>CM024762.1:134602364-134745217 GCA_014218235.1 Colocasia esculenta | reverse complement strand
AAAGATGTTGTTGTATGCAAACTCCACAAGAGGTAATGACGCTCCCAAACATCCTTCAATCCAGAACACACGCTCTCAACATATCCTCGAGCGTCTGGATAGTCCCTCGGACTGTCCATCGGTCTGGGAATGAAACGCCTGAACTGAGCTTCAGCTCCGAACCTAAAGCATCCTGAAGACCCTTCACACCATTCGAAGTAAATCTCGGATCTCGATCCGAAATGATCGACTTCAGTACACCATGCAATCTAATGACACTACTAACATACAATCTAGATAAACTCTCTATGACTGCTTCTTCTTCATAGGTAAGAAATGAGCAGTCTCGAGAATCTATCTACAACTACCCAAATCGAGTCATTGCCCCTTCTAGATCGAGGCAAACCCGAAACGAAGTTCATAGTGATAGCTTCCCACTTCCACACTGGGATATCCATCCTCTGCATAAGGCCGGATGGTCGCTGTCGCCGGCCTTCACTTGCTGACACACTAGACATCGACACATAATCCGCAACATCCTTCTTCATGTCAGACCACCAAAATGATCTCAGGTCTTGATACATCTTAGTGTTACCGGATGAATAGAGAATCGCGATCTATGAGCCTCCGCTAACACATGCTCACGGACATCTACTAAATCAGGGACACAAACACGGTGCTGAAATCTAATCACACCTCCTCATCCATAGCAATGCCCGCCTTACCCACTAATTCTAACAATCTAGGGTCGGCTTCCTATTGCTCGATCACCTCATCCAAAACCGAGGATCTAAGGGATAGCTGAGCTACAAAAGCCTGACACAGCGATGGCTCTAACTCGGTCATAGAGTACGCCGCATCCTCCAACATCTTCCAATCCTGCGGAGCGAAGACCTCTTTCTACTAAGAGTATCCGCCACGACATTGCCTTTCCAGAGTGATACTGAAGGTCGAAGTCATAGTCCTTCAAGAACTCAATCCATCTTCTCTGCCTCAGGTTTAATTCCTTTTGGGGGAAAAAGATACTTCAAGCTCTTGTGGTTGGTAAACACCTCAAATCTGACACCATAAAGATAGTGCCTCCAGATCTTTAGTGCATGAAACCATTGCTGCGAGCTCCAAGTCATGAGTCGGATAGTTCTTCTCATGCTCCTTCAATTGACGAGAAGCATAAGCCACTACCTTTTGCTGCATTAGCACACAGCCCAAACCAATCTGAGACGCATCCGTATAAATGGCAAAGCCCTCTAGACCACTAGGCAATACCAATACGGAGCAAAGTAAGCTTAGCCTTCAATAGCTGGAAGCTATGCTCACATGCCTCAGACCATACGAACTTCTCACCCTTCCTGGTCAGCTTTGTCAAGGGGGCGGCGATGGATGAGAAACCCTCAATGAATCGCCGATAGTAACCAGCTAACCCAATAAAACTACGAATCTCCGAAGGGGTCTTGGGAACCTCCCAATCATAACTGCCGGGACCTTCGCTGGATCAACTGCAACACCAGCGCCGGAGATAACATGCCCGAGGAAATGAACCTCGCGCAACCAAAAATCGCACTTGCTGAAGTTTGCATACAGCTTGTGCTCACGAAGAACCTCTAACACTAACCTCAGATGCTGACGGTGCGTGGCCTCATCCAGAGAGTAGACCAACACATCGTCAATAAACACTACAACAAGCTATCTAAGTAAGGCCTAAACACCCGGTTCATGAGATCCATGAACGTTGTAGGGGCATTGGTCAATCCGAAGGAAGGACCAAGAACTCATAATGTCCATAACGGGTTCTAAAGCCGTCTTGGACACATCCTCACTCCGAATCCTCAACTGATGGTAACCAGATCGCAAATCAATCTTAGAAAAGACTGATGCCTCTCGCAACTGTTCAAACAAGTCATCAATACGAGGTAAGGGATACCTATTCTTCACAGTCACTTGGTTCAACTTCCTATAGTCAATGCCAACCTAAGTGACCCGTCTTTCTTCTTGACGATAATACAGGTGCGCCCCAAGGAGAAACACTAGGTGAATAAATCCCTTATCAAGCAACTCCTGCAACTGCCTCCTCAACTCGGCTAACTCCGTAGGTGCCATCCGATATGGAGCCTTTGAGATAGGAGAGGTGCCTGGAAGCAACTCTATAGTAAACTCTATCTCTCTATCCGTGGCAATCCAGACAATCATCAGGAAGACGTCTGGAAAATCCTGTACTACCTCAATCTCCGCAAGAGTAAGTGACTCATCAGCCTCTGGCACTAACAACACGCTGGCAAGAAAAGCGTCACAACCCTTGTTCACCATGCGCATCGCCTTCATGGCAGAGATGACCATCTTTCCCGCCCAGTTCCTTGGCAAGGGGTGAGAGAACTCATCCTCACCAGGAATGTGGAAAACAATCCTCTTCTGACGACAATCCACTAATGCATAGTGCTCCTCTAGCCAATGCAGACCAGAATAGCATCATAGTCCTTCATCTTTAGCAAGAAGAAACCCCATCTAGGATTCTATCCTCAATGCACACAGGTAACGACGGAATGCACTTCCTAGTCGATACTGTACCCGCAGGGGTGCACAGACAAAGGGACCTCTAACTTCTCAGACTCTACCCCTGACTCTAGGGCTAACTGCCTAGCGAACCGCTCGGAAATGAACGAGTGAGTAGCACCCGTATCAAACAAAACCCGAGCGTGCACACCTAAAAGCAAAACTGTACCTTCGGTGACATGCTCCGCCTGCTCGGCGTCCTCACGAGCTAAAGTAAACACTCGAGCTGGGGCTCGAGGCCTCCTGGTCTTCCTGTAGCTGGCGCGGCTGCCGCTACTGCTGGGGCTGGCGCTGCCACGCTGAGCTCCTTGTTGAAATCTTGGGCAATCTTTGATCTTGTGGTCGCTGCTCCTGCACTTCAAGCATCTACCCGCTACCAACCACACTCGGAACCACCATGTGTCTTCCCACAGTGGGGCACTCTTTCTTCACACCAGGGGAACGTACAGAAGGTACCTGAGAGCTGCTGACTATCACGGATCGCTGCGGTGTCTGGTACACCGTTTTCTTCTTGTCTTGCAGCTAGAATGTCGCTGCTGGCCTCTTCTGCGAAGCTTCTTTTCCTCCAGATATTACTCCATCTCTCCCTCCTGCCTGCAGGCAGCGCTGAGGGCCTCGTCCAACGTACGGTGGTCAAACGCCACGAGTCTCGTCCGCAGTGATGGCTTGAGTCCCATCACAATTTGTTCGTCTTCCGTGCTCATCCTCTACGATATGCGGTGCATACTTAGAAAGTTCAGAAAATCTTGCCTCGTATTCCAGCACAGTCAGGGAGAGAATTCTTGCTCCATCTTGTCCTGGATATGCTCTGGGACGAACTTGGCTCGAAAGAGCCTCACGAACGCGTCCCACGCCACGTCTACTGCTCCGTCCTCAAAGCGTGTACGTAGTAGGGAGGACCACCATACATCCGCTCTCTCCTACAATACACCTTCATAAGCACCACTAACAAATTCTAACTTAGCAAAACATACAAACATACAAAATTAAAAGCCTACCTGTAGCATGTAGGTGGCTAATGTCACCTTATCCTCATCAGGGCACCTGATGGCTCGAAGATTTTCTCTGTCTCCCTTAACCAACTCTCTGCCATTAATGGATCACTCTCCCCTTAAAAGAGGGTGGGGTCATCCTCTTGAATCTCTCCATGGTAGAAGGCCCACCATGGTCCTGAGCTGGTACTTGAGCCTGCTACATCACACATCAAGCAATATCAATCAACATAATATCACATAAGCAATTTTAAAACAGACTATTAATCATTTATTAGTCTAACCTGAGCCTCCAACTGTGCCTGGAGTGCTGTCTGGGTATGAGCCTGGGTCTGCATGGCTTGCACCAGACCTTGCATGAATACTCCGTAGTCCCCAGGTGGCGGTGGGGAAGTACAGGGCCTTGCGGTGCCGGGGCCTGCTGCTCCGCCCTCTCACGTCGCGGCTCGTCCTCACGGGCCGGCACTCCCACATGCCTACCTCTCGAAGCCATGGCTGTAATAAAATTTCAGCCACCATTAGAGCTAGGTTACTAGTTTTCTAACTATTTTCTTATCTATCTTTCACTTCTTATTAGTGTTTTCTACACATGTGGACATACTTAGCATGCAATGAAGATGATGACTTATGTATATTCATGTGCAATCTCAACCGGTTGCTCTGATACCAATCTCTGTGACGGCCCTCATTATACCGGTACGGTATACCAACCCCAGTCGGTATAGCAAGCGTCATCATAGTGGGACATTTACCCAAACGATACGAACAACTGAGATACACGCGAATATACGAACAGAGTAGTGGAAGTAAAAAGAACTACTGTCTTCATTCATTCATCATCCACATTTAACATACATGAAATTGCAATAACATTAAAGAACTTAGAAGTTCACATGATTTAAATTGCTGAAAATAAATACATAGATGTCCACACTTATACAATTTTCTCATGATAGTTCTAGTACAATGTCACTTTTACATACTATATGAAAACACAAAAGGGTACAACTGCTCCAACAGTCTAATCACCGCGCTCGGAGTCCGTCTCCATCGTCTCCCAACGGTGCCACGTCACCAACTACACCTGTATGCCGAAGCAAGTAGTGAGTCTAAAAGACTCAGCAAGTAACACCACTCATACCATACACGTACATGTCATAGAAGGCTCTACACACACAATTGCAAAAGACTCAACATGTAGGATGCTTAAACCTTGAAATGAACAATCTATCATGATAGTTCTATTAGTAAACACATGATACATGCTTTCAGATTTCCTTAACGAAATAATTTCCTAACACATGCTCTCTAATCATTCCTACTCATGAAATTCTACTTTGCATTTTAACCAAAACATGAAAACCATTAACATGAATTCCGCGCGCACATGAGAGGGAACAAAACTAGCATGGAATCTACATGTTCTTATACATATACATAGCCATTTTCACATGCTTAAGCTTGCTGGTTTTCACATGCTTTAGTAACTACAACCTACACATGAGAGCTACAATGTTATTTAAGACACAACATGTGAACAACCGATCATGGAATTGTGTACACATACTCATTTATTTGTCCCTAGCATGGGTTCTAGACACTTGTACATGTAAACATGATCATAACATAATGAAGCTACTGATTTAGCATGGTTTCAGATTTGTCACAACATGGATTACAATATCATATCTTCACATTTTGTTTCACATTTCTTTACACAAATTTCCAATTCACTTAAATTGCACTTTACACATACACATTACACATTGTTCACTTACACATTAACACAGGAACACATAACATTTACACATTCACATTTAGGTGTCGTGACACATAGTCCAAACCACCAAAGAAGGACACACACATCACATCACATAGACGCCATCTAGGCAATACAATGGCGACTCTAGGACTGCGCAGACCGGGAGAACAAGTCTCCACCCTAACCAGTGGTATGTCACCTCCAGGATTTCCCCCTAATGCCCTTAGGGTCACTTAACATTGAACTTTCTCAGGGGGACTTTTCCCTAATACGGTTCAACTGCCCTCTATGGAAGCAGTGTCACATTGGCACAGTTACACATTTACACATTTTTACCGATTTTACACATGGTTTGACACATGTCACTCTCACTTCATTCACTTTCTCACTCACATGCACATGCCTCTATTTTCCTAACATGACACTACAGATTTCAGACATTAACAAGAGGTAACTCCACTAATCAAGTTGGATTAAACAAGAATCAACTCATTTTACAATGACATGCATCAATTTCAATTTTTCATGGAAAATTCATAAGGCATCGTGCTGGTCCAAATGACCTGAAATTTTAATCACAAACTAATATCGGGTTTAGACCCTTCATGCAATTTTTCAGATTTTTATATGTTAAAGTGAATTTACAGAAAATCAAACATCCATTTTTCATGTCGTTCGTAATTCAGGTCGATATGGAATTATACACAAGTCACAATTTTAGCAAGCTACTATCTGAACCCTACATGTATAGAGCTACGATAATTATTCCTCAATTTATGGGGCGAACCTGGTTTACCAAGGATTTATCATGACTTATGCACAATTCCTATTTCCCAAACACACTTTCAATAATTTACACAAGCATGGCAAAATCTCAAATTTCATAATATGGCTGATCCCTACATGCATGATCCTCACAAACTTGGGAATACAGGCTAGTCCTAAATCATGCAACAGTAGATTGACAAGATTAACAACTAATCATGTTTGTAATTTCATGGAACAAAATAACTTCTATAATTCACCACCATGCACACTCATCCATCAACACACCACATCATCACCTCAACATTATACATACATATAAATGATTTACAGTATATCCTCATCGTTAAACATATCGAAAATAATCGTATAGGAGGGCAGAACATGTTGTTTTCTGTCCAGATGAACTTGGCGGCGGTCTCTTGGCCGCTGATTCAGGTCAACGTCATAGTCGATGGACGCTAAGCATGATCTTAGCGACCAGGGACTTTGCCGTCAATGCAGGTCTGTGCAGAACACAGACCCGAGCTCTCAAGATAGGGTGAATCTAAGGGTCTAGGACACGAGGAAAATGTACAAAAATAGTAAAACCAACCTAGACACATACGGGGACGTCATGAATGGGGTACTTGCCTTTAGGAAATGCACCAAAGGATCTAGGGCTCGGTGAAGCTCTCCTGGGCTGTGCCAAGAAGCTCTTAGAAATGCTTGACTCCGGGTTCCTGAGCGAGCTCTAGTGCCTTCCGAGGTCGGGGAGTTCTTCCTCGTCGATCCAGCAACCTCCTTGAAGCAGCAGATCTCCGGAACACATCTTCAGGTTGAGGGATTTTGGGTTCCAAAGTGGGGGTTTTCCTCAGTTCAGAACTAGGGTTTCTTCTCTTCTTTCTCTCTTGCAAAAGGGTGAAGAGAGGGGTTGGGGAAGCAGATTCGGGTTTAGACACATGGGAGAGGCTTCTCTCCCGCATGGGGTGACAAGATGGCTCTCAGACCGTTGGGAGACATCTCCCCATTGGGTGAGCTGCCTTGCTTCCGGAATTTCAGCTCTGTTGCGCATGCAGGCCAGAGAAGTTGGCGTCTATATCGTTGGACGCCGGGATTAGTATTGGCGTCCATGGGTGGACGCTGACACCTCATCGACGTCCTGCTATTGACGCCAATATGGCCTTCGGGCAGAATCTAAAACATGCAGAAACCATGCACCTTTACACCTATATCATGCTATATGTATACGTTATCATGTACACACTACCATTAAGCATTACATACATTATTTATACTTAAGCTATACCATACACACATAAGTATACCATAATACATACGTAGATACATACATACGTACATACACGACACGAATCATTTACATGCACACATAATACAACAAAATTCGAGGTCTTACAGTACCCCCCGAATGGGAGGAGCGCGGAGCTCGCGGAGGCAAATGAGTGGTCTCGTCCTCGCCGGAGGCTCGTGGGAGGAGGGGACAACAGGAGAAAGCAGAGAAGGCGTACAGTCGGCCGTCGATCCGAGATCGGAGAGCTCAACACCAAGAGCTCGGGGTGCCATAACATTTTTCAATGAAGACATTGTCGCCTCAGCCTCCCCACGATGACGCGTTGGTCATCCACGCCGACATTGACGGATATGATGTACATCGGATCTTAGTTGATAATGGAGTGGCTCCCGATGTTCTTTTTTATGATTGCTATGTAAAAATCACCAATCTGAGCACCAAGCTCAAGCCCATCGCGACTCCCCTCTTCGGGTTTAGTGGGACTCCGTCAACGCTGAGGGGTCGATCAGGTTAAAGGTCACCCTCGGACCTGGCCATGCTCTGTAACCGTTGAGGCTGACTTCCTGGTGGTGAAGGTGAAGTCGGCCTACAATGCGATCTTTGGTCGGGGACTCCTGGGTAAGTTAGGGGGAGTCCCCTCCACCTATCATTAGAAGTTGAAATTCCCCACGCCGGGCGGGATAGGTGAGGTCAATAAAAACCAAACCGAAGCTCGCCGATGTTATATGAATTCAATAAAAGCAAAGGAACCAGTCATTTCTGAGTACAAGCTCGTGTATGATGAGAATGTTGAAAGGCACGAGCCTGTCGAACAGATTAAACAAGTTGAAGTCGCAGAAGGGAAGTCGTGGAATCGGCACCGAGCTCCGAGAGTTGGAGCTAGAGTTGATCCAGTACCTCAAAAGTAGCAGTGACGTCTTTGCTTGGGCAGAGGACGACCTCCCCGGAATCGACCCGGAAATTATTCAACACCACCTGAACGTAGATCCCGGAGCTCGCCTGTACGGCAAAAAGCGGCCTTTGTCGGCCGATCGGCAAGACGCAGTGGACGACAACCTTGAAAAATACCTTCGTGCAGGTACTGTTTGGGACGCCTTCTATCCCGAATGGGTGGCCAACGTCGTCCTCGTCAAGAAGGCGAACGAAGGTGGCACATGTTACGTGGACTTCACCGACCTGAACAAGGCGTGCCCGAAGGACAGCTTTCCCCTTCCTCGCATCGACCAGTCGTCGACTCAACAGTGGGACATGAGCTCATGAGTTTCTCGACGCATACTCAGGGTCAACAGATCAGGTAGGCCCCAGAAAGGGGGGGACCAAGGAGGAAAAACAGGTCGGTACGTTTCACCGAAAAGCAGGACGGAAAAATGTCTGTACTGTTTCCACCCGATGCCTTTCGAACTTCAGTTCGATACCAGAGGCGTCACACTGATTTTCTCGAGAACTCGATCCTCCCTTCGATTCGATCTACTGGTTTTTGGTAAAAAGCGGTGATCCGAGGCCATTTTTCGAGATCTAGCCGAAACCTTCGAGGTGCGCGACAGTACGGGCTGAGCTGAACCCCGAGAAAGCATCTTCGGCAGTCCGTATGGGATCCGTTATCTGGCTTCCATCGGGGTCGAACCGAGGCATCGACGTCAACCGCCAAGGTACAAGCCATCATCGGCATGACAGCTCCAAGGACCGTCAAAGAGCTACAGAGGCGTAAACGGTCCGAATCGCCGCCTTGAGCTGATTCATGTCCAAGTCAGCTGAGAGGTGAAAGCCCTTCTTCGACGTACTTTGAAAAGGGCGGATCGACTGGATGACGAGTGCCAAAAGGCTTTTGACGAGCTCACGGCCCACCTAGCTAACGTACCAACCCTAAGTAAGCCGTGGCAGGAGAAGAGTTGTCCTTGTACATCATCGGCTACGACTCACTCGATTAGCTCGATGCTCGTACGAGAAGAAGAGCAGAAGCACCTTCCAGTGTACTATACGAGCAAAGCCTACGAGGGGTGACAACGCGCTAACAACGCTACCGTCCTCGAGAAGGCAGGGTATGCGTTGGTGATGGCAGCTCGGTGACTCCGGCCGTATTTCCAAGCTCACAAGATCGTGGTCCTCACCAATGCCCCCATCAAGCAAGTGTTCACAGCCGACCTGGGCCTCGGGGAGATGGCCAAGTGGGCTATCGAGCTCGGCGAGTTCGATATATCGTATAGGCCACGGGTCGCCATCAAGGCATAAGCCCTGGCCGACTTCATCTCCGAGGGAACAGCAAGGTCGCTGAGTCTGAAGAGGCTGTCGCAGTGGAAGGTTTATGTAGACGGGCGTCCATCTCTCAGGTAGCGGGGCGGGAGTCGTACTGCACTCCCCCGAAGGCCTCATCTTAAGGTACGCAATTCGGTTCAGCTTCTCTGCTTCAAATAACGTAGCCGAGTACGAAGCTGTGATCTCCGGGCTTAGAATGGCGAAAGTCCTGGGAGCAACTAGGGTCCAGGTCCACAGCGACTCCCGCTGGTCGTTAGTCAAGTCTCGAAGAAGTTCGAGGCGAGGGATAAAAGCTCGCCATGTATATGGCCGAGGTCTAGAGAATGATGGGCGACTTCGAATCAGCAGACCTTCTGAAGATTCCCCGAGCTGAGAATTCCAAGAAGATGCACTATCTAAGTATGTGGTTACCTCGGGAAGTCATCCGTCGACTTCAATTCTCGTGGAGGAGCTCGGTGAACCTTCAGTGGAACCACAGAAGTGTCATGTGCACCGAGGCCGAGCCAACATGGATGACCCCCATCCTGGAGTACATCCGAGATGGGTGACTCCCAAAAGATAGAGGAGAGGCGCTAAAGGTAAGAGACGAGCTCCAGGTTTTTATGATCGACGATAATCTTTATAGGAGAGGTTTCAGTTTCCGCACTTGCGGTGCGTGAACCTAAAGCATGCCAAGGAAATCGTTTGTTGAAGTACATGAGGGTACGTGCGGAAGCCACCAAGACCACGATCGTTGGTCCGGAGGATAACTCGGCAGGGTTACTGGGGCCAACCATGCTGAAAGATGCTGAGGGCTACGTCCGAAGATGTCAGTAATGCCAGCTCTTCAGCAAGATAGATCGGTGGGCCCCCGCTCACCTCACTCCATTGAAGGCCCCCCTGGCCTTTCACACAGTGGGGCTTGGACATCCTCGGCCCATTTCCACCAGCCTTGGGGCAACGGAAATTCCTCATCGTTGGAGTCGATTACTTCACCAAGTGGGTGGAAGCCGAGCCATTAGCAAAGATTATCTACGCCAATGCATGGGGTTTTGTTTGGAAAAACTCATTGCAGGTTTGGACTGCCTAGGACAATCATCACTGACAACCGCAAGCAATTCGACAATGCTAGGTTTCATCGCAATTGCGAAGAGTTCGGTATGGACCACCGTTTCACGTCGGTCGCTCATCCACAATCCAATGGGGCAGGCCGAAGTGACAATCGGATGCTCCTTGACGGGATGAAGAGGTGGCTGGACGATCACAAGGGCCGCTGGGCTAAGGAGCTACCCCATGTGCTGTGGCGTACCGAGCAACGCCCCTGAAGCCACTCAAGAGTCTCCCTTCGCGCTCGCCTTCGGTGTAGAAGCAGTGACCCCAGTGGAGCTGCTCGTACCCTCTGAAAGAATTCTAGGGTTCGAGCGTGAATACAATGATCGCTCGCTGCGAGCTGAGCTGGATCTAGTCGAGAGAGCGAGAGACAAGGCAGCATTCAGAGTCAAAGCCTATCAGCGGAAGATGAAGCGAAGATTCGGACACCATTGCCAGGCCTCACCGTTTCAGCACGGGTAGCCTCGTCCTTCGAAGCTTGTCGTCTCGGACCCCAGTCGGCTAGAGGGAAGCTATCTCCCACTTGGGAAGGCCGTACCGAGTGAGTGAAGACCTCGGACAGGGGGCCTACCGTTTGGCAGATCTAAGTGGCTCGGCAGTTCCAAGAACATGGAATGCCAAGCACTTACGATTTATTATCCATGAAATATGAAAGCTTGAGGTCGCTTTGACAATTGCACGTACAGTCGCAAATATCAGAGCATCTAATGAACAATAATTGCAATAAACTCCTCATTTTATGATAATCATCTAAACTATTACAACCACTAATTCAGAGCCAAAATACGGCCCAATGACTTAATTACATTGGAAAGAATAACAAGCAAATATCTAACTAAACTCTAAGGTACTAAGGACATTCCATCGCTATGACTCCAGTCCATTCCCGTTGATGTGTGTAAGGTCATCATTCGACTTACCTGAAAACACAATAACAAATAACGAAGGGTGAGCGATAACGCTCAGTAGGACTTAATATCTCGTGTAAACAAGCATGCTTTAAGTGATTAACGTCTTGTAAAGCGGGTTAACTAGAGAGAATGAACAAGTATAGCCAAGAAAGTAATAGCACATGATAGAAAGAGAACGATATTACTTCAACAAGAATATGCAAAACTAGAACGAAAAGGACGGCCATGTAACGAGATAGCGTGAAATGAGATAGCGTGTATGGTTGCACAACGGTGCACTATAGAATACAACAGTAGTCACTCTAGGACAATAGCCATATAGTAACAGTCAGCGATAGCACAGTAATCACACAGTACGTCTGAACTTCTTAGACTAATAGTATAACAGTTTGTGATAGCACAATAATATCGCAGTACGTCTGAACTCCTCAGACAAACAATAATAGCATAATAGCAGATGTCTAGCCAATTCAGTATAGTCAGTCAGACCGGTGCAATGCAGAACACCGTTAATATCCCTTGTAGGTATTTCGGATGGCTCTCTATCCCCATGACTATTGGAGCCCCTCGGACACTCTCCGTGTCCTGCACAGTATGCATTTGAGTCAGTAGGGTCACAGGAACCATATTATGGCGCTAGACAGTCATGTATAGTACAAGCAATAGGAGCCACACAGTTCAAGAGTCTCAAGAGAGTACTAGATGAATAGACGAGATAGTAGAGTAAACGTGAATAGATGAGAGTACGAGGATAGTAGATGATAGGGTTATAAATATAAAACCAATGTTAAACCGGCAATAGTCACAGTTGCACGGTACTAGGTAGGGTACCGGCAGTCTGGTAGAAGTCACATCCACCCCATAGTCGTGCTATGAACACAGGCTAGATGGTCCAGCGTGATCACAAGATAGAGAGGAATTCACTAGGCCATTTTAGATCGTACTGATCGCTAGGGGTGTAATGGGTTTTTTAAGGTACAACCAGCTCGTCGACAATGGACGTGCGCCAAAGCCAAAAAGACTTACGGAGGCCTTAACAAGGATTCCCCTGGTCCAGTCAGGAGTCTTCCCGTTGAGAGGTGGTCCATGCCAAGAGAGTGTGTAGAAACTAGTTCGTCGTGCCTCGAGTGCTCAAAGGCCGAGGGAAACGGTGTATAAAACGCGCGAGTAAAACGAAGAAAGTGTAATTAATCAAATAGGGAATTTAGTAATTTATTCCACTAAATTACCAGATACGTTATTGCATAATTTGATAGGGTTGTGGCAAACATGATGGTTATGTGTGTGCAAGTGTAAGAAATCGAAGAGCAAGTATAGTTGTGCATATATAGATTTTAAATTAATATTTTCCATAAATTAATACTCATTATTAATTAACAAGCTATTATCTAGCATGTCAACACTTAACAGGGTCAAATTAACATAAAGACAGAGTTCTAACTGTAAGTCTCATGTTCTGGTCATATTATAGAGGTCGCGACGTCGGCCTCAGTCGTGTTCAGGTCGCGACAGGGCTAACCGGCACGTTCAGATGTCAGGTCGCGACAGGCTTAAAGGCCGCAATCAGGTCGCGATGCTACATCCGGTCACAATCCTCTGAACCGGGTTGCTGGGGTGAACCGGAGGGCAGGTCGCGATCAGTCGACCTGTCGCGTTCAGATCGCGATGAGTCCTGTGTCGCGACCCCCTCTGAGGTCACGGCGGATCGGGCCATCGCGATCTCAGGGAGTGGCCCGAACCCAGAAAGGGGTTTAACCCTTTTTCCAGGTGGGTCTACAAGATCAAGGCACTTAAAAATTCGATAATAAATCGCACAGTGATCCAAAACCATGAAACCAATTTTTAATGACAAGAGACATGGAGATCTATTACTGAGAACGATTAATTAGAAATAGACATGTATAGAGCATGCTCTGGCTAGGTTACTTTTCGTTAACCTAAACATGCATAGTCAAGAACAACGATTTAATTCGCAAGGCATGCTCAATGGAATTTGGGCAAACCGGGCTCGTTAGAACCCTAACAATATGTAATATTATGGTAATTCATCAAGGCATGAGCATGAGTAGATTCGAGGTACAAGCAAAACATGAAGGTTCGGGCAAGACATGATAGCAGAGATTTGGGCATTTAATTCGCCCTCATGCAAGAACGAAAAGGGCAAAACAAGAGGCTTTCAAAGGGGATCATGAAGACTACCTAGGGTAATTTTTACACGGTTTAAGCTTCAGAGATTGTCTACTTTTTCTTGCTGATAAGAAATCCTAGGGTTTTGATGAAGAACGAGATGAAATCCCCTTTGTCCAAACTCCTTCTTCTTGCTCCTTCGTTCTTCAGCCTCTCCCCTCATCTCCTAGAGCTCCAGCAACAATCTATGGGGTGATAGGGCCGAATTGGGGTGTGTATAGCTTGTGTAAGAGTCCTAAAACCTTAAAACTCCTCTCCTCTTCAAACTCCGAATTTCTACTATTATCTCTCTATTTCTTGCATTATCCCATCTAATAGGATAGATGAGAGGTCTAATTTCATGGGTAATAAGTTAGAATGGGATGAGGACTCTTATTTAGCATAATTACATCCTATAGTCTTTATCTTAGCCTTTTCTATTTATTACAATTTCTAGGTACGAATTTAGCCTAATTTCTTCCCATCTCATGATGGGTCTTCATATTTGGGCCCACCATTCATGTTAAGACCATTAGTAAAAACCCGTTATTAATTTAGCTTAATGGGTATTGATTTAATTCTATTTATTCACCCTTTATTCTTATTTAATCTATTTATCACACTTATTCAATTTTATTATTCAATTCAAATTAATATTATTTATGCCAATATTCTAACCTTCATCATTTGGGCTCTTACTCTTGGCCCAATAGCTCATGTGAGCTTAATTGTACAACCATGTACTTACTTTACTTAATGGATTTTTATTATCCTTTATTAGAAAATTTATTCATGGGCTAAGATTGTCTATTAGTCCAAATATCATAATGGGCTATCAACCCATATTATTTAAAGTCTACCCACATGTTTATTTTAATTATAATCCACCTTATCTCATAAAATAATGGGTTCTCTGACTTATTCCTAATTACGACAATAAGTCGTAAAAATTCTTAAACTAGGTCCAAATGATTTTTCTATGCCAACTTTCTTGATGGGTCATTAGATAATATTATTTAAGTATAATTATTATTTTTACGGAATTTTTATATGGGATTATACACATGAAATAATGATGCGTACCTTTTTAACTAATTAATTTATTAATAGATAAAATTTCAATTTATCTATAATTTTAATTACTGTTGTTACTCGCATCTGGTCCGTCCTCTGAAGCAGATTCACAAGCATCCGAGGTGATGTTGCGTCCCCCGGAGCAGCTCATCCCCAGGTCCGGAGTCTTCATCGACACGGCCCGGGAGATAGTGTGGGCTGGAGTGGAGGTACGGGCCCAGTCCATGGGGCTCGGCCCTGTGGGCGGAGCCGCCAAGGCACTCAGCGGCGAGACGGCACCAGCACCTGGTCCGCCTTCGATCAGCCACTGATCAGTCGGACGAGCTAGCTTGATCGTCTTCTCCGCAATTGCGGTGGGTCGGAGGCTTCGGCACGACCACTATCGCGGATGGACCAGTTCTAGGGACAGAAAGGGCCGGGGCATCCACGATTTGGACGTCGACCTCCTCGGCGGGCCTCTTCTCTCGAGCCATTTTCCTCCTCCGCTTGCCTCCCCCTTCAGAGAAGCGTTGGGCAGCGATGCCGCATAGTCAACCTCCTCTTGTCCCTCCGGCACTGAGGCATTCTTCTCGGCCATTTCTACCAAGGAAGAGGATTATCGTTAGAATGAATGAAGAAAGGAAGAAGATGTACAAAGAGAAAAACCCCCATGCAAAAAAGAAAAATATATATATCATCAGACCTCTGTCGGCCCGCCGGATCAACTCGAACAGAGAAGTGGAGGGTTCACGCAGGTCGGGTGTGTTACCACCTGGAGCGAGTCGAAATGCGAGAGCTCGGCAACACTCATGTCGGCAGGAGGCCGAAAAGTCTTATCCTGAGGATTGAAAGCCGACCAGGTAGTGGGAAGTCCCACCCTCGGAGTTATGAACGAAACAAACTCCTCTTCCAATTGTGGATAGAGGAGGGGAAACGACCAATAAGTGACGACCAAACCAAGCGGATATGAACAGCCAGTCCCCCGAGACCTTAAAGGTAAAGCAAAAGAGGAAAAGGCGAATGCTCGGAACATCTTTAGCTATAGCACACGCTGCTAAGAAACCGACGGCCGACCTCCAGGAGTTGGGGGCCAACTGGGCAGAAGCAACGCCTAGATAGAGGAGAAGGTGAAGGAGAAATGGGTGAAAGGGATATCCGAAGCTAGCTCGAACGGCCTCCGAATACAGACAAAACCCGTTCTCCATCGTGTGATGGGCGCGGAGCTCGGGGGTAGCATAAACAATGATGTCAGGGGGAAAGGCCAAGCCGGGATGTTTGACGATCCACTTGAGAGACGACCTGTCGATATCAGTGGATGCATCGGCCACAGAGTCGGCTACCTTTCGCACGCCGGAGGCGAAGGCCGAGGAAGCCCGAGGAACGTATCTCCCCGGGGAAATGACGGGAACAAACTCATCGGAGTCATCCGATGATGGGGCCTGGGGGAGCTCGTTTGTTCGGGGACTGAGCGAGAAGGCAAGGGCACACCAAAAGCACTCTCGGAAGGAGAATACTCAGCAGAAGAGGTAGCAGAAGATGAGGAAGCAGCAGAGCCAGAAGGCGAGCCCATCACTTACCTCAAGAATAAGACGATTGGGAGAAAGACGCAAGAGCAAGAACTCAGAAAAACTTCGCCCATCCTCCGACGATCAGGAACTCGGCCGCCGCAGAAAGGGTAGTTCGCACGTAAAGGTCCCATTTTTTCGGCATCGATGTCCTTTTATAAGGCCCCAGGATCATTTCGATCTTGTGGACGCAGTTCACCGCCGCATTGAAGCGCCAGGATCAGCCCACTCGTCGCTCTAGAACGCCGGAGAAACTTTGAACACAGATCGTGGTCGAAATGGGATGGATCGAAGTCGAGGCATTGATAGAACGTGCGTCATGTCACCTGCTATCATGATTGTTAGTGGAAATTGAGGCGTGCGACGCTTCAGCCGTTGTCAGAAGCGGCAGGGTCCCATCGCAACGTCCTTTCGTGATCTGGCCAACACACGTGCCCACCTTTGCGTGATGATGAAGGACATTCGAGAGCAGGCAGTAGTTGAACCCTAAACATCTTCTCCTCGGCCCAACACAACGAGCCAAGCAGAAGCTAGGGGGCCAGTGACACAGGTCGATCCTTGGGAATCTGGCGAAGAGCCTCGCCTGGCCGATAGTCGTCGAGATGACAAACTGGCTTAGCGGGCAACGCATACCAAGTAGAGGTTAGCACGCCGAGTGCATAGGACGGTCTTTGGGAACTCAGCCTAAAAGGGAAGTTCGCCGAGTTGTTCCCAAGGGGTCAGGTCAGGTTGACGAGCTGAGCTACCGGACGAGTCGAATTCCATCCTGGACCCCAATGTAACAAAGCTAGCCTTGACTTTCTAAACGACGACACATGTAACTATAATAGAAAGGCCGTTAGCGGGAAGGTCTGAAGAACGAGGGCCACGTCCATTAACTGACTGGACATGACAATAGCGGGAAGGTCCAATAACGGCAAGGTCGTCGCGCACGATCATTGGCCCGAGGTATCCGAGGCTAGCGCAACACAATTGCCATCTTTCACCCCTAGGCAGCGGAGATCCAGCACGATCTTTCGGGACGTCATCAGCCCGCTTCCCATATTTTAGTTCACAGGACCCTTATAAAAGGAACAGGCCTCCCTTGCGAAAAAGGTAGGCAACTCCTAGACTAAAAAACCTCTTTCACTCCGACCTCTCAAACTAACTTGATTGTCGGAGTCCATTCCCACCGAGGTCACTCGGTGGTCTTGCAGGTACTCGGCAACGTACATGGAACGCGTCTTCGTCCCTTGGGAGCTACTCGGCTAAGTCGACCCCATTACTCTTGCAGTAACAACAACTATACACAAATAATTTGGACAGATACACACTTGAATTGACCCATCATTACCTGATATTTATGTGATATTTGTGACTTTTTTATGTGATTTTTGTCTAAGAGAATTTGTTTTTTGTTATTTTTGATCTTTTTTCCTCTCCGTCACTATAGTTGAATCTTTTGGCATAAGTAATGAGATTGATGGGGTAAGTATGAAATTCGAGACATGTTTCACACAATGTATTAACCAAATGTGAGCATTTGCAAGTGAATCCATAAATTCTCGTACAAAAATGCAAGTGAGGCTGAGATTCCAGAAAATTTTAGAATTAAAAAAGATAAGTTTTAAAAGTTGTGCCTCTTTGCAAGTGATGTTAGGAGCATTCCACCAAAGTAAGTTCCTTTGTCTGAGTTCCAATCTCCTGTAAAACTAAGCAAATTTCATCTGCAGAAAAAATCAAATTAGTTGAGCACCCGTGCCATGTAAGGTGATTATTTATAAAATATTAAATTTAATAAAACAAATATTTACAAAGACAAGTGATTTGTTTGTAAATAATTTTGTAGTATAAAACATTGTAAAAAATATGAAGATGAATAGAATATTAAATAATTAATTTTATCAAGATGGACTTTCTACTGTTCTAGATATGTAGCATTCAAGATGGACTTTTCACTACTCTGCATATGCAGCTAGCTAGTATTACTTTAATTGATTAAATATGGAAAATCCAGAAATTATTGCATCTGCCATGAGTACTTTGTTTCATTCCATCATCTGAAGTGGCGTTCATCAATGTAGTGCATCTTCATTTACCATAACATCACTTGCACCCCAATGATCACTGCAAAACTTAGGAGACTAAAGACATAGTGACATTAACAGATGGTTTCTTACATGACGCAGGGCTAGAAAGAAGGTGGCAGAGATATTACAGTAATAATGAGGACATTTGGGGTACCACTACATCACATCTAGTCATATCTCTCTACGATGGTCAGTGGCGCAATGGTGTGTTCGGCGAGCAACAGGTCATCGGTAGGGTCTTGAACTCGACAGACATTAGTATGCATATTTTTTAATGATATTTATTTTTATATTTAAAAAAAACTATAAAATAAAAAATTTCATCTTTCACAATCCGATTTTAAAATAAAAATTTAAAACTAAGAAAAAAAAACAAGTCGGTGTGTTACTGTTGCACATTTGCGCAACAGTAACTGGGGGAGGAGGAGTGGAGAGACAGCGGAAAAGGCGAACCGGTAGAAGGGGGTGAAGAATAACTGGTGACCGGCCAGATAGAGAGTGGGGAAGAGGGAGGGAAATGGGAAGCATGTGTCACCACCGGATTGGTGACTGGTGGGCTTCAGTCCTCCCGGTGGCGAGAGGATCCAGACTCTAAATGAATGGTGGCGTTAGCGGAAGGTGGCTGCTGGAGTACCCATGCACTGGAACATGGGTGTTACTTTGGACACACTGACCCTGCCGTCCATCAGTACCATGGGGGTGGGGTGGTTTTTTATTTTTTAACCCCTGGCTTTAACTGCACTTTTAATACACATAGGGGTTAAAAATAAAAAATCACCCACTCACATGGTACTGATGGAGTCCCCTCCTACAGTGGCTCTAGAGGATCCCATTTCTGCCTTATCAATTTCAACTAGGGATCAGTAGAGCTATAATATGCATACATTTCTCATATTGAAGTGGATTTGAGAGGACAAACGTGTGAGTAAATAGGATTATTATATAGGTTCAATATGTACATATAAGATAGGTTCACGGATACATGCACTAATGTGAATATATACACCTGCCAGTCCTTGTAGTCGACGACTGAGCCGGACTCGCTCGGGCGGTTTTGAGGTACTCGGGGTTGATGCTCAGGAAGGTGGTGAGCCGGGCCTTGTCTTGAACTCAGAGGCAGCAGCAGTCGAGCCCCGTGAGCAGCCACTTGTGCAGGCTCATGCTCACCGAGTCCACCCGATCCACCCATCTAGGTGATGCCGGAACTCGGGGCACAAGCAAGCGCTGCCCACATAGGCCACGTCCACGTGCACCCATGCCCCATGCCCCGCCACCACCTCTGACACCGCCCCCACTGGGTCCACAGCGGTGGACGACGTCGTCCCCACGGTGGCGTAGACGTACGTGGGCACCAACCAGGCTTCCGCATCCGCCTTCATGGCGGCTCGGAGCGTCTCAGGAGACAACCCAAAGTCGTCCTCCCTACGCGTGGGGAGGATGCAGACGTTGCTCGAGGGGATGCCAGCGATCTTGCAGGCCTTGGCGAAGGTGGATTGGGTCTGGTCCGAGGAGTAGGCGACGAGCCTGCTGGCGCCGTCTTGACCACTGCGCGTGAGCACGGCCTCGCCCGCGGTGACCAAGATGCACAGTGTTACTGCTTGAGTAACAGGGTCGGTCTAAGCCGAACCGCTCTCAAGGGAAGACGGCCGGACGCACTCCTGCTGGCGAGCTCGGACCTGCAAGACCACCGAGTCTCCTTGGTGGGGAAGGGCTCCGACGCTCAAGTTAGTTGGGGAAGTCAGAGAGACAAGGTTTTTTGGGCTAGGAATCGCTTACCCTTGCGTTGGAGGTGTCTCCCCCCTTTTATAGAGGTTTCATGAGCGGGGTTATGGTAAGTGGGTTGAAGACGTGCCCCAGAATCTACCGGGATTCTCGTTCTACTGAATTAGCAGGCGATAATTACGGACGCCTGTAGTTATGACTCGTGAGGTGTCTTGTCGTCGACGGATCTTTCCATTATCATCGTGCCAGGGCAGTTTTCAGAACGTGCTCTGTGATCTTCGGGCCCTTCCTTAATAAACCTTCCTGTGAAGGTAGCCCAAGCTTTGGTAAAGAGAGTCTGGGGTCGTGCGTCCTCAGATATGACTGAAGTGGAACTCGGCCTGCCTGACAACTCGGCGAGCCAGGGAATTCGGTCTTACGATATCGTCATCTTGCTCGGGGAAAGTCACTCGGCCAAGGTCATTTTCCAGGCCGAGCCCCCGAGCACCAGCGCAATGCTGACTTACATCCGCTCTGAGCAGTTCGGACCACTCGGCTTGGCTCCAAGTTTGGCGGAGGAACACTTGTCGGCGAGCCGAATCGCCGAGTAATTGGTCTGTATCACTAGCCCCCCAACTTTTGCTCAGCGAATCGTTACGAGCCGAGGAGAAGGTGTTAACAACTAATACTAAGACACTGAATTGCACCCTTTCGCCGATCATGTTGCGTGCTATCATGATCACGAAAAGACCCAACGGTCGCTGAAGAGACGTGACTCCTGACGTTTATGACATTAGTTGAAGCGGCGCTCTGCCTCGATTTCTGGCTGTAATCATGGCGGCCTCCGAAGCGACGGGCGTTCCCATCGACATCTCGTCTCCCGAACATTCCCCCACGGTGGCGATCTGTGCCTACGGCTTGTAGATTGCCGGAATGGTGACACACGGGTCTATCGCGACGCCAAAGTGGCAACGATTGATACCTGTTGGATCGAGGTAACTCTTGGTCCCAGTAAATAGTGTTGCTGGTGTCAAAATGGGACCCTTCGCACGCGCGTGCTTCATCGTCTGCAATAGCCGAGTTCTCGAGTTGCGGAGTTGCGGTTGAGCGACTTGTGCTGAGCTTCTGATCGATCATTTTCGCGTGATCATTCCTTCAAGAGTAAGCCACGGGCTCACCCTCTGCCTCTGTTCTCCTTCTGCTTCATCAGCGGATCTTCCTCCGAGGGTACCCTGGTTCATCCTCCTTCTTCTCACCCGTCCTCCGCACTATAGTTCCTTCGAATGCCAGGCCGGCGGAGGAGGAGACCGAGGTGGCCCCCATAGTGACCCTTGGGACGTACGCGCCCAAGGCTTCCACTGCCCCATCCTCTGGCGTGCGCAAAGCGGCCGACTCCGTGACCGACGCCGTTACGGAGATTGACCAAGCGACGGTCGATGGGATCACGAGTCATCCGGGAGTCGCCTTTCCTCTCGATTTCCAGATATATGCTTCTGATAGTCTTCTGGCCCATTACACAATGAAGAATGGTTCTGTTTGTACTCAGAGTCAGTCAAGGCTGGCTTCCGATACCCCCTTCATCCCTTTTTGGTCCACCTCTTGTGGTACTTGGAAGTCGCTCCTTCTCAACTAGCCCCGAATTCTTGGCGATTGACCATCAATTTTTTGGTGGCATGTGCTATGGCCAAAGTTCGGCCCAGTATCCGCCTCTTTTTCTACTGTTTTCCCTCAAGGTCTCAGGGGATTGGCTGTTTATATCAGCTCGGACAAGCCGCCATTCCTTGGGCATTTCCCCTCCTCTATCCATCACTGGAAGAGGAGTTTTTGCTTCATCCATAGCTCGGAAGGGTGGGAGTCCCGACTGTCTGGTCGGCTATCAATCCCCAGGACGAAGCCTTCCGGCCGCCTGCTGACATGAGTGGTGCCGAACTCACGGACTTTGAGTCGCTGCAAGAAGTGTCGGTACCGACTTGCGAGAACCTTCGGCCGACCTGTTCGAGTTAATTCGGAGGGCCGATATAGGTCTGACGTTTTTAGAAGGCTTCTTTTGCAACTCTACGTTTTAACGTAGTGACGGACTCTGTGTCGCCTTGCTTCTTGACAGACATGGCTGAGTCGGCGGATTACCGATCCATCGCGCTCAACGCTTTGCCGTAGGCGGGGGAAAGAAGGATGGTAGGGAGAAGCACCCACCAAGGAGTTCGAACATTCAGATCGTGGAGCCCTCGTTTCTCTGCAGCGGCGGGCCCCTCCTTCGGCCCACCGCAGTTTGGGAGGGTAGAAAGTGTCGAAACAGCCGCGACTGATCGAAGGCGGTTCGTCAAGTGCTGCTTCTCCTCCACCGAGTAGCCCGGTTGCCCCATTGCCTCAACCATCAGGGCGAGTCCCTTGGAGGGGGGGGGGTCGGGCGCAGCCCCGGTGGATCTATCTCCCAAGCTGCCTCAATGAAGACTGCGACCTCATCGAGGGGTGTTTCGAGGCCTTTAGCAACAGCTGGCGCATTCGTGATGCTCACTGTCGGATGATCAGATTCCGGACGTCGGCCGAGAGCAAGTGCGTTCTTGGAAAAGGAAGTCACTGAATTCGGAGAAGTGCGCGAACTTGAAGCTCGATTGATGCCGGGGATGCTCTAGCCAAGCAGTCAGAGGAACGGGCCGCTTCCAGCTCACGAAGGCTATAGAGGGACTCAAGACCTCGCTGGCCGAGGGGAAGGCGGCTCGGGAAGGCCTTGCGGGACCCACGAAGAAGGACGCAAGGCAGAAGTTGAAAGGTTTGCGGAATCCCAATATGGTAATCTAGAGGGGGGTTGAATAGATTACTACCAATTAAAAGTTTGAAAAAAACCCTTTTTCAATCACAACAAAGTCTTTTGAATTTTCTGTAGAAACAACGTGAGACTTAGATGTGTTGACGATGTGTAGGTGAGTTAGCAATCTATCTAGTGTGTGAATGCAACGTGCCTATCAAGCATCTAACGTGAAAATCGTTCAAACCACAAGACACGAAGATTTACGTGGTTCGGAGTACACAAATCGTGTATCCTACGTCCACGGACACACACACACGCAGAGAAAACTGCTTATGAGCGAGTTCGGTGACTACAACTCACACACACGTGTTTTCTGATGTGCACCCACGATCAGAACAACACACACACGTGATCTCAAGCACAAGGATCGCTTGAATCACCACAACACACACACGGATGGTAGAAATACGAAAACAGAGAGAGTTCTGAGTGAGAGAATAAATCCTGGTGAAGAACTCTTCTGAGAACGCCTGGAGGAAGTTCAATCTTCGACTTAATGCTTTGAGTCGATGGAGAAGGTTGAATCCTCGACGTTCTTCCTTCAGGAACTGCTGGATCGACGGATCTTTAGGGCTCTGTGCAGCAGTCTGAAGCAGGGCAGCAGCAACTCTTGTGAAACTTGGAGTAGCTCTAGGGTTTTTGGTTGTGGCTGCTTGTGTTCGAAATTTCCTCCAAAGAGGTGTTTAAATATAGGAGTTCTCACATGGAGAAACATGAGAGTTGGAAACACCTCCTAGGATAACTTAGAAACTTTCTGTAGTTTGAATTATACTCCGTCTGTCGACAGGTCTTGGCCATCTGTCGACAGGCGACAGTAAGTTTGCAACAAACAGAAGTATGGATCTTCAGCTCTGTGAGATCTGTCGACAGTCGAAGACCATCTGTCGACAGATGTCTCTTTTGTGCAAACGACAGAAGTCTGGATTCTGGACTGTGAGATCTGTCGACAGCGATCTGGCATCTGTCGACAGATGAAGACTTCCTGAACTATGGTCTTCTGGCAGATCACACCTGTGAGATCTGTCGACAGGTCTTTTGTGTCTGTCGACAGGTGACCTTGTCTTTTGCTTTTTGTGATCTTTTTCACTTGCTTTGAGAGAGCTTGACTTTGTGCATTTGTACCTACATGATGAAACATGTAAAGTTAAGTATTTTGAATACACAAACAATCAAGTATTGCATTAGTTTCTTTTCATGTGTTACATGTATCAAACCTCAATTGAAGTTATTCATCATCAAAAACATGTTGTTATAGATGTTAGAATGAAAACCCAACATTCTCCCCCTTTTTGATGATGACAAAATTTATCAATTAATGCACATTGAGGTTTCCCCCTTTTGACAACATCTAAAAGCATTCATCAGACAAACATATAGACAAACATAGAACATGGCACTGTGAATTCATTGATATGAGAGAGCATACACAGTACAAAAAGTTGTTTGACTGAGAGTAAACATGAAAGGGAAAGAAATACATGACCACAAAGTGAAATAAAAGACCGAAGACTACTCAGACAAGACAACATAGACACTACGTGAAGACCCATTCCTAGACATAAAGCCTATCTAGGCAGCATCATCTGCAGGCGGAGCTGGAGCCTGACGAGTGTCATGCATCTCTGTCTGAAGCCTTGTAATACGGAGCTGGAGCTGGACTTGAGTGTCTGCAAGTGATTCCAGACTTGAATCCACGGTGTCCAATCGATCATTCAACTTGTCAAATCCAGTGGACATCTGGAGCTGTAACTGTGCAAGCAAATCTCTAATGGATGGTTGAGCTGGAGCATCACTAGCAATCTCAACGCCCGGCACACCATGTGATCCAGACTGGGAGTCTTCAGCCTCAACATCTTCATCAAAATTCTCATCTTCTTCTTCAACAATCTCCTCTACGGCATCAGCAGGTGCCTTACCCTTAAGCTCCCGGGTAACAACTCCATCAACAAGCTTGTATCCCATGCGATGTGCTGCAGTGAGATCAAAGCTGTTGCGGAATTAAGCTCTATGCATTCCTGTCTGGAATGTCAATGCCGATGAACCTCATCAGGGAGGTAAGTGGACAGGCAAAGGGCATCGACCTCCGGGGTTGGTAGAAGTTTGAGGATTAGACCAAGCATCAGAAGTGGTAGATTAATGGGTTCACATCGGAGGAAGAAGGTGAAGAGAGATTTGTGAACATCGGTGACCAATTCCCGACTGCCATGTTTGGCGCAATCATGGTAGTGAATATGTGGTGGATCATCCGATCAGGGAGGAAATGAATTGGCATTGAGTTTAGAGATTTTCTGGGTGCCATCATAATCCTCAAGTGTGAGGAGAGGGTAGTAGACAGAGGCATCCGGTTTGTGGGTTAGGATATCAGCTCCGGAGTTGGGGATTTGAAGGGCTTTGCAAAGAAGATTTTCAGTGAGTTGAAAAGTTGTGCCCTTCACTGTGGTAAAGAAACGATTATCTTGTGTGTAGCCAAGGTGATTGTAGAAGTCACGAACGGCGGAAGGAGAATACCGCTTGTGATGGTAGAGAAACTGAGTCCACCCTTGATTGTCGAATAGGGGTTGGAGATTAGGAAACATATCGGCCAAGGACTCAAACTCTACATACCGTGGCTGGACAAACTTGGTATGCGTCCCCTTGGAGTGAGTGAGGTGAAGACGGGGAGGTACCACAAGCTCGGGAAGACGATCGTCCCGATGCTTTGTCCGGCGCTCAGCCTCAGCCCCGTCGTCACCGGCCCGAGAAGAGGAGGGACGCGGCGAGACGCCAGTTTCTTCGATGGCCTAGAAGACATGAGGAAGGCTAGAACAAGAAGGATGAGCGTGAGAGAGAGACGTGGGTGAGGGCTCGGATGAGAGGAAGGAAGACCGGAGGGAAGGTAGGGTTTTCCGTCCAGACAGGGTATGGAGATTTGGAGGGGAGGTGGAGAGGGGTTTTGGTGGTAGGAGGGGAAGGAAACCCGTGGATGCCTTTTTATAGAAAGAGGAGGGGGTTAAAAGGCAAGCCCCACCAAAAAAGCCCCAAACGGCGTGCCCGTTGGACTTCCCAAACCGGGTCTGCCGCCGGCTGTCGACAGATGCCAAGGGATCTGTCGACAGATCCTTCAGAATTTCTGCCAGTGTTTTTGATGTGGATTTTTAAGAAAGAATGGGAGCAATGGTTACATGATGCATATATGTAAGGTGTAAGATGGGTAAACACATATTGTAACCTATTATTGTCATGGACATTAAGGCTCTCCCACTTACCTAAATGGTTCAAACATAATACCCAAGGGATTTAAAGTTAAATCATTAAGGGAACATTGTCCATTCTTTGAGAAAAGACACCATTACCCTTGGTTGATTAAGGACATTGTAGACCAACACTATCCCAAGTTTATGAGGATCAAATGATGATTGAAATAAATGCCTAAACTTCTGGATAGCCATAGACACTACATGACCTTTAGATTTGAGACACTTTGGAGGCTTCACACATTTCATTTTTTTTTTTTTTGCTTTCAAGAAAGAATGCAATGGGAAAAGTGATATTCAAGATAACTTCACACCTTTTGACATGAGGATAGACATGACAAGTGACCCCGTACCCCACTCAGTCGTTTCCATTATACCGTTGTATAGAGATAATGAGTTGGCTTTTTGACGCGAGGGCAGACATTTGTGATGCCCGTCTCCCCGGTTACTCAGCAAGACACATCATAGCTCTACCTTTATCCCAATTTTATATTTTTCTGAAATAGGTAGCTTTTCTCCATTTTAGCTTAAACTTAAGATCAAGGAAATGTATGATTATCCTTCAGTTCAAAACATAAAGTTCAATGACCATAAGATTTTTCAATTGTCTTGAGAATGGTGTGTGCCTACAAGGAAATTATTCAATGGAGTTTAGGTGTTAATCCTCTAAGATAGTTCAATGTTTTCAGAATGATGTAACATAAACCCAGCATGAGTAGTATGTCCAAATCATGGTGGTTTAGGGGATAGCATCAATATCATGTGTATATGATGAAGTTAAACATGTATATCCACCCAATAAACACCTTAGTGAAAGTACATGAACCTGCTCAATAAGTAGGATGTGAAATAGGCATGAATGCTTGAAGAGTTGGTGGCTGTCGACAGCTAGAGAAGTGCCTGTCGACAGATCACACAGACAGAAGATAGGCCAGTTCGGGCAGAGCAGAACCTGTGAGATCTGTCGACAGATGAGGTGTCGTCTGTCGACAGATTGCACAGACAGAAGAATTAGAGTTCTGTGAGGCCTGATCTGTCGACAGATGGAGTGGGAGCTGTCGACAGATGCCTGTGCAAAACTGGTTTAAGGTTAGAATGAAGAGTGAGATGATCATGACAAGTGAGGGAATTGAAGATACACATGGAATGAGTGATTCTCCTCTCATGAAGGACATCTAACCTAAACTAGCTCCCCCATAGTGTGTGCTCATGTGAAAACAAGCAATTGAATATTCAAGACACACTATTACAACTAGACCAACCATGTGAGCACACCAAGCTTTCAGGAAGACAGATTGTTAAGATTTTCAATGTTTCACTGAAGTAGAGAACGGAAAATTGTAAAGAAACTCATCCCTATATAAAGTACATACCCCTTACATGCATGTCAACTATGGATACGTGGCGGAGGATCTTTCCTCTACGCATAATGAGAGTTTCCAAACAAGCTTTACTTGTTCTTCACAAACACTATTTAATATACCTCATAGTTGGTGCACACAAGAGACATGCTCAGTATATGGATAAGTTTCACTGCAATTTACACAAGCCCAATTCTCTTCTCAAAGTGGTGAATCTATCTTCAGCTAGAGGTTTGGTAAAGATGTCAGCCAATTGTTTTTCTGTGGGTATGAAACTGATTTCTAAGGTTTTGTTGGCTACCTCATCTCTCAAGAAATGGTGACGGATTTCTATGTGTTTTGTCCTAGAGTGTTGAATGGGATTCTTTGATAAGTTGATTGCACTGGTGTTGTCACATAGGATAGGTGTGCATCCAATATCAATGTTATAGTCACACAATTGACTTTTTATCCACAACACTTGTGCCGCACAACTCCCTGCAGCAACATATTCTGCCTCTGCAGTGGAGAGTGCAACCGAGTGTTGCTTCTTGGATGCCACGAAACCATGCAACTGCCAAGGATTTGGCAATAGCCACTAGTGCTTTTCCTGTCAATTTTACATCCAGCATAGTCAGCATCAGAATATGAAACCAAGTCAAAGCTACTACCTGCTGGATACCAAAGACCCAAATCAAACGTACCTGAGAGATATCTGAAAATTCTCTTAACTGCAATTAAGTGGCTTTCCTTTGGACTAGATTGGTATCTAGCACAGAGGCAAACACTGAACTGAATATCTGGTCTACTTGCAGTAAGATAGAGGAGAGAGCCAATCATACCTCGGAATTGTTTGGCATCTACCGGTTTACCTTTCTCATCTTTTTCAAGTTTTATACTTGTGCTCATGGGTGTTGAGGCAGGCTTTGATTGTTCAAATTGAAACCTTTTTAGTAGCTCTTTGACATACTTTTCTTGGTTTATGAAGAAGCCATCCTCCATTTGCTTGACCTGCAAACCAAGAAAGAATTGAAGCTCC
Organism: Colocasia esculenta; assembly: GCA_014218235.1. Classification (NCBI taxonomy): domain Eukaryota; kingdom Viridiplantae; phylum Streptophyta; class Magnoliopsida; order Alismatales; family Araceae; genus Colocasia; species Colocasia esculenta. The sequence goes on along the minus strand of CM024762.1, from coordinate 134,716,653 downwards.
CCCATTAGACTCATCTCAAATTCACTGTGCATGTGTTTGGAAAATTCCTCACACAGTGAAGGGTTAGTAGATCCAAAAATAATGTCGTCCACAAACTTGAACAACAATGATGTGTGTGCGAACTTTCTTTGTAAAGAGAGTTTGGTCTACTTTACCTCTTGAGTAGTTTTTGCTTACCAGAAATGTACTTAATCTGTCGTACCAAGCTCGGGGTGCCTGTTTCAAACCATAAAGAGCCTTGTGCAATTTATAGACATGGTTAGGTTTCTCATGATCTTCAAAGCCCGGTGGTTGAGAGACATAGACTTCCTCTTTTATGTAGCCATTCAAGAAAGCAGTTTTGACATCCATTTGATACAATTTAAATTTGTTTGAGCATGCATATGCTAACAAAATTCTAACTGCTTCTAGCCTAGCTACAGGTGCAAAAGATTCTTCAAAGTCTACACCAAATTCCTGATTATATCCTTTTGCAACCAGTCTAGCCTTGTTTCTCACCACTTTACCCTCTTCATTGAGTTTGTTTCTAAAGACCCACCTTGTACCTATGACAGACATTTCAGGGGTTTTAGGAACTAAACTCCATACATTATTTCTTTGGAATTGCCCAAGCTCCTCATGCATAGCATCAATCCATGAATCTTTTTAAGGCTTCTTCAACATTCTTGGTTTCACTTGAGAGACAAAAGCTAAATGGTCATGTTCAACTATTTGATTAACCTTAGATCTAGTTTGAACCGACTCATTTAACTCTCCTATCACATTCTCAAGAGGATCTTTTGAATACCTCACATTCATGACTGTTGAAGGCCCTGGAAGATCTTGCATTTGAGGAGGTTGTTCTGGAGGAGGAAGTGCTTGATGTGGTTCAAGTTGTTGTTCTTCCTCTTGTGGATCTTTGTCAGGTACATCTTCTGAATTGTTGAACGGAAGAATATCTTCTTCATCATCATACCTGCGAAGAAATCCACTCTTAGTTTTTGAACCAGCTTGAGACTTTTCTTTTCCTTTACTTTGAAGTTCCCCAAACGTTGTTCCTTCAGATTCATCAAACCTGTAAGCATTTGAAATGTTAGGCTTGAGTTGAGTTTCATCAAAAAAACATGTGGAGTTTCTTCCACTGTTCTAGATTTCAGATTGAACACCCTATAGGCTCTAGAGTGTTCTGAGTATCCAAGAAAAATACCTTGATCGCTTTTGGCTTCAAACTTGTCCAAATCATTTTTATCATTGTTATGTATGAACACCTTTGAACCAAAAACTTTAAGTACCCAATAGTGGGTTTCTTACCTTTCAGAAGTTCATAAGGAGTTTTCTTGAATACGGGTCTTACCATGGCTCGATTAAGGATGTAGCAAGACGTGTTTACCGCTTCTGCCCAAAAAGTTCTCGCAAGTTGATTCTCGACCAGAAGCGTACGAGCCATCTCCACCAAGGTTCTATTCTTCCTCTCCACGACCCCATTTTGCTCTGGAGTTCTTGGGGAGGAAAACATGTGTTCTATGCCTTGGTTCCTGCAAAATTCGGAGAAGGAATTATTGTCAAATTCTCCCCCGTGATCAGTGGGATAGAGCAAATTTTATTGACATTTCCATGCTCAATTTTGTTGAAGAATTCTTCAAAAACACTTAGAGCTTCATTCTTGTGAGCCAGGAATTTTACCCAAGTGAATCTAGAGAAGTCATCTACAATGACAAAGCCATAACGCTTGCCATTGAGACTAAGTGTTCTCGTAGGTCCAAATAGGTCCATGTGCAACAGTTCATAAGCTTTAGAAGTACTCACGGTGCCTTTGATTTGAAGGATTTCCGGGTTGTTTTCCCTGTGCACATGCATCACAGAAATTCTCATTCTTGTTAAAGGAAATTTCAGGAAGACCACTCACCAATTTAAGCCTCATGATCTTGTGCAATACATTATAGCTAGCGTGACCGAGCCTACGATGCCACAATGTAAGCTCGTCCTGTTTGTTTGCTACAAGACACAAATCATTATTTTCTGGATCATCTAAGTCAACCATGTAGATGTTATTTATCCTTTTTCCAGAAAACTTCAGACTTCCTGTTTCCTTATCAAGTATTTGACATGAATCTGATTCAAAGATAATTTTGTGACCCTTATCACACAATTGACTTATGCTGAGCAAATTGTGATGAAGGCCATCAACAAGTAGCACATTATCTATTGAGTTAGAGGCAAACTTACCGACCTTACCTGAGCCGATGATCTGGCCTTTGTTGTTACCTCCGAATATAACCTGACCTCCATCCTTTTCCACGAGCATACAGAATTTTCCTTTGTCCCCCGTCATGTGCCTCGAGCAGCCGCTATCCAAGTACCATTTGTTTTGATTGTGGGCTGCTAGGCATTCCTGCACATGTGATTAGACAAGAGGTTTTGGTACCCAAATCTAGGTATCATTCATGCCAAACAGTAAATGCTTTGGAATCCAAACTTGTTTGATTTTTGTTTTTGGGTTATTCCAGCATTGTTTTTCAATGTGCCCTTTTTACAGATTTTGCATGAAGATGGTTTGTTTACAACAGTGGGCTTGATGTTCTTTGGAGCATGCATGGGCATCTTACCTTTCTGTTGCCTTGTCATTTTTCTTTTGGGCTGGTTTTCCTGACCTGTCGACAGCTCTCCTTGGGGCTGTCAACAGATCTTGAACCTGTACCAGCATTAGGCTTCTTTGCCTTGGTTTGGGGTTGCATTCCCTTAGCCTTGTTTTTGCTGTTCTTTGAGGGGGTACTCTTACTTGTACTTGGGCTTGTTTCAACAAAGGATGTTATCAAATTCTGACCAATTTTCTTTTGTTTAACTGGTTGAAACCCAAGCCCATGTTTTGGAACAAAGACATTTGACCCCAAGATTGCATCAAGGTTTTGTTTCCCTTAACAAACCTTGACAAATCTTCAGATTTCCCTTTTAGATTTTCTTCAGTCTTTTCCAATCTTTCTTTCAGTTTCTCATGCTCACCTTGAAGAGTTTCAAAGAGTTCATTAAATCAACTTTTTCTTTTTGAACCTCTTGGAATTTCAGTTTCAAATTATCCATCTCCTCATGGTGAGCTTCCTCATCAATTTTCATCATTTCAATGTCTTTCATCAATGATGCAACTTGCTCATCATTTTGTGTGTTGTTGGCAAGATGGTTAGCTTTCTTTTTGAGTGCCTTGTTTTCAGATTTTAGTTCACAGAATTTCTCATAACACAATATAAGCCTCTTCCCATTCATCAATGAATAGTTTTCAAAGGAGAGTTTACCTCATTTGAGTCTTCACTTCTCGCCATGAGACAGTGGACTTCTCATCTCCGGAGGTAGCTTGGCTGTTGTCATCCTCGTCTTCATCGCTCCAAGTGGCCAACATTGCCTTGGCTTTCTTGAAGGTGAACTTGTCTTTCTTCAGCTTTTTCTTGAGCTCAGGCACTCTCCTCTCATGTGCCCTTGCTTTTTGCACTCATAACACACAATCTCAGATTTTTTGTTAGCATCAGATTTATTGAAAAATTCTTTCTTTTGGAAAGGTTTAGAGTTACTGAACCTCTCCTTTTGTATTTCAGGAATTTTTTGAATTGTCTAGTGAGCATGGCCATTTCTTCATTCTCACTCTCACTAGACGATTCAGACTCATTACTTTCCTGAATGACTTCCTTCTTGGAAGCTGAGGAATTTTTCCTGGAAGCCTTCAAGGCAAGTGGCTTCCTAGGATTTTCTTCAGTTTCCTTTCTTTTCATGTTTATTTCATAAGTCATCAGTGAGCCAATGAGTTCATCCAATTTCATTTTTGAAAGGTCTTTGGAATCCTCAATGACAGTGGCTTTGGTGTTCCATGAGGATGGAAGAGACCGAAGAATCTTCCTCACCAAGTCACTCTCCGAGTATTCCTTTTTCAGGCCTTTCAAACCATTAATATTAACATGAATCTTGCAAACATGTCAGAGATGGTTTCAGTGGAATTCATTTTAAACATCTCATATTCTGAAACCAACATGCTTGCTTTTGTTTCCCTTACCTCAGACGTACCTTCATAAATGAGCTCGAGTTTGTCCCACATCTCCTTTGCCGATGTGCATGTGGAAACTCTCGAGTACTCGTTGGGATGGACCGCGCATTGCATCATATTGAGGGCGCTCCAGTTGAGTGTCCCCTTTGCGATTTGATCCTTGGTCCAGGTACTCTCGTCTTCAGGAAGGGTATACTCACCCTTGTGGACAATTTTTCACAATTCGTAGTTCTGTGCTCTCAGGAACACCTGCATGCGATTTTTCCAATAGGGATAATTAGTTCCATCAAAAAATGGTGGCCTAGTCACTGAGTGACCCTCGGCCATGAACCCTTGCTAGATTCCATTTGACCGTGAATCTCCTGACCGTAAGATCAAACAAACAAGACAGTAATCGGAGAAAACTCGGCTCTGATACCAATTGAAAGGTTTGCGGAATCCCAATATGGTAATCTAGAAGGGGGGTTGAATAGATTACTACCAATTAAAAGTTTGAAAAACAACCTTTTTCAATCACAACAAAGTCTTTTGAATTTTCTGTAGAAACAACGTGAGACTTAGATGTGTTGACGATGTGTAGGTGAGTTAGCAATCTATCTAGTGTGTGAATGCAACGTGCCTATCAAGCATCTAACGTGAAAATCGTTCAAACCACAAGACACGAAGATTTACGTGGTTCGGAGTACACAAATCGTGTATCCTACGTCCACGGCACACACACACGCAGAGAAAACTGCTTATGAGCGAGTTCGGTGACTACAACTCACACACACGTGTTTTCTGATGTGCACCCACGATCAGAACAACACACACACGTGATCTCAAGCACAAGGATCGCTTGAATCACCACAACACCACACGGATGGGTGTAGAAATACGAAAACAGAGAGAGTTCTGAGTGAGAGAATAAATCTGGTGAAGAACTCTTCTGAGAACGCCTGGAGGAAGTTCAATCTTCGACTTGAATGCTTTGAGTCGATGGAGAAGGTTGAATCCTCGACGTTCTTCCTTCAGGTACTGCTGGATCGACGGATCTTTAGGGCTCTGTGCAGCAGTCTGAAGCAGGGCAGCAGCAACTCTTGTGAAACTTGGAGTAGCTCTAGGGTTTTTGGTTGTGGCTACTTGTGTTCGAAATTTCCTCCAAAGAGGTGTTTAAATATAAGAGTTCTCACATGGAGAAACGTGAGAGTTGGAAACAGCTCCAAGGATAACTTAGAAACTTTCTGTAGTTTAAATTATACTCCGTCTGTCGACAGGTCTTGGCCATCTGTCGACAGGCGACAGTAAGTTTGCAACAAACAGAAGTATGGATCTTCAGCTCTGTGAGATCTGTCGACAATCGAATACCATCTGTCGACAGATGTCCTCTTTTGTGCAAACGATAGAAGTCTGGATGTTCTGGACTGTGAGATCTGTCGACAGCTGATCTGGCATCTGTTGACAGATGAAGACTTCCTGAACTATGGGTCTTCTGGCAGATCACACCTGTGAGATCTGTCGACAGGTCTTTTGTGTCTGTCGACAGGTGACCTTGTCTTTTGCTTTTTGTGATCTTTTCACTTGCTTTGAGAGAGCTTGACTTTGTGCATTTGTACCTACACGATAAAACATGTAAAGTTAAGTATTTTGAATACACAAACAATCAAGTATTGCATTAGTTTCCTTTTCATGTGTTACATGTATCTAACCTCAATTGAAGTTATTCATCATCAAAAAACATGTTGTTATAGATGTTAGAATGAAAACCCAACAAAGTGGCCCGCGTCATCGCCGAAGAGCGCCGGAATGCTGTGGCCGAATACACCGAGTCCGAGGCGCACCTCGACCAGATAACCGGCCTGTTTGAGGACGGTTACAAGCACTGCTTGGCGGCTGTCGGCAAGGCCTTCCCCGAGCTGGACTTGTCTTCGGTGCAGCCCCCGAGCGGTGATGGCGACGAGGCTGCCGAGGGAGATGGGCTATCCACAGCCGCTCTGGCCGACGCGGGGACCTCTGTCACGGTTTTTGTAACTATTTCACTTGGCCTTTTGGCTGCTTTACTAATACGCTTCTTATTTCCGAGCGCGATTGTGTTCCCTCCATGTTTAAACTTGCTAACGTCTTAAGTGAGCTATGTTGGCTCGGGGGGCCAAAGCAATTTTGCTAAGTTCGGATTGCAATAACGGTTGTCTAGCTTGGGGTGCCGAGTTGAACCCTTAGTCACTTAGAGGGTAGGAACGTAGAGTTCGCCGAGCTTGGTGTTGAGTCGAGCCTCTCAGGTCGTCTGGACTACCGAAGCGGCTACGTTCAGGACCGAAGAGGGCCTGAGGGACGAGTGTCGAAACGACATCAGTGTTGGAGCTTAGAGTGCCGAGGCGGCCTTGCGCAAGAGATCTAAGGGCCGGAGGAGGCCTGAGAGACGAGTGCCGAAGCGACCTCATTCTTTGGAGCTCGGAGTGCCGAAGCAACCTCGCGCAAGAGCTCTAAGGGCCAGAGAAGGCCTGAGAGATGAGTGCCGAAGAGACCTCGTTGTTTGGAGCCCAGAGTGACGAAGCGACCTCGCGCAAGAGCTCTAAGGGCCGGAGAAGGCTTGAGAGATGAGTGCCGAAGCGACCTTGTTGTTTGGAGCTCAGAGTGCCAAAGCGACCTCGCGCAAGAGCTCTAAGGGCCGGAGAAGGCCTGAGAGACGAATGATGGAACAATCTTTATTTAAACATCTTCACCTCAGGGATAATAACATCGGAGATGCTCGGCGTTCCATGTTCTTGGAATCGCCGAGCCGTTTTGGTTTGCTAAGCGGTAGGCCCCTTGTCCGACGTCCTCGATCACGCGGTAAGGACCCTCCCAAGTAGGCGATAGCTTTCCCGCCGCCGACCTAGGATCTGAAACGGCGAGTTTTCAGAGGATGAGGCTTCCCACGCCGAAGCGACGAGGCCTTACAGCCTTGTTGAATCTTCTCTTCATCTTCTGCTGGTAGACTTCTACTTTGAGTGATGTCTTGTCCCGCCGCTCTTCTATCAGATCTAGCTCGGCCCGTAACGAGCGTTCGTTATCTTCACGGTCGAACCCCTTAATTCTTCCAGAGGGCACGAGCAGCTCCACTGGTGTGACTGCTTCTACGCCGAAGGCTAATGCGAAAGGGGATTCTTGAGTGGCTTCGCGGGGAGTTGCTCGGTACGCCCACAGGACATGGGGAAGTTCTTCGACCCATCGGCCCTTGCAGTCGTCCAGTCTTTTCTTCAACCCCTCAAGGAGCGTTCGGTTGGTCACCTCGGCTTGACCATTAGCTTGAGGATGCGCCACTGAGGTGAAACAATGGCTGATGCCGAACTCTGCACAGTTGCGACGAAATCTGGCATTGTCGAACTTTTTTCATTATTGGTGATGATCGTCTGGGGCAGCCCGAACCTGCAAATGAGATTCCTCCAACGAACCCCCAGGCGTTGGAATCTGTGATCTTTGCCAGGGGCTCGGCTTCCACCCACTTGGTGAAATAGTCGACCCCGACAATGAGGAGCTTCCGCTGGCCCGAGGCTGGTGGAAATGGGCCGAGGATGTCCAACCCCCACTGCGCGAAGGGCCATGGAAGAGTCAATGACTTGAGATTAGCGAGTGGTTGTCGATCTACCTTGCTGAAGAGTTGGCATTACGGGCATCTTCGTACGTATTCTTTAGCGTCCTTCAACATGGTATGCCACCAATAACCCTGTCGAGTTACTCTTCGGACCAAAGACCGTGGTCCTGTATGGCTCCCGCATGTGCCCTCGTGCACCTCGGCGACGATTTCCTTGGCTTGAATTTGGCTGACGCATTGCAGGTGAGGGAAGCTGAAGCCCCTTCTGTAGAGGTCATCACCAATCATAAAAAACCTTGGTGCATGTCTTTTTACCATTAGGCCCTCCTCCTTATTACTTGGGAGCTGCCCATCTCGGATATACCCAACGAGTGGGGTCATCCACGTTGGCTCGGCCTCGGTGCACATGACTTCCTCAGCTCCAATTGAGGGCTCACCGAGCTCCTCTACGAATACGGAGGACTCTCGAAAAGATTCTAAGGCGACCGCGTACTTAGATAGCGCGTCGGCCTGAGAATTATCGGCTCGGGGAATCTTCAGCAGTTCCGCCTCTTCGAAGTCGTCCATCATTCTTCGGACCTCGGTCATGTAAGAAATGATTTTTTCCTCCGTGGCTTCGAACTCCTTCAAGACCTGGCTGACGAACAGCTAGGTGTCGCTGTGGACTCGAACTTTAGTCACTCCCAGGGTTTTGGCCATCCTGAGTCTTGAGATAACAACTTCGTATTTGCTCTACGTTATTAGAAGCGGGGAAGCCAAATCGAATCACGTACCTTAGGACGGGGCCGTATGGAGATTGTAGAACGACTCCAGCCCTGCTGCCTCGGGAGTTGGACGCCCCGTCCACATGCACCAACCAATGTCCGATGGCCTCCTCCGACTCGGGTAGCCTCGCCGTGCCTTCGGAAATGAAGTCGGCCAAGGCTTGAGCTTTGATGGCGACCCGAGGCCTATACGATATGTCGAATTTTTCGAGCTCGATGGCCCACTTGGCCATCCTCCCCGAGGCCTCGGGTCACCTGAACACTTGTTTGATAGGGGTGTCGGTTAGAATGACGATCCGGTGCGCTTGGAAGTAGGGTCGAAGTCATTGTGCAGCCATTACGAGTGCGTACCCCGCCTTCTCGAGATCGGAGTAGCGCTGTTCGGCTCCACGTAGGGCTTTGCTGGTGTAGTATACTGGGACGTGCCTTCGATCTTCTTCGCGCACGAGCATTGAACTGATCGAATAAGTCGTGGCTGAGAGGTACATGAACAGCTCTTCTCCTGCGACAGGCTTACTGAGAGTAGGCACATTAGCTAAATAAGATTTGAGCTCGTCGAAAGCTCTCTGGCACTCGCCGTTCCATTCGAACCTCCCCTTCCGTAATACGTTGAAAAAGGGCCTGCACCATTCAGCCGACTTTGACATGAATCTGCTTAGGGCAGCTACTTGGCCATTGAGCCTCTGTATCTCTTTAACGGTCCTCGGTGCCGTCATGTCGAGGATGGCTTGTACTTTGTCGGGGTTGACGTCGATACCCCGGTTTGAGATGAGGTAGCCAAGGAACTTCCCAGTGGGGATGCCGAAAACGCACTTGTCGGGGTTCAGCTTCATTCCGTACCGGCATAAGACCTCGAAGGCTTCGGCTAGGTCCCGAACGTGGTCTTTGGATCGCCAGCTTTTCACCAACATGTCGCCGATGTATATCTCCATAGTCTTTCCGATTTGTTGCTCGAACATCATGTTGACGAGCCTCTGGTACGTCGCCCCTGCATTCTTTAATCCGAAAGGCATTCGAGTAAAGCAGTACAGACCTTTTTCTATGGTGAAGGCGGTTTTTTCTTCATCTTCGGGGGCCATCCTGATCTGATGATACCCCGAGTAGGCGTCGAGGAAGCTCAGGAGCTCGTGCCCTGTCGTGGAATCGACGAGCTGGTCGATGCGAGGAAGGGGAAAGCTATCCTTTGGGCACGCCTTGTTGAGGTCGGTGAAGTCCACGCACATACGCCATTTGCCATTTGCTTTTTTGACGAGGACAACTTTGGCCACCCACTCAGGACAAAAGACATCCCGAACAGTTCATGCGCGCAGATACTTGGCCAGGTTGTCGTCTACTGCTTCTTGTCGGTCGGCCGACAGAGGCCGCTTTTTCTGCCGTACGGGCCGAGCTTCAGGGTTCACATTTAGGCGATGCTGAATGACCCCCGGGTCGATTCCGGGGAGGCCGTCTTCCGCCCATGCGAAGGCATCGCCGCTGCTCTTGAGAAATTCGACCAGCCCTCCCTCCGACTCTCGGAGCTCGGCACGATCACTATTGACCTCTCCTCCGTGATTTGGATTTGCTTTGTTTGTTCGGCAGGCTCATGCCTTTCCACACTTTCATTGTGCACAGGCTCATACTCAAAAAATGGCTGGTTCCTTGGCTTTTATTGAATTTACATAGCACCGAGGGGCCTTGGTTTGGTTTCCTACAACCTCGCCTATCCCGTACGGTGTGGGGAACTTTAGTTTCTGATGGTACGTGGAGGAGACACCTCCCAGCTTCCCCAGGATCCCTCGGATGAAGATGGCGTTGTAGGCCGACTTCACTTTCACCACAAGGAAGTCGGCCTCAACGGTTACAAGACGCGGCCAAGTTCCGAGAGTAACTTTCAGCCTGACGGACCCCTCGGCGCTAACTGACGACCCGCTAAACCCGAAAAGAGGTGTGGCTACAGATTTTAGCTCAGTGCTCAAGTTGGTCTTTTTTACATAGCACTCATAAAAAAGAACATCGGGAGCCGCTCCATTGTCCACGACAATCTTATGTACACTATATCCGTCGATGTTCGCATGAATGACAAGCGCGTCATCGTAGGGGAAGCTGAGGCCGAGGATGTCATCCTCGGAGAATGTTATAACGGCTTGGTCTTTCGGGGCCGAGTCCCCTGAACTCGAGCCCACGGCCGACGCGTACGCCTTCCTCTTTCTTTTGCTATCTCCTCCCCCGGCCGAGCCCCTGGCCAAGACGAGGACTGCTCCTTTGCCACCGCGGGCTCCACGCTCCTCCTCGGGGGTCTACTCCTTTACTCGCTCATCGACGACGTCTCTTCCAATGATACCGCGCCGCAGCATGTTCGCGATCTCCATCTTGAGGCTTCGGCACTGGTCGGTGGCATGCCCGTAGCCCTTGTGATACTCACAATATTGATCTGCTCTGCGCCCTGGTGGAGGCCTTGGAAGCAGCACATGCCGTCGAAACTCGGGTAGTATTTTTATGACAGGCAGGATCTCGAACAGGAGTCTATTAAAGTTGGGGAAATCTCGGATGCGCCTATATTTGTCATGTCGGCGGCTTCAACCCGACCGCCTGTCTCCCCGAGATGAGGGGTCGTCCCTCCGAGGATTCTTTGGCTCCGGGGCTTTGCTTGATGAACCCGTCTCGGATGAGCGCCTCAGCTTGCCTACTACACCGAGGGTGGACTCCAGCCTCGCATATTTCTGCATGCGGGAGAGTAGGTCGGAAAGACTCACATGCGGCTTTTTGGCGATGGACGCGATGAACGGCGTGTTGGTGCAGACTCTTGTTAAGATGTTGACGGTCGTCCGCAAGTCGAGGTCGATCACCTTCATAGCCTCCAACTGAAACCTTTTGCTATAATCGCGGAAGAGCTCGCCTCCTTTGAGCAACATGCCACAGGTCGTCGGTGCACAGGGAATGCTGCACGTGTTGTAGAAATGGTCTAGGAACCGCTGAGCGAAGTCATGAAAGCCTGTCCGACCGCCCCGGCAAAGTTTTGAACCACTGCAACGCCGCGTCGTCGAGGGTTGACATGAAAGCTCGGTGCTTCAGCGCATCGGAGAGGTTCACCATCTCGACCTGTCCCTGGAAATTATCAAGGTGCTGGACAGGATTAGTAGTCCCGTTGTATCGCCGAAATTTCGAAAGTTGTAGCTTCTTGGGCACTTGGGCCGAGGTTATCTCCTCGACAAATGGTGAAGTGAAAAGTAGCATCATCACCGAGGGGACCCGAGTCCCCCGCTGGAGTGCCTCAATTTTCCTATTCATCTCCTGGAGGTCATCCCTCCACCAAGGCTCCACCGGCAGTGTGCTCGTCGCTGCTGGCGTCGACTCGGCCGAGTCATGATCGATTTCATCGTCTTGGTGGCTCCGTGATCCGTAGCTACGACGGGGATCGCCGGGGCTGCCACGGGGACCTAAGGAGCCGGCACGGACGCTATTGAGGTTGCCGCTCGGATGTCGACGTGAGTGGCCATCGCCGTTGGTGGGACATCGCCAAGACCCAGATCCGGGACGCCCAGGCATGCTGCCTCGGCCTGGGCCACCGTGGCCTACTACTTCTGCTCCAATCGGGTCAACACCTTGTGGAGACCCACAACCAATGCCTCAACGCGATCGAGGCGAGTGGAGGTGCTTAATCCTTGTTCCCCGGTGCCAGAGCCTCCACCAACGATCTCCGCAACATCAGGTGAGGGAGTAGCGTCTCCTCCTCGGATGAACGTGCACGATCTTTCCCTTGGGTGGCATGAGAGCAAACTTTTCGTTCAGAGAAATTCCAACAGACGGCGCCAAAAGTGTTACTGCTTGAGTAATGGGGTCGGCCTGAGCCGAACTGCTCTCAAGGGAAGACGACCGGACGCACTCTTGCTGGCGAGCTCAGACCTGCAAGACCACCGAGTCTCCTCGGTGGGGAAGGGCTCCGATGCTCAAGTTAGTTTGGGAAGTCGGAGAGACAGGGTTTTTTGGTCTAGGAATCGCTTACCCCTTGCGTTGGAGGTGTCTCCCCCCTTTTATAGAGGTTTCATGAGCGGGGTTATGGTAAGTGGGTTGAAGACGTGCCCCGGAATCTACTCGGGATTCTCGTTCTACTGAATTAGTGGGTGATAATTACGGACGGCCTGCAATTATGACTCGTGAGGTGTCTTGCTGTCGACGGATCTTTCCATTATCATCGTGCCAGGGCAGTTTTCGGGACGTGCTCCGTGATCTTCGTGCAGGGCAGCTTTGGTAAAGAGAGTCTGGGGTCGTGCGTCCTCGGATATGACTAAAGAGGAACTCGGCCTGCCTGACAACTCGACGAGCCAGGGAATTCGGTCTTACGATATCGTCATCTTGCTCGGGGAATGTCACTCGGCCAAGGTCGTTTTCCAGGCCGAGCCCCCGAGCGCCAGCGCAGTTCCGACTTACCTCCGCTCTGAGCAGTTCGGACCACTCGGCTTGGCTCCAAGTTCGGCGGAGGAACACTTGTCGGCGAGCCGAATCGCCGAGTAATTGGTCCGTATCACACAGCATGGCCTCTCTTGTGGTGGCCTGAAGCACCCCGCTGCCACTGCCGCTGGAGAAGCTGAAGCACTCGGGATGGTCGATGAGCTGGGCGAGCCAATCCATGGTGAGGCTCTCGAGCTCGGTGGACGGCAGGGGAGGCAAGCCAGTTGAAGACGACGGGGTGAGGCGGAGGAGAGGAGATCGGCGGAGAGGGACGGAGGGCGGCGGAAGGAGGGGGGGGAAGTAGGTGAAGAAGTTGGGGCGGGTCCAGTGTGTCATGCCGGGGAGAACGATTGTGTGGAGCTCTCTGAGGCCGGAGTCAAAGTGCTCCCTATGCTGGGGTGGCGACTCCGGGAGGAGTCGGCGGAGGAAGCCGGGCTCCACCGGGGGAGCAGGGGTAGCTGTCGACGTTCTTATAGTAGTGCAGATGAAGTCGACGCTGGTGAGCTGCATGCGGAACTCCTCCACGTCGAGAGGGTTGAAACCCGTAGTCAAGGACGTGAGAGGCGCATCAAGGCTCCCCATCCCTCCTAACTACAAGTAGCTAGCATGCGAGCGAATGAGAGAGAGAGAGAGAAAGAGAAAGAGAGGTGGGATGTGGCGGATGGGCTGGAGGTGTTGGTTTATATAGAGAAAGAAAAGAGTACTTGTGGTGGTTAGGAGTGCACGAGCGGGAAGGTGAGGCAAGGCACATGGAGCTACGCATTGCAATAGTAAAAGAGTTGACGACTGCCTCCAGCCCGGTGTTTCCTCACCTGTTGCCCTCCTTGTTCCCCATCCCTCCTATCTTTGGGTTGGCAACGCTTGTTCCTTCTCTTTTTGGGAGTCTTCCTTGGGTAAGTCTTCTGTTAAGTGTGACTATTTTGACACAAGGTTAAATTATTGTGTATGATTTAACTAGAGTTCTCTAATGTAAAAAGTAATTTATCTCACTTGACATCTATTTTTATCTTATCCCACAATTAAAGATAGATTATCCTACCTTTTATTTTTTTAGTCAACTAAATTTTTTGACTCAACTTATCTTCTTCAAAAAAATAAAAAAATGAGATAATCTTAAGAGATATATATAATATAATATTTAAAATTTAAAAATAATTCTTTATTTTTTTTAAAAACAAATTACCCACTCTGCCCCTGAGGTGGGGAAATACTACCCAGGGTTATTCAGAATAACTTCACCCTCTTTCCAAAGTATGGGGATGAGTTTATCCCTAGATAAGGAGTACTTATGCAGAGATATACACCATATCAAATCAACTTAAAGAAGTAGAACTAAAAATATTAGATTTCTTAAAATTTTTAATAAGTTTAGATCCTTTAACTTTTTTTTTTTGATGGGTAAGCTGGTTGGTTGGGGATGGGAGAAATGAGGAGACGGCGCGGGATCGACCACGCTCTCCCGTCTCCCCCCCCCCCCCTCCATTGGGCGGGGCGACCACCGCGCCACTGGCGGTTCTCTTCAGATCCTTTAACTAACTATTTATTGGTGGACAAGTTAGTGGTAAAAAAAGTGGAGGCAAAATAGTGAGCAAAGTTCGAACCTGTGCTCCCGTAAGGGGCTCTCGAAAAAGTGTAAGCTAGCTAGTTGTACCACAACGACATAGGATGGGTAGTAATCATTAGCTAACTTTTGAGAGGACACATTTACTTATTTCACTTTTTTAAAATCTAAGAAAAAATCAAAAACATCTCAATATAGTTTTTGGTGTGCAAAGATCAAGACATTCATTTTTACATCTCTCTCTCTCTTCAAAATTAACTTTTAAAAAATCTAAAATGTATTATTTTTTTTGGTTTGAAAATTAGAGCGAGAATTGAGATAATTTCAATGATTCGAGTCTAAAGTCCCTTTTTTCGTTGTATTTTCAAACGTTAAAGATAGATATCCCGCATATAAGAATATATTAAATAGATTAAATTAGTAGACTTTCAACAACTTGAACTAGTCATTTTTAGAACTGGAGTAGAAAAATAACTATGAAATTAAGCATAAGTAGTTCAGAGATGGTTGACATTTCTAAAAAATATATCAACTAATATAGTTGTTAGATCAATTTACTGATTGGATTGTCACAAATGATATCTATAGCAACTCATAATTTTTAAATTGAGATAAATAAATTAAATTTTATTAATAAGTAAACATAAGTGATGGCTTTATATAATGGTTCATACATGAGCTAATGGGCCACAAAGCAAGAGCCCAATGATGGATTAGAGATAAATATGTCTAATTTTGTACCTAAATTATTAATAAATAAAAAAGAGTCAAGATAATTACCATTATGGCTAATAAATATCCTAAATAGAGTCCTAACACTATTCTAACTAGTTTGCCATAGATTTAGAACCCACCCCGAGTCAATAAAGGATAAATACAAGGATAAAGGGTAGATAATTATGAAAATTCGGAGTTGGAGGAAGAAAAAGATTCTTAGGAGATTTTCTAACCCTAACATACAAATACACTTCCATCTCGTACCTAGCCGACCCTATTGAACCCCTGAAGCTAGGAAGCCATGGAAGGGAGGCTTTTGGACGAGGAAATCGAGGAGGAAGGAGGCTTGGAAGGAGTCTCTTCATGTTCTTGTCCTAGGATCCTAAAGCGCTCAAATGTAGGCAATATCTCAAGCGAAAGTAAATTAAACTCAACCCTAATTAGTCTATGATCCTAGCTACAAAGCCCCATATTTTTCCAGTTTATATCATGACGTTTATGAGTATTTCATGGCCAAAGATCTGTTGAGGGCATATACTCGACCCTTCATGTTCTCTTTAAATCATAGTCTACACTTTATCTCGTGAAGTGATATTTTGACTATATATCTACTCGATTATCTCATAATCACTAAGGTACACATAATCACTGACATTTCTTGACTTTAGGTGGCATAGAAGATTATCGCGAGAGGCGCCAAACTGTACATGAGAATCTACAGGAATGAGTTTGACGTTATTGAGGAAGTCAGGTGATGAGAAGTTATTTATAAAAAAATATATGAATGGAGTTACATATGGATATTATGGAATTTCAGTGTTACTTATCACATATTTCTTTGTTTATATTATTTGGGAGCCGTATGCTTGGAAGATTTACCAAATGTTGCTGCAATTTGTAAAGAGAGCTCAGAACTGCGGCGGGCACATATACATATGTTTTGTATGCCTGTTATGGAGGTGCATATGCCTGAGAGAGTATGGTGCCAATTTGGTGCTCCTCAAATAATAACACCTGCACCGAAATGATATGATCTCAAAGATGGTCATGGACATGTAGGGAAAAATTGGTTGCTATATCATGCTAGAAATATTGAAAGGTGGAATGCCCTTGCAAACACTATTATGGAACCTCCAACACAAGTAGAAGATGAAAGTCAATGGCGTAAATGGTACAAGCGACAGTCAAATCTTTATTTGACACCATTCTCGAGGAGTCACCAATGGAGTATTGTCCGAGGGGGCCTATTGAGCGTGCATTAGTAACTACTCATTTATTAATTTTGTAGTTTATATATAGAAAATTTTTGTTATACTTAAACATTCATTCATTTTTAGGTAGACATAACGTTAACCGCACAAGAGAATTGTTAATAACAAACCTCGAAGCATCTTATTTGGATGTAAAGAAAGAGATTTTAAACTCTAAGAAGACACATTCAATAAGCTTCGGATAAAGATTCCAGAATATGAGCAACCTTCAATTTCATCTGGTGCAGAATATACTCCAGGAGAAAGCTCAGGAGGTCCAAATGCATGGGCACATCCTTGAACATCAGAACAATGGCCAAATGTATATGATGCTCAGTCTCGTGGCATTTCTCAAATGGACCTTCAAATGTCTCAATGGACACAAGATTCGGTGTTTTTGATGCACTTACTCCGGTTCGTGTACCGACGCCTCCACCACATATTATTGAATGAGTACATATACATGATCAAGCCACTCAACTTACCCCGCATATGGAAGAAGAAGGTGAAGACAATGATGAGACACAACCATTGCGGCAAATGATTAGAGGTCGAGGAAAACACGTGATAACAAAGAAGAAACATGATTTGTTGTGAACATGTTGTGAATATTTTGAGACAATGTAAATATTGAGTTGTTGAATGTGCACAATTTATTATTTCCATATTATGAATGTTTGTGATTGTGCAAAGATTATTTCACATGATGTTATGAAGATTGTAGAAGATTATAAGTGTGGGTGATTGATTTGAAATTGTGAAAATTTGTAAGTTTTATGCCTCAGTCTTTGTATGTCTTAATCTTTGATTGTTTGTTTGTTTGTTTTCTGCTAGGGGCAAGTCGGCCAAGGGCAAACCGATTTGCAAATCGGCCTGCCCTTGGCCAACTTGCTTCTTGGAAGGCCAGCACGCGCGCCCCCTCCCTGCAGGGAGCAAATTGGCCAAGGGCATTGGCCGACTTCCTTCCTGGATGGCCAGCATGCGCGCACCATCCCAGGAAGCAAATCGGCCTGCCCTTGGCCGACTTCCTTCCTGGGAGAACTCGTAATGCCAGTGTCGTTCCCCTCCGAAAAGAAGTCGTATGGAGGCTAAATGATTAGCAAGTCGGTGGATGCGCATCTGACTCTTTGCAAATCGTACAGCGTGCACCCGATTTCCTATTTTTTTTTTTTTTTTTTTTAATGCAAACGCAGTCCACGGTCAAAAGGGTGCTAGATTGCGAAATAAAGTTTTTACTGTGCTATTTCACTTAAAACTTTTTAAAACCCTGTTACTTTTAAAGAAAACCCTTTCTCATTGTCTCAGTAGGTATTTTTTTGTTCTTAATTTTTATATATCAGAAAAGATCTTGAACTGTGTCCACTCCTTATCTATTGCATATAAGCAAACTTATTCGATGAAAATACAATGTACCAATAAAAACCAACTATGAACATTTTTTCCAAATTAGTCAAGACCTTATTCGTGTAACCTATATTTAACAACTCTTCCTTATATCTTTCTTCTATCTTATTTAAATCAATATTCATGAACCTATATTTAACAAACAACACTCATACTCGATTGTATTTTCTGAGGCATGATTGTAATTTCCATAGGAATGCAATGTGGTATATTTTGAAGTGGTCAATAATTATTGATGTCCACTTCAAAGAGTTTGTAAATATGCACGTATGTAAAAAAGTTATAGTATGTAAGTACATAAGTATGTAAATACTTTAATTATGTAAGTACGTAAATTATAGATTTACTTCACTAACTATATAGGTATGTAAGAATTAGTTAAATACTTACTGAAATACATAAATACTATAACTTATATATTTACATAATTAAATACTTACATACTTATGTATTTACATAGTTAGCGACTTACTTACATACTTACATAATTCAATATTTACATATTTACATACTTATGTACATATGTATTTACATATTTACGTACTTACATACTTACATACTACTCTTACATATTTGCGTACTTACATAGTTATGTACTTACATACTTACGTACTTGTATATTTACATACTACTCTTACATACTTACATAGTTACAGAAGCTAGGGGTAGAATTGACATTGAAAAAATAGACATCACATGAGTTAATGTGGGAGGGACCTAAAAATAAGTCCCGCAAAAAGTAGGGACCATGGGGTGTTGGGAAACCTAACAGGGACTGTAAAAGAAGGGTAGCTCCCTGTCAGTGTCTAATAATTTATTCTCCCTAATTAATATATTTCTAACCATCACAAATAGAGGGCCACTACGTTCATACTTTAAATAATTTCTTCATTTACTTTAACAACTTTCTTCTTTTACTTTAACTAAGTTTTTCTTATACTTTAACTTATTCTTTAACCGACAGTTGTGTTTGTGTGTGTGTATCTATATTTTTTGCTTTCATATAATTAATGTATTTTTGAACATCAGGAACGGAGGGCAATTGTGTTCATACTTTAATTAATTTTTTCATTCATTTTAACCACTTTCTTCTTCTACTTTAACTTATTGTTTAACCAGTTGTTGTGTATGTGTGTGTGTGTTTTTTTTTTTACTTTAATATAATTAATGCATTTCTGAACACAAGGAATGGAGAGCCACTGGGTTCATACTTTAACTGATTTTTTCATTTATTTTAACAACTTTCTTCTTCTACTTTAATTAAGTTCTTCTTATATTTTTAACTTATTCTACTTTAACTTATTCTTTAATCGATTGTTGTTGTTGTTGTTGTTGCTGTTGTTGTTGTTGTGTGTGTGTGTGTGGTGTTTTTTTACTTTCATATAATTAATACATTTCTAAACATCATGAATGGAGGGCCACTGTGTTTGTAACTGATTTCTTCATTTACTTTACCACTTTCTTCTTCTATTCTAACTAACTTTTTCTTATACTTTAACTTATTCTTTAACCGACTATTGTGTGTGTTTTTTCTTGTTTTTACTTTCATATAATTAATGTATTTCTAAACATTGTGAATGGAGGGTCACAACGTTCATACTTTAACTAATTTCTTCATTTATTTTAACCAATTTATTCTTCTATTTTAATTTAGTTCTTCTTATACTTTAACTTACTCTACTTTAACTTATTCTACTTTAACTTATTTTTAACTGGCTATTGTGTGTGTGTGTGTGTGTTTTTTTTTTTACTTTCATATAATTAATACATTTCTGAACATCATGAATGTAGGGCCACTGTATTCATATTTTAACTGATTTCTTCATTTACTTTGGCAACTTTCTTCTTCCATTTTAACTAAGTTCTTCTTATACTTTAACTTATTATGTAACTGGCTTTTATATGTACTTTTTTATTTTTACTTTTATATATTAATACATTTCTGAACATCAGGAATGGAGGGTCACTGCGTTCATACTTTAACTGATTCTTCATTTACTTTAACCACTTTTTTCTTCTACTTTAACTAAGTTCTTCTTATATTTTAGCTTATTCTACTTTAACTTATTCTTTTAATCGGTTGTTGTGTGTGGTGTGTGTTTTTTTTTTTTTTTACTTTCATATATAATACATTTTTGAACATCATAAATGGAGGGCCACTATGTTCATACTTTAACTAATTTTTTATTTACTTTAACAACTTTTTCTTCTATTTTAACTAAGTTCTTCTTATACTTTAACTTATTCTACTTTAACTGATTGTTGTGTGTGTGTTTTTTATTTTTACTTTCATATAATTAATGCTTTATGAACATCATGAATGGAGGGCCAATGTGTTGATACTTTAACTGATTTCTTTATTTACTTTAGCTACTGCGTTGAAGTAGAAGAAAATCAGTTAAATTGGAACATGAAACCAGTTAAGCAGAAGAGAAAACATGTTAAAGAAGAAGAGAAACATGATAAAAAAGTGGAAGTTAGTAAAATGTATGTTGTTTGTTAAAGTAGTATTAGTTGTAGTGTGTTAAAATAGTAGATATAGTATGTTAGAGTCATAGTTATTGTTTGTTAAAGTAGTAGTTGTACTGTGTTAATTAGGTGATGAAATCAGTTAATGTACAAGAGAAACCTATTAAGAAGAAAGAAATCCGATTAAATAGGTGGAAAATCATTAAAGTAGAAGAGGAAACTGGTTAAATTAGAAGAGAAAATCAGTTAGAGTAGAAGAAAATTAGTTAAAGTAGTCATTATCTGTTAAAGTAGTAGTTATAGTGTGTTAAAGTAGTAGTTTTTTTTGTTTAAAAAAAACACACACACACACACAGTCACTTAAAGAATAATTAAAGTAGAATAAGTTAAAATATACGAAGAATTTTGTTAAAGTATACGAAAAAATTAGTTAAAATAAATAAAGAAATTATGTTAAAGTATAAATGCAATGGACTATTTTCTTTGATGGTAAGAAATGCATTAATTATACAGAAGGATAAAACGGGAAATGATCGAAATGGACTGCTAATAAAAGGACGAAAAGTGTTTGTCAAGAATTGATTATTAAAGCCCCCAAAAGGAGGGATTGGCTAGCGCGTTGTTTCTTGACAAAGACCTGTAGGTAAGATACTTTTTAACAGGGATTGATAATTAATTTTCTCTTATATTTTTTTTATATATTTTATATGAATAATAGAAGCTAAAAATAAAATAATTTGCCTCAAAAACTAAAGAAAACATTCTAATATTCATAGAAAATCCAACCACCAAAACCTTCGAGTTTGCTTTTTAATTTTAGTTTCCACCATAATAACATTTTTATTTTGATATGTTTAATATTCATAAAATACATATTAAAATATAAATATTTTAGTGATAGAAATAAAATTTTGGTCAGTTGTGTACATGTGGACAGGAACTTCTCCCGTTGGCCTCTGACTTTTGCGGCACGGGCGGGTTTCAGGTTCAATTTTCTTCCTTTCGTTTTCTTCATAGTTTGTCCACCCAAACACCCAAAGATGATGTACTACAGTGTACAACGTGGCCGTGCTAATTGTCACTGTCGTATTGTAATATCTTACTATATTAATAAAAAAATTAGAAACATTAATTATACGTTCTTATCATACGGGAGACCTTAATTGCAGACCACTATTAGAAATGTCTGCACAAAAAAGTCCAGCAAATTTTAGAGATGTGAATTTCTAGTCCCTATTCTATTAGGATCTATGCTGATAGTTAGAAACTAATGTTTTCTTTCTTCTGACTGTGGGTAACTATTACTTTAAATTTTCTTAACTCTTACCTTAACATTTTTTAAGTTACACTTTAAATCATATCAACAGTTATTTTAAATCTCACATATTTTAACATGTTACTGCTTGAGTAACGGGGTCGGCTTAGGCCGAGCAGCTCCCAAGGGACGATGGCGCGCCTTGCGTGTGTTGCCAAGCTTCTACTTGCAAGACCACCGAGGGACCTTGCGGTGGAGAAGGACTCCGACGATCAAGTCAGTTCGGGAGGTCAAAGCAAGAGAGTTTGTGGGCTAGAGTTGCGTACCTGTTTCAAGAGGGATGCCTCTCACTTTTATAGGGGTTCCGTAAGTTGAATCTACAGGAAGTGGCTCGATGGCGTGCCCACGACCTTGCCCGTGATTCCAGTAGACTGAAGTAATGGATGATAGGTGCGGCGGATAGGCCCCGGATACTTCGGGCCCTGCCATTACTGGACCTACCCTTTATGCCCTGCCGTTACTGGACCTACCCTTTATGAACGCGTTGGGGCAGTTAGCGGACGTGGCCCGCGATCTTTGGGCCTTCCCCCCAACGAGCCTTTCCATTATGGTCGTGCGAGTCAATGTTAGGCAAGCCCAGACTGGCACGTTTCCACCAAGGACTGTGGTGGGACTCGGCTCGCCTGAAAGCTCGACTCCACACGCTTCACCTTGAAGGACTGTTTAGGGACAGCTCGGAGGTTGTTGTTTCTGCCCGAGCTTCCTAGGACCAATCTGCACAACTGACCTACCGTTCCCTACTCGGGAAAGGTCGTCCGGTTTGGCCAGTTCGTCACCTCGGCAAACGCTAGCCAGGCGGCGTGCTCTTCCTCCGATCTCTCGAGGATCGACCTGTATCATTGGCCCCCCATCTTCTGCTCGGGGCGTCATTGCGGGCCGAGGAGAAGATGTTAGGATTTGGAAGCTAGTTGTCGTCGTTCACTTGTCGTGAGTTATGCAGGCGCGTCCATGCACTGCCAGGATCACGAAAGGATGCAACGGCCACTGGAACTGGCGTTTCTGACACTCGCCGAAAGGGTGTGCCACCTCGACTTTCGGCCACAATCATGGCGGCAGGTGATGCGACGGATGTTCCCATCGACGCCTCAACTCCCGATCCTCCTTCGATAGCAATCCACATTCGGAGCTCGCCGGCGAAAGGGGTGGCGACACGTGGGTCGATCGCGATGCTCCAACATGGCGACGATCCACCTCCGTTGGATTGAAGCGATCCTGGGACCCTATAAATAGCATCATTGGCCCCGAAAAGAGGCCCTTACGCACGTGATCCCCAACGTCTGAAGCAGCCGACCTTCCGAGTTCTGGTGGACTGATCAAGTGCTCCTGTCGAGCTTCCATTCGTTCGTCCTCGCTTCGATTCTCCCTCCTCAAAGGTAAGCCATGGGCTCACCCTCTGCATCCACATCCTCTTCAGCACCTTCAACATCTTCTGCGGGGCACTCTCCTTTCGAAGGTGTCTTTACTCAACCTCCTTCTACTCGCTCTGCTCCTGCCCCTTCTCCTTCTCGCTCTGCTTTTGCCCCGGGGGTCCTTCTGATGCCCAGCCGGCAGATGGGGCAAACGAATTTGTCCCCGTGGTGTCCCTTGGGATGTACGTGTCCAAGGCCACCTCGGCTCCCTCTTCTGGTGTGCGCAAAGCGGCCGATTCTGTGGCCTACGCTGCCACCGAGATTGACCGGACGACCCTCGAATGGATCATCGAGCATCCATGCTTAGCTTTTCCCCCCGAATTTACCATGTACGCCTTGGGTAACCTCCGAGCTCATTACACGATGGAGAACGGGTTTTGCCTATACTCGGAGTCAGTCCGAGCCAGCATTCGATACCCCCTTCACCCTTTTCTTCTTCATCTCCTTCTGTTCCTGGGGGTCGCCCCCTCTCAACTGGCCCCCAATTCCTGGAGGTCGGCTGTTGGTTTCCTGGCGGCCTGCGCTATGGCCTAGGTTCGGTCAAGCATCCGCCTCTTCTTCTTCTCCTTCTTCTTCTGCTTCTCTCAATGTCTCCAGAGATTGGCTATATATATCAGCTCGGATAGGCTGCCACTTCCTTGGTCGCTTCCCTTCATCTATCCATCATTGGAAGAGGATTTTTTTGTTTTATCCACAACTCGGAGGAGTGGGACTTTCCTACTACCTGGTCGGCCATCAACCTCAGGACGAGGCTTTTCGGCCCCCTGTCGACATGAGCGATGCCGAGCTTGAAAGATGTGCGAAATTATCCAGTATGGTAATCTAGAAGGGGGGGGGGTTGAATAGATTACAACTAACTCTAACCACAATTACCTTCTTTTTAATGAAAACACAAACTTATCGAAATCTTAAACAGATTCAAGATTAGTTTGACCTGCCATTAGTGTGCTTATTGTGAACAGAACATGAATAGCCAATCTAACGTGTGTAGAACTAGCGTGCCTACAAATCATCTATCGTAAAATGTGCAAACCATAGAACATGAAGATTTAAGGTGGTTTGGAGTACACAACTTCTGTATCCTACGTCCACCATCCATACACACACGCAGAAACGACTGCTTATGAGCGAGTTTCACTCTACAACACACACACTCACGTTGTCTGATGTTAACACACAATCAGAACAACACGACCTACCACACACACACAAAGTATGAAAAATAGAGACAGAGAAGAGTTTTGAGTTGAAGAATCAAATCTTGAGATAGAACTCTTCACGATGGTCGTCCAGATGTGCTTCAAACTTCGTCTTGACAGGTATGAGTTGATGTAGAAGCTTGAACGATGGACAAACTGGCTTCAACTCTGTTTAGAAGATGGTTCTTCTTGCTCTGGACGGAGTGCTGAAGCAGAGCAGCAGAGAGGACTTTCTCTTGAGATTTTGTTAGGGTTTGGTATGGTGGCTGCTTCTGTACAAGAATACCTTCAAACATCTCCCTTATATATGGGTGTTTAAGTATGGAGAGTCGTGGTAGATGGAAACACCCAACTTGGAAACATGGGAAATCACGGAACTGGAGTTTCCTTTGTCTGTCGACAGTAAGATATGCATCTGTCGACAGGTGCTGACAGAGTTACAAAAACCCAGAGAACTGAGCTTCACGGGTGACAGTTTCCTGTCAGTGTCTGTCGACAGGCAATTTGCTTCTGTCGTACAGGCACACTAGTCCTGAAGCCAGTCTTGTCTTCCTGTCTGTCTCTGTCGACAAGAGCCTTTGGGGCTGTCGACAGGCACATGCTTCTTGAGTTTTCCTTGAGCTTTTGATCTAGTCTTGGTGCATTGTCTTGCATGCAATCTCACCTACATTTAGGAACATTATTAGTGAGATATTATGAACATATAAATGAAACCTTAGACATGTTTTTTCTTGATTAGATTTGCTTGACTTGACATTCTCATCATGTTTCACATATTCACATCACATCAATTTGTATTGTTCATGAATTGCTCATCATAAAAACAAACATACCAAATGTAAACCCAACATTCTCCCCCTTTTCGATGATGACAAAATTTTCAAATGTATGCACAGTTCACAATTTGATGTTTCTCCCCCTTTTACAACATCCAAAAAGACACGTCATGCCACATGAGTAGAACATAAGAAAATAACTGTGAATTTTTTGATGTGACATTCAGTACACACAGTTACAAAAGTGATTCATGACATGACAAAGGAAGTGCTAGGAAAGAAAATATCACAACTGAGAGAACAACGAGACAACAGTGACAAGACTATGATAAAAAAGAACAGAATTCCAGACTGTGAACCCTAGACTCTCTAAACATCGTCATGGCCAGGTGGTGCAGAGGCCTGACGAAGCTCATGAAGCTCTGTGGAGAGCCTGGTAAGCCTAAGCTGAAGCTGGACTTGTGTGTCATCCAGTGCTTCTATACTCGTATCAACAGTATCCAATCACTCATTGAGCTTTTCAAAGCCAGTGGTCATTTGGAGTTGCATTTGTGCCATCTGAGTAGAGATGAAGTCTCGGAGTGAGGGCTCATCAGGCACTGGATCAGTAGCAGCAACACTATCTTCATCTCCCTGAGCATCCATGGGGTCGGACTGGGAGTCTTCATCACCATCATCTTCATCCTCAGCAACTGCCGGCCCTTTACCCTTGAGCTCTCGTGTCACAATCCCATCAACAATTTTATAGTCCATCCTTTGAGCAGTAGTGAGATCAAATGAACTGCGAGATTTGAGATTGGTCATCTCTTCTTTTGGAATGTGGATACCAATGAACAAGAGAAGAGAAGTGATGGGGCATGCATAAGGCATAGACCTTTTGGAAGTGCGAAGGCATAGCCAGATGAGAGACACCATAAGGAGTGGCAAGTTGACTTGATCACAGTTAAGAAAGGAGTGGAAAAGGGATTTGTGAACGGCAGTCACAAGTTCCCGACTACCATCCTTTGGGACAACAATGGTGGTAAAAATATGATGGATGAGATGATGAAGAGGAGGGAAGGAGTTGGCATTCAAATGCACACGATCTTTGGAGGAATCGTAGGGCTGCAGGGTGATGAGTGTATAGTACTCGGATGCCAACGGATGATGTTGCATGATATCAATGCCAGAGTTTGGAATTTGAAGGGCAACTGAGAAAAGATTAGGGGTGACTTGAAAAGGAGTGCCTTTCACCTTGGTGTAGACATCACCATGAGCGGTTTCCCTCAAGTTGATGTAGAATTCGGTCACAGCGGCTGGAGAGAAACGCTTGTGGGAATAGCAGAAAGATGACCAGCCCTGGACGTCAAAAAGAGGCTACAAACCTGGAAACATGTCCTCGAGCGAGATGAAATCAACATATCGGGGTTGAACAAACTTGGTGAAGATGCCGTGAACATCGAGAAATTACAGATTTGGAGGAATAATGAATTTCGGCAGATGATCATCCCGATGCTTGCTTCGGCGCTCGGCAGGAGCCCCGGAACCCTCGCCGGCTTGGGGAGAGAAGGGACAGTGACAAGAAGCAAGTTTCTTTCCTTGGGAGACATGAGAAAGAGAGGAGCTCGGAGTGGGAAGAACTCGGAAGAAGAAGAAAACACGAGGAGGAAGAATCTGGGTCTGGCGCCCTGGAGAAAAGGTTTGGTGGAGAAGGAAGGGGAGGGAGTTTTGGAAGTGGAAAAGGAGGAAAGGGTCGTGGGTCCCTTTTAAAGAGGGGGAAAGAATTTTAAAGGACAGGGACCCCACAAAATCCAACCCTAAAGAGATGCCCGTTTGGCTTCCAAAACAGACCCGCCACCAGCTGTCGACAGATGCAGAGTCATCTGTCGATAGGCACACTTAGAAATGTGCCAGAGAGGCATTTTGACAAAATTTTTTGGGGCAATGAGCGTCCAATGTGTACATAAGGTGAAAAATAGGTAAATACACATTATAAAATATCATACCCACTAATATTAGGACACGTCAAACATCTACAATGGTTGTGAAATGACATTCCCGGAATCTCAAGTTGCAGCATGAAGAATACATTGTACAAAAACATATGAAATAAGATAATCCTCTTGAATAAAACCTGATGCTGGTCGTTACCTGCCGACCTGACGACGACCGACCGGTTGCCTCGTCATAGGCCAGAGCGCCCAACGAGGCGCTGACTCCTCAGTTCGTAAACTACGTCCCTCCCCGAGGCGAACCCCTTCATCTTCGGGGAGGCTCTAGCGATCAAGCAAAATATCAAGGTAAGCCAGACTGCACCCTCCCGTACGGGAAATGCCTTGTTGGACTTACTATATGAATCCCTGTGGGCACGGAACCCCGAGATCCTTGGCTACATAAGCGCTAATAACTACGTGCGCCTATAGAAGGAATTCTCACTAACGGTAAGGTCCGAAATCATGGTCACTTGCCCCCATGACTCCAGATCACAAGATTAGGGAAGGAAGATCGCAGGCATGTCTATAAGTGACCCCTCTAGACCCGTCACTGAGATCCCCTATAAAAGGGGAGGAGCAGCTCACGCAAGGAGGTAGGTTATTCTATCGACTAGAATTCTCCAATTCCATATTTCTAGTCTGACTTGAGCGTCAGAGTGTCTATCCACCGAGGACTCTCGGTGGTTATTGCAGGTCGACGCTCGTAGGCTTGACGTCGGCGTGTCACCCTCCATCCCTTGGGTCCTCACCTATTCGGCCTGGGCCGGATCACTTGCTCTAGCAACAACAAAACCATTGCAGAAAACATATTTCTTAGTGGGTGACAGTGAAAAGGTGGATGAAAAAGATGTCTACATGGGCAATTAATCATTAACAACAAATTGGCCTTGATAAGAAAAATGAGGAGGCTACACTTTATTTCTCCTTCTATGATTTGTTTATGAACGAACAGTAAAAGAAGAAGTGGTAATTAGGATCACTATGACCTTTTTACATGAAGATAGACATGGGTAATGTCTGTATCCCCAGTTACTCAGTGGAAGTGACCATCAGACCATTATACAGAGTTAATGAGTAAGCTTTTTGACGCGAAGACAGACATTTGTGATGCCCATGTCCCTGGTGACTCAGCAATACTCAGCATTGCTCAGCCTTTGTTCCCTTATTATATATTTGATACGCATTTTAGTGTTTGAAATAGATAGCTTTTCTCCTTTTATTTTATTTGATTAGATTTTTTTATCAAGGTCAAGAGTTAGATAAGGTTTAAAAGCCAATGCAAGACATAACCTTCAATGACCTTTGGACTTATCACGTGACTTTGAAAAATGATAGTCCACAAGGGAGTTATTCAAGTGAGTGAGGTTAGACTCATGTGATTTGTTAAATGTACTCAAAATGATGCAACCTAGACTCACAAAAGAATAGTATGTCAAAATCATTGTGATTTAGACAATATCGTTGGTATTATGTGGATATGAAAGATTATAACACAAGTAAGTCACCAATTTTCACCTTAAATGCAGTAGAGAAGTATGCTCATCAAATAGGTTGAGAAAGGATATGAAGAACTCAGTGAAAGGTTTATCTGTCGACAGCTATAGTGAGTCTATCGACAGCTGCTAACAGTTTTGAACTACGAAGTTCAGGAGGGGTGCGTCTGTCAATAGAGACAATGTTGTCTATCGATAGATGCTAACAGACTGAAAGATGTTAAGTTTGGGGAGAGGAAAACCTGCTAGGGGTTGTCGACAGCAATGAATGGGGCTGTCGACAGGAGCTGTGAGAAAGCTTTTTGAAGGTTGAGATGAGAGATATGATTGGAGCTCCATGCAAGGGAAATAAAGAAAATGAAGAATGGATAGTTTCCCTAAAAAATTCACTCATCTAACTTAACTTTACTCCCCCATAGTGTGTGCATGTGGAAACTCAACATTCAAGCAATTCAAGACAGACTTTCACATGTTTAACAAACAATTGCACACAAGTTCATAAAAAAACATTCCAACACAAAAATCCATTTGTTTGCAAAAATGAGTGGGCAAAATGAAAAGAAACCATATACCTTATTTGAATTGAATGACCTTTATGTGCAACTTGACTATGGATACATGACGGAGAATGTTTTCTCACGCATAATAGTAGTTTCCAAACAAGCATTACTTGTTCTTTCACAGTTTACCATTTGATATACCTCATAGTCAGTGCACACAAAGAACATATACTTCAAAGTTTGGTATGGGGTTCATTGCATTTTACACAATCCCAATTCTCTTCTCAATGTTGTGAATCTATCCTCAGCCAATGGTTTTGGAAAATATCAGCTAATTGCTTATCAGTGGGTATGAAGCTAAGCTCCAAGGATTTGTTGGCTACTTCATCTCTCAAGAAGTGATGTCTAATCTCAATGTGTTTTGTTCTAGAGTGTTGGACTGGGTTCTTTGAGAGATTGATGGCACTAGTGTTGTCACATAGGATAGGTGTGCATCCAATGTCAATGTTGTAGTCAGATAGTTGACTTTTTATCCACAACACTTGAGCTGCACAACTTCCTGCAGTAACATATTCTGCCTCTGTAGTGGAGAGTGCAACCGAGTGTTGCTTCTTGGATGCCCACGAAACCATGCAACCACCAAGAAATTGGCAGTACCCACTAGTGCTTTTTCTGTCAATTTTACATCCAGCATAGTCAGCATATGAATATGATATCAAATCAAAGCTACTTCCTGCTGGATACCAAAGACCCAAATCATACGTACCTGAGAGATATCTGAATATTCTCTTAACTGCAACCAAATGACTTTCCTTTGGACTAGATTGATATCTAGCACAAAGGCAAACACTGAATTGTATTCTGGTCTACTTGCAGTAAGATAAAGGAGTGAGCCAATCATACCTCGGAATTGCTTTGCATCTACGGTTTACCTTTCTCATCATTTTCCATTTTATGTTGTGCTCATTGGTTGAAGCAAGCTTAGCTTGTTCAAACTGAAATCTTTTGAGAAGCTCCTTAACATATTTTTTCTTGGTGATAAAGAAGCCATCTTCATGTTGTTTAACCTGCAAACCAAGGAAAAATTGAATCTCCCCCATTAAACTCATCTTAAATTCACTGTGAATATGTTTTGAGAATTCTTCACACAGTGATGGGTTAGTGGAACCAAAGATGATGTCATCCACATAAACTTGAACAACAATTATGTGATTGCGAACTTGCTTAGTGAAAAGTGTTTGGTCCACTTTACCTTTTGAGTAGTTTTTACTCACCAGAAAATTGCTTAGTCTGTCGTACCAAGCTCGGGGTATCTGTTTCAAACCATAAAGAGCTTTTTGCAATTTATAAACATGGTTAGACTTTTCATGATCCTCAAATCCAGGTGGTTGAGAAACATAGACTTCCTCTTTGATGTAGCCATTCAAGAAAGCAGTTTTAACATCCATTTGAAAGAGTTTGAACTTGTGTGAGCATGCATACGCCAACAAGATTCTAACTGCTTCAAGTCTAGCTACAGGAGCAAAGGATTCTTCAAAATCTACACCAAATTCTTGATTGTATCCTTTCGCTACCAATCTAGCCTTATTTCTCACCACTTTACCCTTTTCATTTAGCTTATTCCTAAATACCCATCTAGTGCCTATGACAGAAATCTCAGGGGTTCTAGGAACTAAACTCCAGACATTGTTTTTTTGAAATTGACCAAGTTCCTCATACATAGCATTAATCCATGAGTTTTCTTTTAGGATCTCTTCAACATTTTTAGGTTCCACTTGAGAGATAAAAACTAAATGATCATGTTCAACTATTGTCTAACCTGAGACCTAGTTTGAACTTTATCATTTACATTCTCTATCACATTCTCAAGTGGGTGATCTTTGGAATACCTCACATTGGTGATTGTTGAAGGACCAGGCTGATCTTGGACTTGTGGAAGTTGTTCTTGAGGAGGGCTTGCTTGAGGGGATTCACCTTGAGGTTCTTCCTCTTGTGGATCTTCTTAGGCTCATCATCTCCCTTTTTTAAAAGGATTTGATGGTCATCATCATCGTACTTGCGAAATATCCACTTTTAGTTTTTGGTGCTGCTTGAGAGT
Organism: Colocasia esculenta; assembly: GCA_014218235.1. NCBI lineage: Eukaryota > Viridiplantae > Streptophyta > Magnoliopsida > Alismatales > Araceae > Colocasia > Colocasia esculenta. Next base: position 134,685,738 of record CM024762.1, on the reverse strand, counting down.
CTCTTTTTGCTTTTACTTGTTGTTGTTCTTGGAGAATTGTTCCATCATCTCCATCTTGAGTCCTGTGAAGATTTGAATTGTTAGTTTTTGTATGATACTCATCAAAGACAACATGTGGAGTTTTTTCCACAGTTTTATTCTTATGTTAAACACCCTATATGCTCGAGAGTGTTCTGAGTATCCAAGAAAAATACCTTGATCACTTTTATCTTCAAACTTGTCCAAATCAACTTTATCATTGTTTGAATAAACACTTTTGAGCCAAAAACTCTGAAGTACCTAATACTGGGTGTCACGCCCCGATATTTAGCAGCGGAATAAATACCGGGGGACGTGAACGATACAAACAGACGTATCACAATTGAATAGCGTAGAGTCACGATTGAACAAAAGAACACATTTGAGACTATAAGATGGTCATCCAAAAATATACTTTATTCCATTTCAGTCAACTAATTACAACCTTACATAAGAAAGAACCAACTAAAGGGTCCATTATTCAAATAAAACTTCTAGAAAAGTTCACTATTACATAGACTACTCAATTGTCTATATCTAAACTGTCAACTACTCATATAGCGGGTGCTCATCACTCTTGCCCGGCCCCATCGGACTCCACTGGTTCCTCATCACTACCTGAAAAGGGCAGGATGATAGGGTAAGCGAACTAGCTCAGTAGATTTACATCTCAATATGTGCGGGCACTAGTATATGATTAACATTTTAAATAGGTAGATATGCACATGAATATGATGACAATGTATGCAAAACTAATAGATTGAATAGCAGAATAGAACGAATATCATATCAGATCAAATGTCGAGTTGCATATAGAATGAACAGATATTTCAAGAGTAGAATCGTAACAAAAGAGATTGGCCATATTCAAACAGATATCATACATTCACATGATCAGACGTATCATATCAAATCTTATCACATCACATCAACTCAAACTTATCACTTCAAACAAAGGCACATTCACACTAATTTGAGTATTTTTTGTGCTATGCCAAGCACCAGAAGTCCATACTCCCTCGGTTAATAAGTACGTTGGGGTGTCCTCCCCAGGACCGGACCAGGCCCCTTTTTTGCACAGGCATTGGATCAAATTTGGACCGGAGTCCCACGTTGTGCCGAACAAACAGATTCATATTATGGCCATAGAGTTTCAATAACAAGCTCGTAGTAAAAGAACATGATCATTTATAGAGTCAAGGTATGACAAATAGCTCAAGAGAACAAGGCAGGACAACGACGTATCTATGGTTTCATAATTCATAATGTCTTGACATGAGGATGTTTCTAAAGGCAGATCATATGCAGAACATGTGCTCTCAATTTCCCCAAGAAGGGTGTGCCTATTCGTGCAAATATGTAAGTGAGGAGTTACGGATCTTTCCTATCTGTATGCAATTGACAAATGATTATTTGAACACGGAAAACATTAAACTATTGAAACTCATATGCAAATTATGACATTAACTCCACTAGCAAGTTCATACTAACATGTATTCATCCCCACATTCATATCATATTCTTATCTTATCAATTGACAATAAGCAAGATTACAAGATAATCCAATGGACATAAGATCAATCACAATTACACATTAGAATCGTATTCATATCATTACTATTTTTCAATGGGTTGATTTATTTTAGGTCCATGCATACCATATAACATTATGCACATGCTGGTAGACATTATGAAATGGCTAGACCCAAAAATATGCAATTTTTGTAAGGGTAGTGTCGACACTAGATCAAGTGGTGTCGACACAATGCTTCAATATAAGGCAAAATGATCAAGTACTGTCGACACTAGATCAGGTAGTGTCGACACAGTGCTTCAAATACAAGGTAAAAAGGTCAAGTAGTGTTGACACTAGATCGTAGTGTCGACACTAGAGACAGCTTCCAGAAAACCTTCTGGCCAATATGGGACAGTGTGTCGACACTAGATCAGGTAGTGTCGACACTAGATCAGCTCCCAGAAACTTTCTGGGTCAAACTGGGACAGTGTGTCGACACTAGATCAGGTAGTGTCGACACTAGAGAGCTTTCCAGAACACCTTCTGGGCTGTTTTGGGATAGTGTGTCGACACTAGCTCAAGTAGTGTCGACACTAGAGACCCTCCCAGAACAAAACCCATAGGTCAAGTGTAACCTGAAAACACATCTCATGCAGCGGTTTACTTACCCCGCTTATAACTCTCTAAAGAATGATATTTAGACAAATGTTCAACACAAAAGATGACGAAGACAACTAGTAGAAAAACTTTTATGTTGGGTGTTTGATCTAATTCGGTCTTGAATCCAGAGAAAACATATGAAGAACATAAAGCTAAGTGCAGTCCGAAATCGCAGTATCATGCAGAGACTCTCATACCATGCTTATAACTCTCTAAGGAAGGACTTTTGGACAAAACGTCCAACATAAAAGATGATCGTGACTTCAACTAGAAGAACTTTTATGAAGGAAGTTTGAGCTAATTCGGTACAAAATCACATGAAAAATAAGAAGAACAGGAGAAGCCCTAACTGTGCGCGACTTAGGAAAACTACGATACGCAATGTATACTCCATGAAACTAGTCAAACTAAGTGAAAATGAACCTAGACTCAAAGAACTACATGATGGTGTTGGTTTTATTTAATCTTGCCCGAGAACACCTACCTTTGAATGCTAAAACTCTCTGCAGATTTCGGGGTTGATGCAGAGCGAGGTTGAGGAAGACCACGTTTTCCCCAGCCGTTCTCCACTCCTCCAGCGCTCCAAACTTGCTGCTCACGACCCAAACTTGTTGCTAACCCTTCCCTAAATGTTTTTGTGAGTTCTTATAGTTTTAGGGTGCAGTTACAAGTCCTAACGGGACTAGGAAGGGCTGCGAATTCTGCTCCCTGCTTTCCAAGAAATCTGGGATTCTCTCACCCAAAGGAGGTAGCAAATTTAGGAAACCACTTCTTAGAGTTGGATCCGGTTTTGGCTTACCTTGCATGACTAATCACCCTAATTTTAACCCTAAATTGCCCTCTCTAATTATTGCATAATTACATACACGAATTTCTGGGTATTTTCTTGTCCCAATTTCTATCCTTGAGCCAAATGTGCTCCATTGGCCCAATCTTTTTAATGGGTTATTAATACATAATGTTGTAAGCCTCTTCAACATGTTTATTTAATTTATGGTTGGGTTATTTTTCCGTGTTAACAATTTTCCGACTTAGTTTCCTAATTCGGTAACTTGTCACGTGTGACGTACACTTGCCAATCGGATTTTTTGTTGCACAAATTCCTTCGGGACACATAGAGACAATATTTGGGGTTGATTTATAATTTTTACGGAATTTTCCGATGTGTTTTCTCACGTACAATAGTGGTACGTAAGTTCTATCATTCCGATAATACGAAAGTTATTTATTTACTAATTTCATACTTGATTTGTTCATGTGACATAAGTTGTTCATTGATCCAATTTCTTTTATGGACTATCCCTCATATTGTTTGGAGTCCACCATAAATTTCTCATTAGTTTATGATCTCATTTATATACCTAATAATGGGTTGTCCAACTTATTTCCTAATACGATAAGAGTCACACTAACTCTTAAATATATCCAAATGACTTTTATTGACCCAAAATTCTTGATGGATCATTAGAGAATGTTTTTTAAGCCATCTATGATTTTTATTAATTTTCTGGCTCCTCTAGTATGTGTGATAATGATTTCCTGACTTATTCCCTGATTACGACACTCAGTCGTAAAACGCCTAAAACTTAGACCATCTGATTTTCCTTTACACGAATTTCTCCATGGGTCATTAGGGAGCATTATTTAGAGTTGAACTATGGTTTTTATGATATTTTCTAATGGGTTTTTGTGTGTATGATAATGACACGTGCATTTTTGCTATTTCACAAATATTGAATTTATCATTTTCGATTTATTTCTATTTTTCCAATTACTTAATTTCCGGGGTGTTACACTGGGTTTCTTACCTTTGAACAGTTCATAGGGAGTTTTCTTCATCACAGGTCTTACCATGTCTCTATTGAGAATATAGCAAGCGGTGTTCACCGCTTCTGCCCAAAAACTCCTTGAGAGTTGACTTTCGACCAGAAGAGTGCGAGCCATTTCCACCAGGGTCATGTTCTTTCTCTCCACTCTGCCATTTTGTTCCGGAGTCCTTGGAGAGGAAAACAAGTGTTCTAACTCGTGGAGCCTGCAAAAATCAGAAAAAGAGTTGTTATCAACTCTCCCCCGTGATTAGTGCGGATTAAGCATATCTTATGAACATTTCCATGCTCAATCTTATAAAGAAATCTTCAAAGACTTTAAGTGCTTCATTTTTGTGTGCCAAGAATTTGACCCAAGTGAACCTAGAAAAGTCATCCACAATGACAAAACCAAACCGTTTGCCATTGAGACTTAGAGTTCTAGTAGGTCCAAAAAGGTCCATGTGCAACAGTTCATAAGGTTTAGAGTGCTTACCGGTGCTTTTGATTTGAAGGATTTTCGGGTTTGTTTTCTCTGTGCACATGCATCACAAAACTTTCATTCTTATTGAAGAAAGAAATTTCAGGAAGTCCACTTACCAACTTCTGCTTCATAATCTTGTGCAAGACATTGTAGCTTGCATGGCCAAGCCTACGATGCCATAAATAAGCTCATCCTGTTCATTTGCAACAAGACACAATTTTCATTTTCTGGATCATCCAAATCAACTAAATAAATGTTGTTCACCCTTTTTCCAGAAAATTTAAGACGTCATGTTTCCTTATCAACAATTTGACATGAACTTGATTCGAAAACAACTTTATGACCTTTATCACACAGTCGGCTTATGCTAAGCAAATTGTGATTAAGACCATTAACTAACAGAACATTGTCTATTGAGTTAGAGGCATACTTACCAACTTTAGCTGAGCCAATGATCTAGCCTTTATTGTTACCCCCGAAGACAACTTGACCTCCGTCTTTTTCCACCAGCCAACAAAATTTGTTTTTGTCGCCCGTCATGTGCCTCGAGCAGCCACTATCCAAGTACCATTTGTTTTGATTTTTGGCTGCTAGGCATTCCTGCATATATGGATCAGACAAGAGGTTTTGGTACCCAAATTACTTTGGGTCCCAATGTATCATTCATGCCAAAAAGTAAATATTTTGGAATCCAGATTTGCTTGCATTTCTGTTTATTTGAGTTATTCCAGCATTGATTTTCTTTATGACCAAGTTTCTTGCACACATTGCATTATGGGGAATTTTTCAGAACAATTGGTTTGTTATTTTGTTGACCATTCATTTGAATTTTTCTTTTTGGTTGCCTGGTTAACTGACCCCTGGCAACATTTTTCCAACCCTGTAGACAGCTTTCATTGAGCATGCCGACAATTGGCTTGTTCTTTTGATCATCTGAGGGCTTTTGTTTATCCTTGGCTTGATTTTTCTTGTTCTTAGGAGGGACTTGTTTGCTTATGCTGGAGCTAGGATCAACAAAGGAGGTTATCAATGTCTCTCCCATTTTCTTTTGTTTTACAGGTTGATACCCAATTCCATGTGTTGCAACAAAAATATTTGATCCTAAAATTGCGTCAAGATTCTGCTTTCCCTTAACAAACCTTGTAAGATCTTCAGATTTTTCTTTTAGATCTTTTTCAGCTTGTTCCAACTTTTTCTCAGTTTCTTGATGCTCATTTTGAAAATTTTCAAGAGAGTTGATTAGACTTTCCTTTTCCTTTAGATTTCTTGCAATTTTATTTTCAAACAGTCCATTTCCTCACTGTGAGCTTCCTCGTCAATTTTCATCATTTCAATCTCTTTATTTAAGGCTGCAATTTGTTCATCTTGTTTGTGTTATGAACAAAAGAATTGATTTTCTTTTTCAATGCCTTTTTTTCAGACTTGAATTCACAAAAATTTTTAAATAAGACAGTGTATGCTTCTTCCCATTCATCAGCAGTATAGCTTTCAAAGGAAGAATTTACCTCATTGGAGTCGTCACTTCTTGCCATTAAGCATTGAATCTCTTCATCTCCAGAGGTTGCTTGTGCATCCTCATCTTCATCTTCATCACTCCAAGTCGCCAACATTGCCTTGGCTTTCTTGAAGGTGAATTTTTCTTTCTTTAGCTTCTTCTTGAGGTCTGGGTATTCTCCTCTCATATGCCCTTGTTTCTTGCACTCATATCATACAATGTCAGATTTTTTGTTAGGCTAAAATTTATTTGAGAAATCTTTTTCTGAAAGGATTTGGAGTTATCTGAGCCTTTCCTTTTGAACTTAAGGAATTTTTTGAACTGTCTGGTGAGCATTGCCATTTCATCGCTCTCACTATCACTAGGCGTTCCATCTTCATCACTTTCCTGTTGAACATCCTTTTGGAACTTGAAGAATTTTTATTGAGGCTTTTAAAGCAATTGACTTCCTTGGGTTCTCTTCAATTTCTTTTCTTTTTACATTTATTTCATATGTCATCAGGGAACCAATTAATTCATCCAGTTTCATTTTTGAGAGATCTTTAGAATCCTCAATGACAGTGGCCTTAGTATTCCATGAGGATGAAGAGACCGAAGTATCTTCCTTGCTAAGTCACTTTCTGAGTATTCTTTCTTAAGACCTTTCAACCTGTTGATTATTAACATGAATCTAGAAAGCATATCTGATATGGTTTCATCATTTGTCATTTTAAACATTTCATATTCAGATTTAGCATGCTTGCTTTGGTTTCCCTTACCTCAGACGTACCTTCATATATGAGTTCAAGCTTGTCCCACATCTCTTTTGCTGAGGTACATGTGGAGACTCTTGAATACTCCTTGGAATGCACTGTGCATTGCATCATGTTCAAGGCGCTCCAGTTGAGAGTTCCCTTTGCAATTTGGTCCTTTGTCCAGGTATCTTCATCCTCGGGCGGCACGTATGCTCCTTTGCTGATGATCTTCCATAGCTCAAAGTTTTGAGCTCTCAGAAAAACCTACATACGAGTTTTCCAATACGGATAGTCAGTGTCGTCAAAGAAGGGTGGCATGGACACTGAATGTCCTTCAGCCATATACCCCTTGTTAGATTCCATGTGATCGAGAATCTCCTGATCGTGAGATCAAGCCTCAAAAGCAATAAATCGAGAAACCTCGCTCTAATACCAATTGAAAGATGTGTTGAATTATCTAGTATGGTAATCTAGAAGGGGGGGGGGGTGAATAGATTACAACTAACTCTAACCACAATTACCTTCTTCTTAATGAAATCACAACTTATCGAAATCTTAAACAGATTCAAGATTAGTTTGACTTGCAATTAGTGTGCTTGTTGTGAAAAGAACATGAACAACCAATCTAACTGTGTAGAACCAGTGTGCCTACCAATCATCTATCGTGAAAACGTGCAAACCATAGAACACGAGATTTAAGGTGGTTCGGAGTACACAACTAGTGTATCCTACGTCCACCGTTCACACACACATGCAGAAATGACTGCTTATGAGCGAGTTTCACTCTACAACATGCACACTCACGTTGTCTGATGTTAACACATGATCAGAACAACATGACCCACCAACACACACACAAAGTATGAAAAATAGAGACAGAGAAGAGTTCTGAGTTGAAGAATCAAATCTTGAGATAGAACTCTTCACGATGGTCGTCCAGATGTGCTTCAAACTTCATCTTGACAGGTATGAGTTGATGTAGAAGCTTGAACGATGGACAAACAGGCTTCAACTCCGTTTAGAAGATGGTTCTTCTTGCTCTGGACGGAGTGCTGAAGCAGAGCAGCAGAGAGAGACTTTTCTCTTGAGATTTTGCTAGGGTTTGGTATGGTTGCTGCTTCTGTACAAGAATACCTTCAAAACATCCCTTATATATGGGTGTTTAAGTATGGAGAGTCGTGGTAGATGGAAACACCCAACTTGGAAACATGTGAAAATCACCGAACTGGAGTTTCTCTTCATCTGTCGATAGCAAGATATGCATCTGTCGACAGGTGCTGACAGAGTTACAAAAACCCAGAGAACTGAGCTTCACAGGTGACAGTTTCCTGCCAGTGTCTGTCGACAGGCGATTTGCTTCTGTCGACAGGCACACTAGTCCTGAAGCCAGTCTTGTCTTCCTGTTTGTATCTGTTGACAGGAGCCTTTAGGGCTGTCGACAGGCACATGCTTCTTGAGTTTTCCTTGAGCTTTTGATCTAGTCTTGGTGCATTGTCTTGCATGCAATCTCACCTACATTTAGGAACATTATTAGTGAGATATTATGAACATATAAATGAACAAGTTAGACATGTTTTTCTTGATTAGGATTTTCTTGACTTGACATTCTCATCATGTTTCACATATTCACATCACATCAATTTGTATTGTTCATGAATTGCTCATCATCAAAAACAAACATACCAAATGTAAACCCAACAGAGCTCTCAGACTTTGACTCGCTGCAGGCAGTATCAAAGCCCGACCTACGTGAACCATCTGTCGATCTGTTCGAGTTGATTCGGCGGGCCGATAGAGGTCTGATGTCTTTAGGAATTTTCTTCTGCATTCTCATTCTTCGTTGTTGTTGTTCGGCCTGACGCTGATTCCTTTTTCTTTGGTAGAAATGGCCGAGGAAGCTGACTACTGAGCTCTCGCCGCTCAGCGTTTCACTGCTGGGGGCCGTAGCGAAAGAAGAGGGTAGCCTAGGGGAAAAGGCCCATTGAGGAAGCTGAAGTTCAGATTGTGGACCCCCTTGGCCCCCTCTACTGTGACTGTCGCTCCGCTCGCGCCTATGGTCACGCCAGCGCCAGCAACCCAGGAGGTCGTGGAGAAGCTGGCCAAGCGAGCTCGGCCACCTGAGCTGTGACTGACGGAGGGTGGCACATCGAGCGCTGCCTCACCATCCCGCCGCCCGGTCACTCCCGTGGTCCCACTGACGTGGCCGAGTCCCCTGGAGTGGGGTAAGAGTCTGCACCGACCAGTGCCATCTCCCGAGTCGCGGCAATGATGACCCCCGAGGTTGTCGACAAGCTGTTCCAAGGGTTGCAACACCACTTGGGCCTGCTCGTGGCTCTCCTTCAGCGGACGGACCAAATCCATACGTCGGCCGAAGGTCGTGCGCGCTTCATGGAGGAGAAAGTCACCGAACTTGAGAAGAAGGGCGCTGAGCCGAAGGATCAGATCGCCGTTGAAGCTGCCTGAGTAGGCAAGCCACGTGATCGGGCCGCTTCGCTCGCCCAGATGGTGGACGAGCTCAAAGCTTCCCTGGCCGCAGAGAAGGCTGTTCGGGGGGCCGAGAAGGAGGTTCAGGAGGCCGATGTCAAAGCTCACGAGCGGATGAAGGCCGGAGTGGCCTAGCTCGTAGCTGCTGAATGCCAAAAGTTCGTGGTCGAGTACAAGGAATCCGAGGTGCACCTCGACCAGATAACCTGCTTGTTCTGAGATAGGTACAAACACTGTCTGGAGGCGATCGCCAAGGCCTTCCCCGAGCTGGACCTGACCAGCGTGCAGCCCCCTGGCGAGGATGATGGCGAGGCTGACGAAGAGGCCGGACTGACCGTGGCCACGCAGTCTGACCTCGGAACCTCTACTCCAGCTCCTTCGGCCGACCCCGAGTAGCCCCTCTCTCTCCAAGCTGCCCCCGCTTCAATCGGTGTGTTTTTTGTAAGGACTCCATTCGGCCCCTGGGCCGCGTTTAAGTAAAATAATCACTTTTTGTATTTGTGTGCTCAAAGTGCCGAGATGGCTTTGTTATGCTCAAAATGTCGAAATGACCTCCTTAGGAAATTTAGAGTGTCGTAGCGACTTTGTTAAGTTCGGAGTGCCTAAGCGACCTCCTTAGGAAATTGAGTGCCTTAGCGACCTTGTTAAGCTCGGAGTGCCGAAGCGACCTCCTAAGGAAATTTAGAGTGCCGTAGCAACCTCATTAAGCTCGGAGTGCCGAAACAACCTCCTTAGGAAATTTAGAGTGCCATAGCGACCTCGTTAAGCTCGGAGTGCCGAAGCGACCTCCTTAGGAAATTTAGAGTGTCGTAGCGACCTCGTTAAGCTCAGAGTGCCAAAGCGACCTCCTTAGGAAATTTATAGTGTCATAGCGACCTCGTTAAGAGACATTAAAGTGCCGAAACGACCTCATTAAGCATTAATACTTCAAGGGTAATAACATCGGAGGTGCTCGGCGTTCCATGTTCTTAGAACCGCCGAGCCACTCAAGTTTGCCAAACGGTAGGCCCCCTCCGAGGTCCTCGACCACTCGGTATGGGTCCTCCCAAGTGGGAGATAGTTTCCCACCAGCCGACTTGGGGTCTGAGATGGCGAGCTTCCGAAGGACGAGGCTACCCGCACTAAAGTGGCGAGGTGTAAGACCCGGCTTCCCGCTTTCTTTCCGGTGTCCTGGATGACTGGTGTCATGTCGGGGGTGCCCGACGCGACAGTCATCCATGTCGCGACAGGGAGGTCTGTCGCGTTCTTGTCGCGATCGGTCAACGGGTCGCGACAGTGTTTTGTCGTGTTGCGCTGACAGGTCGTCTGACGCCTGTCAGAGTGGCAGGCGTGTCAGTACGGCCTGTCGGGTTGTCGCGGCGCCCGTGGGGGCGCGTTCTGCTCGCGGTCCGTTGACCCATTGTGTTAAGGTCCGTAACGCAACGGGGCGGTCCGTCGCGTTCTGGGTGCCGGCGCTTAAGGTGCTGGCCGGCTACCCCTTCCCCCTCTCTCTCTTCTTCTTCCCTTCTCCCTCTCCCTCCGGCGACCTCTTCCTCCCCTCTTCTCCCTTTTGTGTGTTTCAGGCGAGGAGGTGGCCGTGCGTGGTGTCCCGGCGTCGTGGAGCGTGCGTGGAGCGATGAGGATGTGTTCATTCCTACGAGAAGGGCCCTACGGGGTTCGATCTTCGTTTGAGGTAGGGATTTCTTGTGCCCTTCCCAATCCGGTGGATCGGGAGTCCTCGGGGTTTTGTAGTTAGCTTTACAGCTTTACCCATGCTCCCCTCCCCGTGTGTGGGTGTTTGTATGGTTTGTGGGCGGCCCGCGATGGAGCTTCCCGCGGTCAGCCTCGACTGATGTCACGACCGCCCGACGCGTCGCGACATCAGTAGAGGCGTCGCCCCGGTCGGGCGCGACCTTATCGCGGTGCGGTTGGCGGCCGCGATAAGGGTCGCTGTCGCGACCTGGTTTCCCGTCGTGACAGGGAGGCTGTCGCAACGCGCCGCCCCATTGCGTCAGGGTTGCTGTCGTGGTGCCCTTCCCTGTCGCGATGGTATCGCGACGGCCTGTGGGGGCGCGACAGTGCCTGTGGGTGCCTCGGGTGTTTCTGTGGCCCGGTTGTGTGTCGGCGTGTGCCCAAGGGAAGGCTTTGCCATTAGGACCTTCTGGTAAGGAACGCGGCTGGTTGCCTCTCTGTGTTTAGTGACCGAAGGTGACGCCTTCGTGGCCGTGTCCTGGCAGCGGTGCCAGGAGGGTCGTGTCTGCCTAATAATCGATTGACTGGCGGTCAATCATTATTAGCAGAGCGACGGGTTTCCGTGCTAGCTGGTAGTGTTCCGAGACTCCGGCTTTTCCGTGCGTGGTTAGTTGCCAACAACCCTGTTGAGGGTTTGTGCGTGCTTCTCGCCTGCTGGGCTTGTCGTGGTTACAAGCCAGCGGTTTGGCGTGGTTTTGTTATGTTGCCCCGCCTGTTCGCCTGGTGCTTGGCACTTGAGGGCTTGTCCCGTTTAGAGGTTGTCTCCGTTTCCTGGACCCCCGTCCTCGGGAGCCTGTTGAGGGAGTACTCCGGCTACGAGTGTGCTCGAGTTGTCAGCCTACGTGAGCACTCTGGAGCTGAGGGGAAAACGAGGTTTGGGCAATGGCGCTGAGCCGTTTGTAGGGCTCTCTTGTCTGGGTCTGGACGCCGAGGGGTTTGGAGTGCTTTCCTGGCGTAGACCAGACAGTCCTTTGTCTCACTGCCTCTCTCTGCTTGGTTCCGGAGCCACGTAGTGGTGTCAGGCGTGAGGCCGCAGCTTGGCCAGGCTGCGGTGTTGCGTGCGTTGTGTGTTTCTGTGGCGGCTCTGTCTCGCCCTTCATGGGGGCGGCGGCAGGAGCTAGGCTAGCGAGCAGAGCGTGCAGACTGCGGGTCCCCCTCTTGGCTGCTAGCGGCGGTGGCTTGGTTGCTGTTGTTGTGACGGCGCTTCCTCACGACGTTTCCAAGTGTTCCCCCGTTGCCCTAGTTGCACAGAGGTAATAGCCTGGCTGTGCCTTGTTTTCGTGGGCGTCGTTGGTTTGGCCTTGGGCAGACCTGTGCTTCTGATGGTTTCCGCTTCGGTGTTTCCTCGGTTCCGTGGTTCCGTTCTTGGGTGCCAGTCCGTAGTGGCACCGGCGTGTATAGCTTCCCAACCTGGCAGTGCGTCCGAGGTCCGGGGTGATTCTGCTTGTAGGCCCTCTACCCTGTGGAGGTTTGAGGTGGTCGTGCTTGCGGTGAGACGTCGTTCTCACTTGGTTGTTCTGTGGTCTCGGCAGATGTGCCAAGCGCTGCTTCCGCTTTGTCCCCAACTCCGTTGGTTTCTGCGGGAGTCGTGTGTGTGGCCCGACCTCGGTTGGTGGTCGTGGCGTTGCGTTGTTCTCTTCCGCTGCTTGGTAGTACCATGCTGTAGGTGTTACTCACTTTACAGCTTTCAAGTGTAGTTTCTTATTTTCGGAGTTCCTGCTGCTCTGGCCGGTGAGGGACTGGTAATCCCTACTGGGCCTTGTTCGCGAGGCTCACCCCCCTACTTCCTTCAGCTAGGGGCTCGTCGTCGCGGGAGCTCGATGTCGGACGGGTTGCAGAGGCGGCTGTGGCACCGTGTGTTGTCAGCAGCAGTGAGAGCGAGCGTTGTGAGCTCTTGTAGCCGAGTGAGCTGAGAGTTATGCTTTGCAAGTTCTCGGGTATGCCCCTTAAGTACTGCACCTTTCTTCTTGTACCTGTGCTTTTGCTTGGGACGCGTTGTACAGACTTTTGTATAATGTATAAATGGTTATAGTTATTTAAACTCAGTACATATCTCACTAGACTTGTTCATATAACCTTCCGGGTCTTCGGATCCGTGTGTGGCGACGCGAACTTTGGGCCCTAGTAGGGGTTCGGAGGGTCGGGTCGTTACAGTTGGTATCAGAGCGAGGGTCTACTGAGATTTGTAAGGAGTTAATAACTATAGCTGTCCCAAAGAAAGGTACTAGTGCGCTACTGACACCATCCGACTAGTGTTAGGCTTGTGCTTTCAAATGTTTTGCAGGCGTGCGGCTTCCCTGCAAGGTTCGTACGCGTGCCGCAGGTTGCAGTTGTTGCTGTGCCGCGTGCGTGGCGAGTATAGTCGCTCAACATGTTCGTGTCATGGTGGTGCAGTTGGCGCTGGACTCGCTGACAGTGGTTTTCCCCTTATGGAGGACACCGGTAGGCAAGTCCACGTGCGGTGCTCCTATTCGTCTTCGGCGCATTTAAGCATGTGTGTGTCGTGAAGGCTGAGAGAGCCTGCGTGAGGTGTGGCGTTCGCCGGTGCAGGGTTGTTGTCTGTGGAACCGGTCGAAGTGTCCCGGCCTTGTTGGCTGCCCCTTTGTGTTGGGGTGTGTGTTGTCGTTGTTGTGTGTTTGGCCTTGTGTACCTGTGCGCCGTTGTGCACTGTGCTCGGGATGCCGAGCTGAGCAGGTGCCTTGTGTGCTGTGTTGCGCCGCTAGTTGAGCGCTGCGACACTTGTCTGTGGTTGTTGTCGGCCTGGTGCTGACTGGTTGTGAGCTCTGGTGAGGTGCTCCCGGAGTTGTCCTCTGTTGGTTATGGCGGGAGTGAGGTTTCAAGAACTGTGTCGTGCTCGTTTCTGGTTGCTGTTGCGTTGCCCTCTAGGCTGAGGTGCATCGCTTGGTTGCCCTGTGTTCTGGTGGAGGTTTCCCAGAACTATTTGTTGTTGTCCTGGTGAGTGTTTCTCTCAAGACTGTTTCGCGCTCGTTCTACTGTTGCTGCGCTACCTCAGGTTCTGAGGTATGCTGTTGGTTTGGCTGGCGCGTTCTGGAGGGTTTTCCCTGAACGGTGCCTGGGTGGTTCTGGTGGAGGTTCTCCTAGGACCGGCTTGTGTTGCTTCTGCAGTTCCGCTTGCTGCAGTGTTCTCTCTGATGGTCCGTGTTGTTTTGTCGTTGGGTTGTGCATTCTGGTGAAAGTTCTTCCCAGGGTTGCCCTTGTCGCCCTGATAGAGGTTCTTCCCAGGAGTGCTTCGTGTCCGTTTCGGGCCACCGTTGTGTTGCCCCTGTGGTTCGAAGTGTGTCGTTTGGTTGGGCTGTGTTCTGGTGAGGTTCTCCCAGGACGGCTCTCGCGCCTTTGGTGGAGGTTCTCCCCAAGGTTGCTTCGTGTTGTTTTGGTTGTTGTTGCTCTCTCTCTCTCTCTCTCGGTAGAGATGAGTTGTCGTGTTGCCGGTTGGACTGTCTGTGTTACAGTCTGCTTCGGCATTATCGGTCGAGGTGATGTGCACCTGGCCGTGCGTCTGGCCGTTGCGTTGGCCAGCTTGTCTCGTTGTTCGTTTCCAAGTTTCTCGACCACGTTGGTGGGACTTGTGTGTCCACGTGGTTTGAATGGTTTGCTTCGTTTCTCGCGCCCGGCGTGCTCTTGCAGATGGTGGTCTGGTGAGTGCCGTCGGTGTCTGGCGGGCTATGCTTCTTATGGAAGCGTCAGTCTTGCATTGTGGTTTTTCCTCTTGCGTGTGGAAGAGACTCATTGTGTGTGTCTCCTTCCTCTACTTTCCGTTGGTTGCTTAGGGTAGTGATGCTCCACTGTGGTGCGTGTTGCCAGGGTGTGCATTATTGCGACCTCCTGGTGGGGTCATCTTCCCTTGAGTTGCTTTTGGGTTGAGCTGGTTGCTCCCCCTGTGCTGTCGTTTTCTTGTGGCACCATGGGTCGGTGGACCTATTCGTGCCATTTGTCGTTGCGGTTGTTTCTTGCTGCCTGCCTGGACAATTTGGGGCATTGGGTCCCTATGGTTGGGTGCGAGGTAGTATCGTTTTCTTGTTGGGTTGCAGGCGTGAGCATTGCTCTGCTGTGCACCGGTTTTCTGGTTGGCTTGCTCATGCAAGCATTGTTCTGGTGTATGCTCGATTGTGCCTCGGCTTGTGCCTTGGAGGATTTTCATGTCATTGTTTTGGTGTTTGGCCTCTCTATCGATCGCGATAGAGGTGGTGCTTCTTACTCTTGCGCACTAGGGAGTCGCTGTGTTCTTTTGCTCCCCATGTGATAGAGTCGGTGCTCCGTGTTTTGTGTGCTTCTTGGAGCCGACGTAGTTGATGCGCTCATGAAGAAGTTGTCGGTTTTCCATGCGTTTCCGTTGTGGGTCTCTGGTAGAGATTCCCCTTTGGTGGGGCCCATGTTGTCTCGAGCTGTTGGTGCCGCTCTGTGCATTGCGCCTTGAGCATTTTCTCCGATGCTTCGTGTTTTGTGCCTCAAGGGCCGGGGCCGACGTGGCCTGTTGCGCT
The DNA here is from genome assembly GCA_014218235.1 of Colocasia esculenta. NCBI lineage: Eukaryota > Viridiplantae > Streptophyta > Magnoliopsida > Alismatales > Araceae > Colocasia > Colocasia esculenta. The sequence goes on along the minus strand of CM024762.1, from coordinate 134,670,312 downwards.
CTTTCAGGCTTGCGGTTCTTGACGTGTGGCTTTCGGTAGGCCTCCTGTGGAGAGTCCTTCCTGTTAGCCGTAGTGTTGCTTTGGCCGCTAGTGCACCTGGGTTGCACTTTGTTTACATTTGGTGTTTGTGGTAGCACCGTGTGCTCATGCTTGAGCGTTTCGGTTTTGTGCCGTCTGGAGCCCTGGTGCATTGTGTTGTACCCTGGTTAGCTCCCGGTGCTTGTGATAGCACCCTGTGTTGTGCCGTGTGTCTCTTCGTGTGTTTCGTGCGTTGTTTCACGAATTTGCTCGGTGTCGGAGGCATTGAGTTTTCTGCCCCTGGGACACTTTGTGTTGGCTCGTGCCTTGTGGTTGTACCGATACCGCTGTAGGGTGGCTACTTTGCCTTGTCTAGGTAGCCCTATCGGTGGTACACCAGGCTCTGGTCGTGGCCAGTGTCCAGGTTTTTCCCCCTCGCTTGCGGAGCGAGTGTGTTTTGTTGTGGTACCCTGCTTCGGTCTGGGTCCCTCTGAGGTCGACGTGTTGTTCTCGACCTCTGCGGTTGTTTCGGTTTCCGTGTGGTTGTGCGTGGCGTTGGTGACTCTGGAAGCCGAGGGCGGAGTCTCCTGTCGGTGCGCCTGGCGACAGTGAGGCTTATTGGCTTGCTAGTGCTCGGCCACGTGGCTTGTCGACGTTGTGAGGAGTCCGGGATTGGCTAACCTCAGACGTCTTCCGTGCTTTTGTTGCGATGTGCCACGCTGTGGAGCGTGTGGTTTCACCAGTCTTGTGGCTCCGCGTGTGTTTGGTGTCCTTGTCGGACCACGAGGAAGGTCTGAGTGAGACCTAGTGGTGACAGTGGATGTTGTTCCATGTGTTGCGGATCCCCCTCGAGCATGATGTTGCTCTAGTTCTTGTCGCTCTCGTGGTTTTTTGGTTGGGCTGGTGATCGGTGCTAGCTGCTACTAGTAGCGTGAGGCCATTCCCCTGAGTGTTACGCTCGACTCTCAGGTGTTTCTCGTGTGGTTGTCAGCAACAGTGTGCTCTGTCGGGTTTTGCTGGCGATAGAGTGAGTTGCTGATCGGCGTTTCTTGCGTTGCTGTCGGCAACCGCGACCTCTGTCGCGGATTGCGGGCGACAGAATGGGTTGCTGATTGGTTGGTCCCAACAGCAAGGTCTGTTGGTGGTCGTAGTCGTGTAGTTTTCGACTGGCATTTTTCGCTGTTCGGGCCGGTTTTAGAGTTGCTCGGCACCTGGGAGGTTGTCGTTCCGTTTGGGCGCCCCACGTGAGGCCGGAGTGAGCCGTTGGTTTCTCGGCGTGGTGCTTCCGGAGTGTTGGAGCATGTTGTGAGCCGTTGGGCCTTCGATTCTGTGCTCTCCGTGTGCTTGGAACCCGTTGTGTGAGCCATTGGTTTTCCAGCTTCGTGAGTTCCGCGCGTGTTTGGTGGTGCGATTGTTGCCACGAGGAAGTCGTGTTGAGACTTAGTGGCTTATTCGCATTGGTCTTGCGTTTGCTCCCTGTGTTTTGCTTCGTGCATCGAGGTCTTCTGGGCTTGTCCCAATTTCGAGGATGAAATTGTTTTAAGGGGGGTAGAATGTAAGACCCGGCTTCCCGACTTTTCTTTCTGATGTCCATGTCGCGACAGGGAGGTCTATCCCATTCTTGTTGCGGCCTGGGTTGCCGTCGCGTTCTTGTCGCGACTGGTCAACGGGTCGCGACAGTGTTTTGTCGTGTTGCGCTGACTGGTCGTCTGACGCCTGTCAGAGTGGCAGATGTGTCATTACGGCCTGTCGGGTTGTCGCGGTGCCCGTGGGGGGCGCGTTCTGGTCGCGGTCCGTTGACCCGTTGAGTTAAGGTCCATAACTAACGACGGGGCGGTCCGTCGTGTTCTGGGTGCCAGGCGCTTAAGGTACTGGCCAGCTACCCCTTCCCCCTCTCTCTCTTCTTCTTCCCTTCTCCCTCTCCCTCCGGCGACCTCTTCCTCCCCTCTTCTCCCTTTTGTGTGTTTCAGGCGAGGAGGAGGGCCGTGCGTGGTGTCCCGGCATCGTGGAGCATGCGTGGAGTGAGGAGGAGGTGTTCATTCCTACGAGAAGGGCCCTACGGGGTTCAGTCTTCGTTTGAGGTAGGGATTTCTTGTGCCCTTCCCAATCCGGGTGGATCGGGAGTCCTCGGGGTTTTGTAGTTAGCTTTACAGCTTTACCCATGCTCCCCTCCCCGTGTGTGGGTGCTTGTATGGTTTGTGGGCGGCCTGGGATGAAGCATCCCGTGGTCAGCCTCTCAACTGATGTCGCGACCACCCGACGAATCGCGACATCAGTAGAGGCGTCGCCCCGGTCGGGCGCGACCTTATCGCAGCACGGTTGGCGGCCGCGATAAGGGTCGTTGTCGCGACCTGGTTTCCCGTCGCGACAGGGAGGCTTTCGCAACGCGCCGCCCCGTCGCGTCAGGGTTGCTGTCGCGGTGCCCTCCCTATCGTGATGGTATCGCGATGGCTGTGGGGGTGCGACAGTGCCTGTGGGTGCCTCGGGTGTTTCCGTGGCCCGATTGTGTGTCGGCGTGTGCCCCAGGGCAGGCTTTGCCCTTAGGACCTTCCAGTAAGGAATGCGGCTAGTTGCCTCTCTGCGTTCAGTGACCGAAGGTGACGCCTTCGTGGCCGTGTCCTGGCAGCGGTGCCAGGAGGGTCGTGTCTGCCTAATAATCGATTGACCGACAGTCGATCGATTATTAACAGAGCGACGGGTTTCCGTGCTAGCTGGTAGTGTTCCGAGACTCCGGCTTTTCCGTGCGTGGTTAGTTGGCCGACAACCCTGTTGAGGGTTTGTGCGTGCTTCTCGCCTGCTGGGCTTGTCGTGGTTACAAGCCAGCGGTTCGGCGTGGTTTTGTTGTGTTGCCCTGCCTGTTCGCCCGGTGCTTGGCACTTGAGGGCTTGTCCCGTTCAGAGGTTGTCTCCATTTCCTGGGACCCCCGTCCTCGGGAGCCTGTTGAGGGAGTACTTCGGGCTACGAGTGTGCTCGTGTTGTCAGCCCACGTGAGTAGACTCTGGAGCTGAGGGGAAAACGAGGTTTGGGCAGCGGCGCTGAGCCATTTGTAGAGCTCTCTTGTCTAGGTCTGGGACGCCGAGGGGTTCGGAGTGCTTTCCTGGCGCAGACCAGACAGTCCTTTGTCTCACTTCCTCTCTCTGCGTTGGTTCCGAAGCCACGTAGTGGTGTCAGGCGTGAGGCCGCAGCTTGGCCAGGCTGCGGTGTTGCGTGCGTTGTGTGTTTCTGTGGTGGCTCTGTCTCGCCCTTCGTGGGGGCGGAGGCAGGAGCTAGGCTAACGAGCAGAGCGTGCGGACTGCGGGTCCCCCTCTTGGCTGCTAGCGGCGGTGGCTTGGTTGCTGTTGTTATGACGACTCTTCCTCACGATGTTTCCAAGTGTTCCCCCATTGCGCTAGTTGCACAGAGGTTATAGCCTGGTTGTGCCTTGTTTTCATGGGCGTCGTTGGTCTGGCCTTGGGCAGACCCGTGCTTCGGATGGTTTCCACTTCGGTGTTCCATCGTTCCGTGGTTCTGTTCTTAGGTGCCAGTCCGTAGTGGCACCGGCGTGTATAGCTTCCCGACCTGGCGGTGCGTCCGAGTCCGGGGGGTGGTTCTGCTTGTGGGCCCTCGACCCTGTGGAGGTTTGAGGTGGCCGTGCTTGCGGTGAGACGTCATTCTCACTTGGTTGTTCCGTGGTCTCGGCAGATGTGCCGAGCGCTGCTTCCGCTTTGTGCCCGACTCCGTTGGTTTCTGCGGGGGTCGTGTGTGTGGCCCGACCTCGGTTGGTGGTCATGGCGTTGCGCTGTTCTCTTCCGCTACTTGGTAGTACCATGCTGTAGGTGTTACTCGCTTTACAGCTTTCTAGTGTAGTTTCCTATTTTCAGAGTTCCTCCTGCTCTGGCCGGGGAGGGACTGGTAATCCCTACTGGGCCTTATTCACGAGGCTCACCCCCCTACTTCCTTCAGCTAGGGGCTCATCGTCGTGGGAGCTCGGTGTCGGACGGGTTGCAGAGGCGACTGTGGCGCCGTGTGCTGTCAGCAGTAGTGAGAGCGAGTGTTGTGAGCTCTTGTAGCCGAGTGAGCTGAGAGTTGTGCTTTGCAAGTTCTCGGAGTATGCCCCTTAAGGACTGCACCTTCCTTCTTGTACCTGTGCTTTTTCTTGGGACGTGTTGTACAGACTTTTGTATAATGTATAATGGTTATAGTTATTTGAACTCAGTACATATCTCACTAGACTTGTTCATATAACCCCTTCCGGTCTTCGATCCGTGGTGGTGACGCGAACTTCGGGCCCTGGTAGGGGTCCGGAGGGTCGGGTCGTTACAGTTGTATCAAAGCGAGGATCTACCGAGATTTGTAAGGAATTAATAACTATAGCTGTCCCAAAGAAAGGTACTAGTGCGCTGCTGACACCGTCCGACTAGTGTTAGGCTTGTGCTTTCAAATGTTTGCAGGGGTGCGGCTTCCCTGCAAGGTTCGTGCGCGTGCCGCAGGTTGTAGTTGTTTGTTGTCCGCGTGCGTGGCGAGTATAGTCGCTCAATGTGTTCGTGCCGTGGTGGTGCGGTTGGCGCTGGACTCGCTGACATTGGTCTTCCCCTTATGGAGGACACTGGTAGGCAAGTCTAGGTGCGGTGCTCCTGTTCATCTTCGGCGCATTTGAGCGTGTGTGCGTCGCGAAGGCTGAGAGAGCCTGCGTGAGGTGTGGCCTTCGCCGGTGCAGGGTTGTTGTCTGTGGAACTGATTGAAGTGTCCCGCCTTGTTGGCTGCCCCTTGTGTTGGGGTGTGTGTTGTCGTTGTTGTGTGTTTGGCCTTGTGTACCTGTGCGCCATTGTGCGCTGTGCTCGGGACGCCGAGCTGAGCAGGTGCCTTGCTTGCTGTGTTGCGCCGCTAGTTGAGCGCTGCGACACTTGTCTGTAGTTGTTGTCGGCCTGGTGCTGACTGGTTGTGAGCTCTGGTGAGGTGCTCCCGGAGTTCTCCTCTGTTGGTTCTGGTGGGAGTGAGGTTTCCCCAGAACTATGTCGTGCTCGTTTCTGGTTGCTGTTACGTTGCCCTCTAGGCTGAGGTGCATCGCTTGGTTGCCCTGTGTTCTGGTGGAGGTTTCCCAGAACTATTTGTTGTTGTCCTGGTGAGTGTTTCTCTCAGGACTATTTCGCGCGAAAGGCCACAGGGCTGTCAGTGGGGTGAGGTTCGCAGGCAGCTGCCGATCTACCTTGCCGAAAAGCTGGCATTGCTGGCACCTTCGGATGTGTCCCTCGGCATCCTTCAACATGGTCGGGCACCTAGAAACCTTGCCGAGCTATTCTTCAGACCAGCGACTGTGGTCATGTGTGGCTTCCGCACGTGCCTTCATGTACCTCAGCTACGATTTCTCGGCTTGCCTCCGGCCCACGCATCGCAGGTGCGGGAAGCTAAAGCACTTCCTATAGAGGTCACCGCCGATCATAAAAAATCTTGGGGCTCGTTTTTTTACCTGTAGCGCCTCTCTTTATCCTCCGGGAGACGTCCGTCTCGGATGTACTCGACGATAGTGGTCATCCACGTCGGCTCAGCCTCGGTGCACATGACTTCCATAGATCCCACTAAAGGCGTTGAGCTCCGCCACGAACACGGAGGACTCCTGATGACATTCCGAGGTGGCCGCATTTTTGGACAGCGCGTCGGCATGGGAGTTATCGGCCCGGGGAATCTTCAGCAGCTCCGCTGACTCGAAGTCGTTCATCATTTTCTGGACCTCAGCCATATATGAGGTGAGTTTTTCTTCCCTGGCCTCGAATTCCTTCGAGACTTGGCTGACAACCAACTGGGAGTCACTATGGACTCGGACTTTTGTTGCTCCTAACGTCTTTGCCATCCTGAGCCCTGAGATGACAGCCTCATACTCGGCTACGTTATTGGAAGCAGAGAAGCCGAATCGGATTGCGTACGTTAGGATGAGGCCCTCTGGGGAATGTAGGACGACTCCAGCCCCACTGCCTTGGGAGTTGGATGCCCCGTCCACAAAAACCAGCCAATGCTCGATGACCTCCTCTTGTTCGGTCAACCTCGTCGTACCTTCAGAAATGAAATCGGAAAGGGCTTGAGCCTTGATGGCGACCCGAGGCCTGTATGATATGTCAAATTCGTCGAGCTCGACAGCCCACTTGGCCATCCTCCCCGAGGCCTCGGGTCGAATGAACACATGCTTGATGGGGGCGTCGGTGAGGACCACGATCCTGTGTGCTTGGAAGTAAGGTCAGAGTCGCCGGGCCGCCATCACCAGTGCATACCCTGCCTTCTCGAGGTCGGAGTAGCGTTGTTCGGATCTTCGTGAGGCTTTGCTCGTATAGCATACTGGAAGGTGCTTCCGCTCTTCTTCTCGCACGAGCACCGAGCTGATGGAGTGAGTCGTGGCCGAGATGTATAGGAACAACTCCTCTCCTGTAATGGGCATACTCAGAGTAGGTACATTAGCTAGGTGGGCCTTGAGCTTGTCAAAAGCCTTCTGACATTCGTCACTCCACTCGAACCTCCCTTTCCGCAACACGTCGAAGAAAGGCTTGCACCTCTCAGCCGACTTGGACATGAACCTGCTCAGGGCGGTGATTCGACCGTTAAGCCTCTGTACCTCTTTGACGGTCCTTGGAGCCGTCATGTCGATGATGGCTTGTCCTTGTCGGGGTTGGCATCGATGCCTCGGCTCGAGACAAGGTAGCCGAGGAACTTCTCAGGGCAGGGTTTCAGCTTCATCCCGTATTGCCGCAGCACCTCGAAGGTCTCGGCTAGATCCCGAACATGGTCCTCGGCTCATCGTATTTTCACCAACATGTCTTCGATGTATATATTCATTGTCTTCTCGATCTGTTGCTCAAACATCATGTTGACGAGCCTCTGGTATGTTGCCCCTGCATTCTTCAGTCCGAAAGGCATTCGGGTGAAGCAGTACAGACCTTTTTCCGTGGTGAAGGTGGTCTTCTCTTCGTCCTCGGGGGCCATCTTGATCTGATGATACCCCGAGTACACGTTGAGGAAGCTCAGGAGCTCATGTCCCGCCATGGAATCGACGAGCTGGTCGATGCGAGGAAGAGGAAAGCTGTCCTTCGGGCACGCTTTGTTCAGGTTGGAGAAGTCCACGCACATGCGCTTTCCATTCGCCTTTTTAATGAGGACGACGTTGGCCACCCACTCGGGGTAGAAGGCATCCCGAACAGTTTCTGCACACAGGTACTTGGCTAGGTTGTCGTCTACCGCCTCCTGCCGATCAGCCGACAAGGGCCGCTTCTTCTGCCGCACAGGACGAACTCCGGGGTCCACGTTTAGGTGGTGCTGAATAACCTTCGAGTCAATCCCTGGGAGGTCGTCCTCTGCCCATGCGAAGATGTCGCTACTACCTTTGAGAAATTCCACCAGCTCCGCCTCCAACTCCTGGAGCTCGGCACCGATCACCACTGATCTTTCCTTTGCGATCTCAACTTGCTTCGTCTGCTCGGCAGGCTCATCTCTTTCAACATTCTCATCATACATGGGCTCATACTCAGAAATGACTGGCTCCTTTGCCTTTATTGAATTTACATAACACCGACGGGCTTCGGTTTGGTTTTCCACTACCTCGCCTATCCCGTTCGGCGTCGGGAACTTCAACTTCTGATGATAGGTGAAAGGGACTCCCCCTAACTTCCCCAGAAGTCCGCGACCGAAGATAGCGTTGTAAGCCGACTTCACTTTCACCACAAGGAAGTCTGCTTCAACGGTTACAAGGCATGGTTGGGTCCCGAGGGTGACCTTCAACCTAATCGACCCCTCAGCGCTGACCGGCGACCCTCTAAACTAGAAGAGAGGTGTGGCGACAGGTTTGAGCTCGGTGCTCAAGTTGGTCATTTTTACATAACATTCGTAAAAAAGGACATATGGAGCTGCTCCATTATCGACCAGAATCCGGTGTACATATACCCATCGATGTCAACGTGAATGACCAACGCGTCATCATGGGGGAGGCAAGGCTGACAATGTCTTCCTCAGAAAACGTTATAACACCCCGAACTCCACGGGCCGAGCTCCCCGAGCTCTAACTAACGGTCGACGAGTACGCCTTCCACTTTCTCCGCTGTCTCCTCCTCCTGCTAAGCCTCCGGCCAGGACCAGCACCGCTCCTTTGCCCCCGCGAGCTCCGCGCTCCTCCTCAGGGGTACGCTCCTTCGTTCGTCCGTCGACGACGTCTTTCCGATGATGCCACGCCGCAGCATCTCTACAATATCCACTTTAAGGCTCCGGCACTGGTCGGTGGTATGCCTGTAGCCCTTGTGATGCTCGCAGAAGAGGTCGGCCCCGTGCCCTGACGGGGGCTTCGTCATCGGCTCAGGTCCTCGGAACTCTAGCAGCTTTTTGATGATAGGCAGGATCTCAGACAGCAGTCTGCCGAAGCGGGGCACGCGATGCATTCTCATCCTCTTGGGTTTCTTTGGCTCTGGTGCTCTGCTCGAGGATCCCAACTTGGACGGGTGCCCTAGCTTACCAGCTGCGCTGAGGGTGGATTCCAACCTCACTTACTTCTGCATACGGGAGAGGAGGTCGGAGAGATTTACAGGCGTCTTCTTGGCGATGGATGCTATGAACGGCGCGTTGGAGCAGACTCTTGTCAGGATGTTGACGCCGTCCGCAGGTCGAGGTCAATCACCTTCATGACCTCGAGCTGGAACCTCTTGGCGTAATCGCGGAAGAGCTCGCCCTCCTTCTGTGCCACGAGCCATAGATCGTTGGTGCATAGGGAGTGTTGCACGGTGTTGTAGAAGTGGTCCAGGAAGCGTTGTGCAAGGTCGGGGAAGCTCGTCACCGACCATGCCGGCAAGGCCTTGAACCATTGCAACGCCGCGTTGTCAAGGGTCGACATGAATGCTCGGCACCTCAATGCATCAGAAAGATTCACCATTTCAATCTGCCCCTAGAAATTATCAAGATGATGAACGGGGTTAGTAGTCTCGTTGTACCGTCTGAGATTGGGGCCGAGGTGATCTCCTCTGAAAACGGTGAGGTGGAGAGCAGTGTCGCCACTGAGGGGACCCGAGTTCCCCGCAGGAGGGCCTTAATCTTTCTATTCATCTCTTGGAGATCACTCCTCCAACGAGGCTCCGCCAACAGCAAGTTCGTCATGGCGGGTGTCGATTCGACCGAGTAGTGGTCGACCTCAGTCATCCTGGGGGCGGCATGCTCTGTCACCATGGCCGAAGCCACAGGTGTCGCCACCGGAGCTTGCGGGGGGACCGGCGCTGAGAGCGCAGGCGCCGCTGCTTGGATGTCGGCATGGCTTGCCGACATCGTGGGTGGAACGGCCTGGGCCTCCGCAGGTCCGACGTCGTCGCGGGTGACTGGTGTAGGGGCAACCAGGTGACTCGCCGCCTCGCCTTGAGCCGCCATCGCCTGTTGGCTCTGCTCCATCCGAGCCAGCATCTCGTGAAGGCCCGCGATCATGGTCTCGACGTGGTCGAGACGAGAAGAAGTGTTCGAACCCTGCTCTCTAGTGCCGGACCCTCCTCCAGCGACCTCCTCGACAACAGTTGTGGGGGCGATCTCATTGCCAGAAGAACGAGCCACCATCTTTCTCTTGGGCACCATGAAAGCAAGCTTTTTGTACGAGAGTTCCTATAGACGACGCCAAAATATTACTGCTTGAGTAACATGGTCGGCTCAAGCCGAGCAGCTCCCAAGGGACGATGGCGCGCCTTGCGTGTGTTGCCAAGCTTCTACCTGAAAGACCACCGAGGGACCTCAGTGGGGAAGGACTCCGACGATCAAGTCAGTTCGGGACGTCGGAGCAAGAGAGTTTGTGGGCTAGAAGTTGCGTACCTTTTTCACGAGGAATGCCTCTTCCTTTTATAGGGGTTCCGTAGGTTGAATCTACGGGAAGTGGCTCGATGACATGCCATGATCTTGCCCGTGATTCCAGTAGACCGAAGTAATGGATGACCTACCCTTATGCCCTGTCGTTACTGGACCTGCCCTTTATGAACGTACCGGGGTAGTTAGCGGACGTGGCCAGCGATCTTCGGGCTTTTCCGCCAACGAGACTTTCCATTATGGTCGTGCGAGTGAATGTTAGGCAAGCCCAGACTGGCGCGTTTCCACCGAAGACTGTGGTGGGACTCGGCTGCCTGAAAGCTCGGCTCCACGCGTCCCACCTTGAAGGACTGTTTGGGGACAGCTCTGAGATCACTGCTTTCTGCCCGAGCTTCCGAGGACCAGCCTGCACAACTGACCTACCATTCCCTACTCGGGAAAGGTCGTCCGGTTCGGCTAGTTCGTCATCTCGGCGAACGCTAGTCAGGTGGCGTGCTCTTCCTCTGATCTCTCGAGGATCGACCTGTATCATAACTGATTTCCTCTTCTTCTTTAACATATTTCTTCTTCTACTTTAACTGATTTTTTCGCGTACTTTAATTCACTACAACTACTACTTTAACATGTAACAACTATGACTTTAACAGACTATAACTACTGCTTTAACATACTACAACTACTACTTTAACATACTAGACACATTAATTGATTTCCTCTTCTTTTTAATAAGTTTTCTCTTCTTTAACATATTTGCTCTTCTATTTTAACTGGTTTTCTCTTACTTTAAAACTTCCAAACTTAGACTTTAAGTCACACCAACAATGACTTTAAGTCACACATACTTTAACTCACCATCACACATACTTTAACAACTTAATTTGAACTCTTACTTTAACACTTTCAAATACTTACTTTAATATCTTCAAACTTAAACCTTAATTTATGTCAACTTTAAGTCTCACACATTTTAACTCAACTATCATACATACTTTAACAACTCTAAACTCTTACCTTATCGTCTTAGAGTATAGACTTTAAGTCATATTAATAGTAACTTCAAGTCCTACACATTTTAAGTAACTGTCAACGTCTTCGAACTCTTACTGTAACACATTCAAATTTAGATTTTAAGTCATGTTAATAGTTATACTTTAAATTATATCAACAATTATTTTAAATCCCACATGTTTTAACTCACTATCACACATACTTTAACAAACTTCAAACCCTTACTTTAACGTCTTAGAATTTAAACTTTAAATCATGTCAACAGTTACACTTTAGATTATATCAACAGTTACTTTAAATCTTACATGTTTTAATTCACTATCACATATACTTTACCAACTTCGAACTCTTATTTTAATATTTTAAAACTTAGACTTCAAGTGTTGTTGAAGTATGAACACAGATCATATATATATGATGGCACAAAAGTAAACGGAAGGGTAAAAAGGAATAAAAAAGACAGAAGTTATCTTTTCAAGGACTGATTAATAAAGTCCACCAACATGAGGGATAATTATTGAAACACTTTTTTTCTGAGAGGGACCAGAAAATAAATATCCTCTCTAACAGAGACCTACAATTAATTTACCGGATAAAATTCTAAATACTGTCATGTGTGTTAGTACCAGGACAATTTTTTTCCGTCAAAACATTTCAACAAACTCACAAAAACAATGCAGCGCGTTCTTCTGATTTAAAAATCTGAAGCTTTAAAAATACATAAGAAAACGCTGTCGGTTTAGGTGGCAAAAGGAGAGAATTATTGACCTTCACGGGTTTTTTTTTTCCCTTCTCACCTTAATAGGCATACCTCTTTTTTCTCCCCATCTTACCCGACATACCTTTTTTTCCTTATCAAAAAAAAATAAAAAGAAACGAGAGACGCACCAGACAAAATCCATCAACCGCGGTATTCTCCGTGGACAAAGGGCAGACATGCCCAAATCGAGCCTCCGTTGCATGCTTTACATGCTATATATTTATATTCTAAGGATGCTTGACAAGGAAAATACCTTTAAAGCAAGGTAGAACTTGTTTAGCTTATCTGTTTGTCGGTTACAATGAGGCATAACTTGGAGTTGTTTGCATTGATGCAGAAGAATAGACAAATACACTCTGCACAATCACGATGAAATGTCTATATATTGTAAGTATATAGTCACATATGTTGACAAAAAATATGTACTATAAAAGTATGAACACAAGAAGCACACAAAAGGCACCGATTTTTACGTGGAAAAGTCTTCCCTTGTAGAGGGCTAAGGCAAGGGACCCCTTATCACCCTATCTATTTGTTTTGATGTCTGAAGTAGTGTCTACTATTATCAAGAAGGCCAGTGTAAAAGGCAGGATTGGGGGTTACAGTCACAGGAGAAACAACCTAGCCATCAACCTCCTCCTATATGCAGATGATATCCTTCTTGTGGCTAAAGCAGTGGAGTTAGAAATAGCAGCCTTTATGGAAGCTATACAGAAATATTGCTCTTGGTCTGGGCAGAAGGTTAATGTGCAAAAATCTAGACTCCAAATTGCAAGCTCTGTTGAGAGAAATGAGGCAATCAAAATTAGCCAGTTGGTAGGTATGAAACCTGCGGATGACTTGGGAAGGCATTTGGGTATTCACATTAGTCACATCAGGGCATCTGTATATGCTTTTAAGGAAGTGGTTAAGAGAATTCAAAGCAAATTGGCAGGGTGGAAAGGTAAATTACTATTCATGGCAGCAAGAATAACTCTAACCAAAGCAGTGTTGCAATCTATCCCAATCTATTGGATGGCGGTGACCAGCTTCAACAAGAAACAAGTAAAGAAGATAGAGGAGATTTGTAGGAGATTCATATGGAATGAGAACCAGGACTCCAAAGGCCTATATCAGATTAGCTGGTCTGAACTCAAAATGGAGAGGAACTCTGGAGGACTGGATATCAAGGATCTCCTTGATATAAACAACACATTAATTCTTAAGTTGGCACTGAAAGACAAAGGTGGAATTTGGAGTTGGCTGGCAAAACAAGCAAGGATTGCAAAATTCAACATAAACTGGACATATGCTATTCCTGAAGAACTAAGCAAGATCTGCAGGAGCAAAGCAACAGGGGAATTTTTCAGTGAAAGGGAACCACCTTAGTGGGGTGAAAACTGTGGTCCTTTTTTGTGAGGAGGTTGATTAAAAAAGTCTACATGTAATAGTCAGTCGTTTTAGTTTTCTTGTTTCTTTGGAGCCGATAAGGCTCCCACCAACTACCAAAAAAAAAAATCAAGGAGAAATACCTAAGGAAGGGTAACCAGTAATATGGATAAGTAATACAACATTGTACCCAAGTCAGAAGTCTGGAGAAGAATCAGCTCTGATTACAAGAAACATAATTTTTTTTTTTGGATGGATACTTGGGAATGGAAAATCAATAAGTGTGTTTAATGACGGATGGATACTGGGCAAAGGGCTAAATAGTTACCCATGGATTTTTTACTTTGAGAACATCAGGAGGACATGAAAATTGCTGACCTGCTAGATGACTATGGACTGTGGGATGAAACCAAGTTACAGGCTATCTTCCCAACCCCAGATCAGTCAGATGATAACCTTATTACCCACTGCTGGTGCTGAGAGTGCAGATGACAGATTTTGGGTTCCTGACTACTATGGCAGATTCAAATCAAAAGTTACTTATGATTTACTCAGAAAGAGGAAAGCGAGGCAGGAGGACAAAGAAATTGATTGGAAGGTGATATGAAACTGGCCGACCTTAGAGAGAATTAAAATCCTTCTATGGAAATTAGCTTGGGGAAGACTTCCAACAAAGGTCTATCTTAAGCACTGTAATATCATCTCGAAGGATTCTTGTGAGCTATGTGGATTAGAAGCAGAAGATTCTAATCATGCACTATAATAACCTGCAGGGCCAATGTTAAGATCTGGGAGGAGTTAGCTATTCATCTGGGCTGGTCGAAGAGAGCTGATAGCTTACACAATCTTTGGGAAATTTGCAATAAGTCGGACGATGATAACTTCATAGGAATCTATACCAAGGCAACGGTGGCTATGGAAATTGATGCAATTTGGTACCATAGAAACAAGTGCAACTTTGATACTTCTGAGGAGGCCCATACTTCAAGGTGCGTAAGTATCATTGTTAGAGCAGAAGAATTCTTAGCTGCCAATAAAGAACTCTGGACTAAAGCTGTGGTGAGGAATGATGATCAGAATTTAATCTGAAGAAACTGGGATATGTAATTAAAAGGGTTAAAACGGGAAGCAGTAGGTGCTTTGAAGGCTAGACAAAACCAGAGGAGGGATGGATTAAAATTAATTTCGATGGAGCGGCTAAAATAGAAGAGGGTTCTCTGGAAGCAAGAGCAGGGTTTATTATTAGGGACTAGCAAGGGGTGGTTCTGTTGGCAAAGAATTTTCATGTCAAAGGGATGAATAGTCTGAAAGCTGAAGCCTTTTGCCTTAGAATTTGCCTTCGAAAACTTTGGCCAAAAGTACAAAGGGATGTGTTTGGAAGGTGACAACAAAATGGTGATGGACTCCATTACTGAGGTCATTTGTGCCCCCCAAGAAATTGCATTATGGTCGAAGAAGAGTACAGAAAAGTTGAAAGCTTGGACAGATTTTATAGCTATCGGATAGGCAGAGAGAAGAACAAGGCAACAGATTGGTTGGCCAATGAAGCAAGACTGGCTAAGATGGACATGGTGTGGTATTCGGCGATCCCTCAGGAGCTAGATCAAATATGTTGGGATGATCGTACATGGAATCCTCCGTAAAAACGTAGTCTGTTTTGCGGTTTCTTTAAGAGTCTCTTTTCTCTTGCTGTTTTGTTGTTTTCCTTGTAACATGTATGTTATCTGTTTTGCCTTCCTTTTCCCTATTTGGTTGGCTCTGCTGGGCTCGTTTCTTGTTGGTTTGTCTTAGTTTCTCGATCTGATCGAAATCTTCTGTTATTTTTCTATTTTTAATGAATTAGGGGCTTCAAATTACCAAAAAAAAAAAGAGGTTAAAAAATTATGAGACAAACTTACATCACAATCACTTTAAAAGAATTGAGATATAAAGTTCTCTCAAGCCTTCTCTAAGTTGAATAAATATTAAATTTTACTTCACACGAAGAAAACTTCTCTATGAAAGAGGGACAAGCTAGCCAGAGAAGAGAGATCACTATCTCTCCTTTTTTCCCCCTCCTTTTTTCTTTCTGGTCTTCTAGTTGGTCACGTGACTAACTTGGGAACTACATGGGACACGGGCTGGTTTGAGACCATTTACCCCCACACATATAGACGGTTGACTCATTCAAAGAGATGTTGTACCTATACTTGGCTATATTACGAGGTGTCTCTACAGAACGGGTATAAGCATAAAAGTCTGCCATGACCTTTTGTAAATGCAGTTATTGCTGTATAGACCATCCCAATTCACAAGAATAAGTCATGCTTGGACTTTGGGCTACCTCAGTCTCATCCAGTAAACCAATGGGCTAAGGACTTTTAGGTGATCCTATGCTATGCGCCATCTTATGCAGGCTCTGGCCCTGTTAAGGAACGTACATTAAGCTTGATCTTCCTACGTACAAACAAGTGTATGAGTGCATACGTACCCTTTTTTTAACTCATTGCGGGTCCGATGTTTGAGAAGAATAAATACACGCTTTCAGTGTAAGACGACGGAGATTGATGTGCTGAAACAGTAATAACTAGCCTTCCTAGCACTAGATCAATTGGATGGCTCATCGTTTAATATTTTATCTTTTCATCGAAGAATAGAATATACATATGCTTGTGTTTTCATCTCTTTCGTCCGTTGGCAGGTGTAGAAGAGATTAGGAAGCATAATAAACGTATGGATACGTACGCAGTAACTGCCGAAGTAGCAACTACATTGTTTACGTTACGTACTCGAAGATATGTACAAGGTCCCAACCAAATTGGTGCACTTTGATCAGTAATGTGGGAGCTGGAAGTACGCGCGGCAACAGAATCGCCGGGACCATGCAAGCTTATTTGATCGATGGAGAGTTCGAGGAGGGCAGTGTCAGTTCCTGCAGCTGCAACATGAAGTTTACGTTGATCATGAACTATCCAACAATATTGCTGATTAAATATATAGACTTAATCCTCGTGGGGCTGCATGACGCAGCTAGCTGCTGTTCTCACTTCTCACCCCGGTGCTAGCTGCATCATCCGGTATATTGTTGCGCTAATTTAATCGATAGGTCCGCTGTCCCATCAAGCGGTGAACGAGGAAACAAGTTAAAGAGATGGGTACACATATTGTATGAGGCTTCATTTAGAGGTCATTTGAATTACGGAAGGTCGTTGATTTGACTGTCAAGGGCCACTTTTCTTTCTTCCATGTAGACTTGCTAGCTAGTTCAGCGCACGATGGCTAGCTCACCAGAAATCCTCTCACATCCGGCACCGACGTCGAGTTTGGACGTCGCATCAACATGCGGAGCTAGCTAGCCGCGGGCGTTCTTAAAAACATCGATGCTTGTCATGACAGTCATAAATTACATATATATGGCCAACTACTCGTGAAATAATGGAACGAAAGCACTTACAAATTATGTGCTTCCAGCGTGGTTCATGCTTGCATCGTAAGAAATGAGAATTTTCTGGATTTGGTTGGTGGATTATTCTTCCGACTCCAATTCTTCCGCATTGATGCAGAGGTGAATCTAGAGAGCTTGAAACAAAAGATTGAGAGTTGTAAACTTTGACCAACGTGGCCATCTTTTATAACAACGAAGGTGACTCCGTCCACGTTTCGTAACACCCTTTTCGAGGTGGCAGCCCAGCGTTGTGTAAGGTGAGTACGTGCCGGCTTTTTCTCCTTCCCTCCTTTCCAATTTCCATCATTTACTTTACTCTTTTTCCTTACCACACACCTTTCCTCTTTTTCTTTCCACCTTCCATATATAATTTTCTAATAGACAAATGTAAAACATGAGTTACCCTATGCGGCTGCTTTCAAACTTAATACAGCAGCAACATCCTCGATGGGCAGCTCTTGCAAACTATATATTATATGTCCTGCAAGAAACCTTGTAGTATATATAAAGAAACTTAGTGATCGTCTTCTACCAAACCTTGTAATAATATTACCATTGTAAGATCAGTCCCTCGAAGAAACTAAGGATCCGTTTGCGTACTTGTAAAATATATTCATAAGATTTTTTTTTCAAAAATTATTTTTTACAAGAAAATAAAAAAATATAACTGTCTATTTGGTGCCCACGTGAATATTTTTTCGAAAAGATTTTCTAATATTTGTTTCCCGTAAAATATTTATTAGAAATAATTTTTTTAAATAAATAAAAATCTAAAAATAAAAAGTACATTCTGCATGTCGACCACCCGATCGCCTGACATTGTGTCGGTCGTCGGGTACCGGGTCGTCGGACGCCACGTCGCAGGGCACCGGACGTCACGTCGTCGGGCGCCGGACATCGAATGCCAACCGCTAGTCGTCGGTCGCCAAGAGCTAGTCGTCAGATCGTCGGACAACGGGTACTGGGTGTTAGGGGCCAGACGTAGGACGTTGCCTGTCGGACGTCGAATGTCGGACGCCAGTTGCTGGATGTCAACCGTCGGGTGTTGGACGCTGATCACCGGACGTCAGGTGTTGGGTCGTCAGACGTCGGGTCGTCGGAAGCTAGACGTCGGGTGCCGATCGCCGAGTGCCTAACATCGGGTTGCCGGACGTCGGGTGTCGATCGTCAATTGCCAGGTGCTGGACACCAGTTCGTCGGACGCTGGGTCATTGGCCGCCGATCATCGGACGTCAGACGTCGAATATCGGGCGTCAAACGTCAGACGCCGAATGTCGGGCGTCAAACGTCAGACGCCGAATGTCGGGCGTCAGACGTCAGACGCCGAGTGTCAAACGTCGAACGTCAAGCGCCAGACATTGTAGTGGAGATTGTAATCATACTTATAAAAATCCTCCGTGAAAGAGAAATACAGAAAAATAGTTTACGAAGTTTCATCAAGAATGTCAAGATCCTTAATTTCATAAAGATTTTCCGAAATAACTTTTCAATAGTACCTAACAAGTTATTACATGAAATTTTCCTCAAAAACTTTTTCTGACATGAAAATTTACGTTTCAACCCTAAATGTATCAAGTATGTCAGTGCACTGACTGTAGATTCCAAAGATAGGTGCTGACGAGAACAAAGAAAAAACCTTAGTTTCCTAAACCCGTGTTGTGAGAGAACGGCCCGGCCTCTTGGAATACTGTGTTTTCTTTTTGTTCTACTCTTGGACTGTTTCAGGAGACGAACGGGTCCGGCAAACAGGTTTTGGCACTTCGGTGGCATCTTCCTAGCTGGCCCATGGTAACGAAGCAATCAACTGTGTTTGTTGGCTAGCTCCATCTTAATTTTACCTAATTGGGGAAGACGAAATATGTCCAGAAGTGTTATAGTTTTACAGGGCGCGACAGGAAGGAAGGAGGAGGGGAAGATCCATCGATGGGATGCCGGAGATTCGAGGTTGGAGAGGGATGTGCTGGAAAAGAGAGATCTAGAGGAAGGGTCTATTTGATAACTCTGATTGAATCTCTGATGTCTGAAGAGGTCATACATTAAAGATTCAGATTGTTGGTAAAATATTTTAATACATATCTGAAAAAATGTCTTCTATCTTAAATTACTTCTTAAAAAAAAGTGAGGTTGGAGCACTTTTTTTGTTCAGATCGAGACTGGAGATCCCTGCTCCGCCTCCCCCATCCTCTGCAGCTCCTCTGTCGACTTCCTCACGAGGGCACCGTGCTCCTCCGCCGAGATCCCCAGCGGATTCCTCCGCGGCCTCTGCTGCTTCTCCCTCTCGGCACAAACGCGCTGAGCTCTACCTCCCCCCTCCACTGCTCCTCCCTCGACAAGGACCCAATATCAATAGGGGCCCCCAGCCAACGATGCCCGGAAGGGAGGGGAAAAACGAGAAAGGGGCATTGTAACGACCCCGAGAACCCGACCCTCGGCCAACGTAGAGGACCCGATTTTCGCGCTCGCCGCCCATGGATCCGGAGACCCGGAAGGGCTATAATATATATCTAATAGGATATGTAACGGAAGTAAAAGTCAACTGCTAAACTAGAAGCGTACAAACGGAAACAGGAAGGAGAGTGAGACTACTGCGTACCGCTCTAAGTACAGTCCCAACGCACGCACACTAGTACAGGTAAAAGGCAGAGGAAGAACAAATCCCTTAAGGGCATACCCCGAGGGTGACGTACAATGAAAAGGGGAACCACTGCTAGCTACGGGATCTCCCCTACCGCCCTGTCTCGTTTGCCCGGCGTGCGCCCTACCGCTGCTGAGAAGTCTCACTTGGGAAATAAAGGGATGAGCTTCACAACAAAAGCTCAGTAGGGACTACCAATCTCCTATTGGCTCTAACAGGCAGAAAAATATATATATATATCAAATAAATAATAGCAGTTTATATCTTCTACCTATTACCGGAAGTGCGGAAGCGAAGCTACAACTAGCGCGGTACGGAAACACAACACGGTCGAAAACTCCGTACAACTGCTCGTCGTGACCACCACAAGGCTAGTAAACACAGACAGGGGGATACCCTGCCTGGACAAGGTACACTAGCTATGGAAGACACTACCACTAGTCAATGGTCAGGTGCACCCACCGACATCTTATCCTCGACCCAGGTCCTAACCCTCACGTCTTGTCAGAGCAAGGTAGGACATAAAGCACACAACAGTAACCGTTGTAGTCTGGCCGGACTACGGTCCCACGCCTGACCTCTCCAAGTGGTTTCGGGGCCACAAGGAGCGAGGCAGTGAGAAACAGGATTGGCTGGCCTGCGCTGGGTAGAACTCCTAACCGTCCTCGACGTCCCAGACCAACCACGAGAGAGCTGCAAACGACTCAACGCCGCTGTCCTAACCACTGTTTTACCCTCAACTCCAGAGTTCGCCTGTTGGGCTGCCAACTCGAGCACACTCGTAGCTCAGAGTACTCCCTCAACAAGCTCCCGAGGATGGGGGTCCCAGGCAACGGTAACAACATCTCACACGAAACAAGCCCTCAAGTGCCGAGCACCGGATGAACGACTAGTGTAGGACCGTACTAGGAAACTAGCACAGCTGCCACGGGTACAGTAAACAAAATGGAAATGGCGAAGACCAAACCTGTCTCTCGACTGTAGTCGCGACACATCGGGTTGTCGCGACCTTGTCGCAATGCCCTTCCCTGTCGCGATACTGTCGCGGCGGCCCTAGCCGTCGCGACCAGGTCACGACGCCCAAGAGCATCGCGATCTTGTCGCGATGGGTTGCGACCAGCTAGGCCATCGCGACAAGATCGCGACCTCTATAGTGGTCGCATCTTCAGCAGAGGGGGGTTCCAGAGCAGTCCCTCCGAGAACCACGCCAAAACATGAAATAAACATTCCACAGGGGGAGGGGAGCATGTTCAACATGTATTGAAAGCTGTAAATCCCTCAAAACCACCCTTAGAGCCCCACAAACATGGATTCACATGAATCTACACTCAAAGGAAAACCTCACTCGACCTCGAGTATGGATTCCTCACACTCCCATGCCCCAAACCACAGGGAAAACAAGATCCTAAGGGGGAAGGGAGCATGCTTAGAGCGAGACGATCAATAGTCCCTACCTCCACGTGTAGAGCCGACCCTTTGGGGCCTTCACGTAGGAATGACCATCTCCTCCTGGCTCCACGCAACATGAACACGGCCCCTGCACGAACAGGACCTCACCACCTCAGCACGAACACCTCGAGCACGAAGAACGGACGAGAGAACCGCAAGAGAGCTCAGAGGGAAGGAGAGGGGAAGAAGAAGGAGAGAAAGGGGAGAGAGGGAGAATGGGGCGCGGCGCTTGGTTTTAAAAACGGACCCCAGAACGCGACGGGCCGACCCGGCGCAACAACAAACATGTCGCGACGGCCGCCCCAACCCGACCCTAACAAGGAGGTTAAACCTCGAAGACCGGAAAAGCAATTGCGACGGCTGACCAGGTCGCGTCAACGCTGCGCGTGCCTGACACCCGACAAAGCCGTTATGACAGAAAGGACAGCGGTCACGTCTGTCAGAAAAGCAGTCGCGACGCCGTCAGACGCCGCGACAAGGACGCGATGGCTACCCCCGCCGCGACAAGAACGCGATGGTCGGGTACGATGCGACCCAAACCTGTCGTGGCAGGCCGCTCTGGCGCGACCAAGTCGCGGCCAGGGCGCCTGTCGCAACTCTGAGGACGGGGCCAAAGGGCCCAAGGGGGCCGGGTCTTATAGGCATCGTAGTGATTATCTTGATGATGGGCATTTGGCCGCCGAACATGAGGATGGCATCCATCTCTAGCAGGATCTGGAAGGTGTCCCTAATGTTGTTGGCGTTGAACTCCTTGAAGCTCTCGGCACAGTCGCCGCCCTGCAGCATGAAAGCCTTTCCCATGGCGGCGTCCGCCAGACTCTCCTTCAGGCTCCGCGCCTCCCCAACGAACACGATAGGCGGGAACGCCTCGATCGTCCGCAGCACCACCTCCAGCTCCACCTTGTCTGGGTACTCCGGCAGCTGCAGCGCCTTCTTCGCCTTCCAGTTGTCCACGACCTATTTTCCCGGGGCGGCGGGGGTCAGGGTGGGGGCCTGCTTGGTGGCGATGGCAGCAGCGACGGTCGGCTTCTCAGTGGCGACGAGGTTCTTGGTGGGCTCAGTGGCATGAATATATATTAATTCAGATATCATTTAAATTAGTTATCAAACAATTCTTAATAGAAGTCTAATATATTTTAAGTACTTATTAAATAAAAAATTTATATAATAAATATAAAATTAAATTTTAAATATTTTAAATAAGTATTATCAAACGTCACCAACCAGACTGCAAAGATTTCAGCCAGGAGGGCGTTATGCTTATCCGAATCATCTACAATGTGTATATATAAAAGAGGATGTCAAGAGACCGAGTTAATTACCATATCGTACGTTTTAGTGGCTGCAGTCAGTTGCATTGAAAAAAAATAAAGAGATGTATCAGTAGAGCTTCGTACGAGGAAAATGGGTTCTTCCCATAGTTGTGCAATGACGACAAAGATGGATGCTGAATTGTGGTTCATGCATTCGATACGTAAGGTATGGAAAATTCGCAGAGAAGAATGCACGCGTTAATTTAGAGCAATTGCTTAAGTAATTAATTGTACTGAAAAATAATCAAATCCCTCCTCTACCCAAAATTAATGTGGGACGTGCATGGAACCTTCTTGTCTACTCCCTTAATTTCTTTGGGCATAATAAAGAGAGAAGTAGAGGTGTATTGGAATTAATAAATCACAATATTTGAGATCATATCCCTGAAATCATGTTTATACTATGTATCTTTGAAATCTAAAAAGTTAGTTAATTTTGTTCCTTTGATTAGCTGACCATCAAAATAATATGAATATTCTACTACTACGCTAATGGAATTCGGACAACTGTTTTCTCACGTCCAGTACTGTGGTTTTTCTCGCATTTGAATGATATTTAGGTCTCAGTGTTGAACCCCCCCCCCCCCCCCCCCAGCTCCCAGCCGGACCACACACCAGAGACTAAAAATATCCAAACAGGAAAAAGACAGGAAAGAACAAATTTACCAGTTGATAGGCCGTCTCTGTCCATTTGGGTTTGATGCACGAGGTCGACGGAGAAGAAAAATTGTTGGAGAAGAACCGTGTTTTGACCAAATTGTACTTATAGCTATCGCCTTGGACAAGTGAAAAATGACCGTACAAGATCTCTACTCCCAGAAGGGTGACTGCATGCCTGCCGAGAAATATACACACTAACACACATGTAACATTGTA
This sequence comes from Colocasia esculenta, assembly GCA_014218235.1. Taxonomy (NCBI): domain Eukaryota; kingdom Viridiplantae; phylum Streptophyta; class Magnoliopsida; order Alismatales; family Araceae; genus Colocasia; species Colocasia esculenta. The sequence continues at coordinate 134,647,678 of CM024762.1, read as the reverse complement.
ACCTGTCCAGGGAGACGTGCAAAAATTGTACGTGATAGGGAGGACAGAATTAATGTACTGCACTCTGCAGCATCTTTCCCACTACAGATGGGAATTGCATGCCTTTCAAAACAGGCTGCAATGAAGGATAGGAAGGAAATAGAATAAAGGCCGGATTTAATTGGGCATATATGTATACTCTGTAAATTAAGTCTCTCTCTATCCTCATATTTAGTCTAAAAGTAACTACATAATGAGCCCATGCGTCATTGCCTCTCAGGGGCAGTTTAATTTACACTTTTTTTTAGAGAAAAGTAGGGTGTTTGGTTACACTTAAAAAAAAAATTTTTCTAACTAAAAAATTATAATATGTCAATTTTTGTCTGAAATTTTAAAATTGAGAAAAACTACTACTATCTGTTTGGCAGAACTGACATAATTTTTAAAATTTGTATAGGCCTGTTTGGTAGACTCGTTTTTACTTTATTTTTTTTATAGTAAAAACTACAAGCATATTTAAAAAGGAACGTATAATAATTATATCTGTCATGGAACGTATAATAATTATACATATACACGACATTAAGCAAAAATTGACCCAATAGATAATGGAACATATATAGATACTTGTAAACTTTGAGATGCAAACAGAGAAACTATATATGCAGGTCTTGCCATAGCCTCCTGGGTATTGCGTAGAAGGCTTACGGGGATATGAAATATGCAGACAAATACAGTGTGGAGGGTGAGGTGGGCTTGCCGGCATGGAGAGAGAGAGAGAGAGAGAGAGCCTGGGCAGGGGAGAGGGGGCGGGGGGGGGGGGGAGGAGGGGGCTGCGCAGGTTGTTGAGGAGGGGGCTCGCTGGCATGGAGAGAGAGAGAGAGGAGAGAGACCCTGTGCAGGGTAGGAGGGGACGCCGGGGAGGGGATGCGGCGGGGGGCTGGGGGTAGGGAGGAGGAGGGGGCTGCGCAGGTTGTTGAGGAGGGGGCTGCGCAGGTTGTTGAGGAGGGGGCTTGCTGGCATGGAGAGAGAGAGAGAGAGAGAGAGAGAGAGAGAGAGAGAGGAGAGAGAGAGAGAGAGAGAGACCTGTGCAGGGGAGGAGAGGACGCGGGGAGGGGATGCGGCGGGGGGCTGGGGGTGGGGAGGAGGAGGGGCTGTGCAGGTTGGCGGGGGGGGAGGAGGAGGAGGGTGAGGAGGGCTTGGCTACGCGCAGGGTTGGCGGGGGGAGGGGACGGCGAGGAGGATGCGGCGGCGGAGGTGGGGGTCGGGAGGAGGAGGGGACGGCGAGGAGGATGGGGCGGGGGGCTGGGGGTGGGGAGGAGGAGGGGGCTGCGCAGGTTGGGGGCGGGGGGAGGAGGGGACGATGGAGGAGGAGGGGACGGCGGGCTTGCCGACGTGGGGAGAGAGAGAGAAAAAAAAATAGATACATACTTGCAGGGTCGGAGGTTCGCCGAGCAGCTGCGAGATTCACCTCCTGGAGGCGAAGACGCTTCACCCAGTGATCTTCCGAAGACAGAAGCCGTGCGCGAAGACGAAGTCGTGTGCCCTTGCATGAAGCGGGATTCTTTTCTCTAGAAAAAAAAAACAGGTAGATACTTGTTTTTTTTTGGAAAGAGATGGAGGCGTTGCGGGATTCTCTTCCTAAAAATAAAAAACAATGTACCAAACATAGTTCCACTTGTTTCTCTTTCTCTTTTTTAAAATTGAGAGAAAAAAGAGGTAAAATATTGTAACCAAACATCCTATTATGTACTTGTGAAAGTGCAGAAATACCTAATCATCCTGTACTTTCCCCCTCCTATTGATGGGAATGCAGATCTCTCTCCTCTTTTTCACTAATGGGAGGAGAGAAGTGCAAGATGACTAGGCATTTTTGCACTTTCACAAGTGCAAAAAATCTTTCTCTTTTTTTTTAACACCTTTTAGCATACTTGAATGCTATGTATATAGAATGCGCAGAGGTTCAACTGTTTAAATACATACGGATATCTCCAACAATTTATATGGGTGAGAGGTATATACATTTAAATTAATATAGTAGAAGAATTGGCGGAGAGAGCTCTCTCTCTCTAGTTTTCTAGAGAGAGAGGCTCTGGGTTTCTTGTGGTCGCGGCCATGGTCTCCCTAGGAGGGGGGCCAGCACCCCCCTCCTTGGCCTCCCCTTCCTCCCCGAACCATCCATCATCTCTGCCAACAAAAAGCTATGCTCGAGCTCTCGTGGATGCATCTTTGTTTGCACCGGTCTCCATCGTCGTTCATCAACTGGCCTTCACAGATCTTGGAGAACTGGCGGTTTTCTTCTCTTCGGAAGAGATTACTGCTACTCTCAAGTCACTTCAGTTTGCTATAGTAGCTAAAACTCTACATGGACGTCCTCCTTTTCAATAAATCAAGCAGCTGCTTCAGCAACGACTTAGTCTTGGCCACGAATTCATCATTGTTGCCCTGGATAATCGTCATCTTCTACTCCGATGTACTTCTGAGGATGATTACTTGCGCCTCTTGCTGCGGGAACAACTTCTTGTGAAGGGTTTTCCATTCAAGTTCCTAAAGTGGACAATCGACTTTGAATGTGGGAAGGAGCCCCCAATCGTGCCGGTCTGGGTAGAATTCCCTGCCTTGAAACCAAATTTGTTTCATGAAACATGTATTCGCTCCGTTGCAGGAAATATTGGGCGGGTCTTGCAGGTGGCACTGCGTACGTCACAACTTACAAATGCCACGGCGGCTTATGCATGCGTTGAACTTGATCTTCTGAAGGATAACCCTCTAGGATTTGGATAGGAATAGGGTCTACTAGTTTTTGGCAAAAATTCTTTACCAACGTGTGCCAGAATACTGCACTTCTTATTGCTTGATGGGCCATGTTGTCTCCAACTGCAATCGCTCACAAATGCCCACCTCCAAAGATGATCCTTCCAGGAAAGCAGCAACAGCGCTTGAGCAGGATCTTCCAAATCGCCAAAGGTGGACGCCGAAGCAAAAACCTCTCAGGGACTCTGGAAGCTTGGCGAATAAGGATGATTTCATGCTTGCAAGTGATGTCGCAGGCGAAGCAGGCAACGCGGCGGCGCCCTCCATCGACTCTGCGGCGGCTCCTTCCGCCGCGGCGGCGCCTTCCAGCGAACTGCCACTTTTACCGCAGGTTCAGGGAAACTTCGATTCTTTCGGAAAGAGCCCTGCGGTTTGTGGAAACTCTGCTATTATTGGTGCGATTTATCCGAACCCAAGGAAGGGAACACCGCCATCGCGATCACCAGCTGGAACTTGCCCTAGTAATGGCACGCAAATCATGTGTTCCCCCGAATACCTTTCTCTTTCTAAAACTGCTACTTTATGCCTTGAGGAAGGTGCGTCGGGTCTGCTGGGCCCATTGGTCCCTATGGTGGATGAAGTGGGCCCATTTAACCAGGCCGCGCTGGATGGAGTGGAGCCTAACGTTGATACTGTCCAAGCTTCTAAGGAGCCTATACCATTGCAACATTATGCGGTAGATTTTCCTGGTGCCAGTGAGTTAAAAATATCCACCGAGACGACTTTTCTTCTAGCTACTACATAGGTGCAAATGGGACAGGATGTGCAAGTGATTGCAACTATGGTAGCTCCCTCCTTGAGGTTTGCACAAGTAGTGTGTTAGTCTCCTAAGTCCCCAATTGTTCCGAAAAAGTTGAATCAGGGTGAGTGCTCCAACACACTTTCTAGTAGTTCATCTTCTGGACGTCGAAAAACTATTTAGCATCCTTCTCGTAAAGGAGGGGTTAGGATTTCTTTACCGATCGTCAGAGATCGTTCACCTAGTCCGGTGCGGCAATTAGAGGTGATTAATGCACCAAATCTAACTCTACAAGATAATATCAAAGATTGGAGGACAAAATTTACTTCTGTGGTCGAGCTTGCCAGAGCAAAGAATATATTTATGCCTGAATTTAAATTTGACTCAAAGGTATCTAGAATGTAATCATAGAAAGATAATGATACAGGTCGATCCTTGAGAGATCAGAGGAAAAGCATGCTGACTGATCGAGGTCAATCAAAATGGCGGATTGACTGGAAGGTCGATTATGCAGGTCGGACCCTGGGAGCTCGGGCGAGGCCCGGCGACCACCGAGCTATCTCCAAGCAATCTATCGAAGGACCCCTAAAGTCGAGCACCAACCGAGCTGACCCCCTCCACAATCCTCGGTGGCACTACGCCAATTTGGGCTTACCAACTATTGACTCACCCAACCATAGTGGGAAGGTTCATTGGCGGAAAGGCCCGAAGATCGTGGACCACATCCATCAATTGTCTTGGCACGACAGCGATGGGAAAGCCCAGTAGTGGAAGGGTCCGAGGATCACAGATCACGTCCGTGACCGGCCCCAACACGTCCATAAGGGGCAGGTCAGGCAACGGCAAGGCCCGAAGTATTCGGGGCCTATCCGTCGTACTTGTCGCCCATTACCTCATCCCACCAGAATTAAGGGCAAGGTCGTGGCCATGTCATCAAGCCATTTATTGTAAGTTCAACTCACGGAACCCTTATAAAAGGGAGAGGCATCCCTCGTGAAAGAGGTACGCAACTTCTAGCCTAAAAACTCTTTCATTCCGACCTCCCGAACTGACTTGATCTTCGGAGTCTTTCCCCACTGAGGTCACTCGGTGGTCTTGCAGGTTGGAACTTGGCTACATCTTCCTCCTCGTGCCTTCGTCTCTTGGGAAGCAACTCGGCCTGGGCCGACCCCGTTACTCTCGCAGTAACATCTTGGCGCTGTCTGTGGGAACTCTCGTACGAAAAGCTTATTATTATGGCACCCAAGTGAAAGGCAGTGGCTCGCTCTTCCGGCGATGAGATCGCCCTCACCACCATCATTGAGGAAATCGCCGGAGGAGGTTCGGGCACCGGGGAGCAGGGCTCGAACACTTCTTCCCGCCTTGATCGCGTCGAGACCATGATCGCAGGGATGCACGAGATGCTGGTACATGGAGCAGAATCAACAGGCGATGGCGGCTCAAGGCGAGGCAGCAACTCGTCCGATCACCCCTACACCAGTCCTGTGCGATGATGTTGGGCCTTCGAAGGTCCAGGTGGTTCCTCCAGTAATGTCGCCAAGCCACGCCGATGTTCGAGCAGCGGCTCCTGCTCTCTCAGCACCAATTCTCCCGTCTGTCCCAGCAGCGACACCCATGGCCCCCGCCACGGCGATGGAGCATGGGGCCCCTAGGATGACAGAGGTCGATCACTACACGGCCGAGTCGACACCCGCTCCATCAAACCTTCTGCTGGCGGAGCCCCGTTGGAGGAGCGACCTCGAAGAAATGAATAGGAAGATCGAAGCTCTTCAGCAGGGAACTCAGGCCCCCTTGGTGGCGACACTGCTCTCCACTTCACCGTTCGCCGAGGAGATCACCTCGGCCCCAGTCCCCAGAAGCTACAACTTCCAAAGTTCCGGCGATACAATGGGACGACTAACCCCGTTCATCATCTTGACAATTTTCAGGGACAGATTGAAATGGTAAACCTTTCTTACATGCTGAGGTGCCGAGCCTTCATGTCAACTCTCGATGACACGACATTGCAGTGGTTCAAGGCCTTGCCTGCACGGTCGGTGACGAGCTTCGCCGACCTTGCGCAACGCTTCCTGGACCACTTCTACAATAGTGTCTAGCACTCCCTTTGCACTGACGATCTGTGGCTCGTAGCACAGAGGGAAGGCGAGCTCTTCCGTGACTATGCAAAGAGGTTCCAGCTCGAAGTAATGAAAGTGATCGACCTCGACCTACGAACGGCTGTCAATATCTTGACAAGAATCTGCTCCAATGCGTCGTTCGTGGCATCCATCGCCAAGAAGCCGCCTGTGAGTCTTTCCGACCTTCTCTCCGCATGCAGAAGTACGTGAGGCTGGAGTCCACTCTCGGCGTAGTGGGCAAGCTGAGCCTCCCCTCCGAGCTAGGGTCCTCAAGCAAAACGCCAGAGCCGAAGAAGCCAAAGAGAGAGGAGCACTCGGCGCGTGGTGACAGACGGTCGGAGTCGAGCCGCCGATCAGATGAATCTCGTCGCTCGCGTGACCTCCCCCACTTCAGTAGACTCCCGTCCAAGATGCTGCAGATCATCAAGAAGCTACCGGAGTTTCGACGGCCCACGCCGTTGGCTAAACCACCATCGGGACGCGGAGCTGACCTCTACTGTGAGTATCACAAGGGCTACGGGCATACCAACGACCAGTGCCGAAGCCTGAAGCTGGAGATTGCTGAGATGCTACGGCGCAGCATCATTGGGAGAGACATCGTCGATGGACGGGCGAAGGAGCGGACCCCCAAGGAGGAGCGCGGAGCTCGCGGGGGAAAAGGAGCGGTCCTCGTCCTAGCCGGAGGCTCGGCGGGAGGAGGAGACAGCGGGAGAAAGCGAAAGGCACATACGTCGGCCGCAGGTTCAAGCTCGGGGAGCTCGGCCCTCAAAGCTCACGGTGTTATATCATTTTCTGAGGAAGACATTGTCGGCCTCAGCCTCCCCCACGATGATGCATTGGTCATCCACACTGACATCGACGGATATGATGTACACCGAATCCTGGTTGATAATGGACCGGCTCCTGACGTTCTTTTTTATGACTGCTATGTGAAAATGACCAACCTAAGCACCGAGTTAAAGCCCGTAGCCACCCCTCTCTTCAGGTTTAGCAGGTCTCCCGTCAGTGCCGAAGGGTCGATTAGGCTGAAGGTCACCCTCAGGACTCGCCCGTGTTCTATAATCGTTCATGCCGACTTCCTTGTTGTGAAAGTAAAGTCAGCCTACAATGCTATCTTTGGCCGGGGTCTTCATGGGAAGTTAGGAGGAGTCCCCTCCACCTACCATCAGAAGTTGAAATTCCCAACACCGAGCGGGATAGGCGAGGTTGCGGGAAACCAAACCGAAGCCCGTCGGTGCTATGTAAATTCAATAAAAGCGAAGGAACCAGTCATTTCTGAGTACAAGCCCATCTATGATGAGAATGTCGAGAGGCATGAGCCAGCCGAGCAGACGAAGCAAGTTGAGATCGCAGAAGGAAATTTAGTGGTGATTGGCGCCGAGCTCCAGGAGTTGGAGGCGAGGCTGGTCCAATTTCTCGAAGATAGCGGCGATGTCTTCGCGTGGGCGGAAGACGACCTCCCCGGGATTGACCCCGGAGTTATTCAACATCATCTGAACGTGGATCCTGAGCTTCCTTGACGCATATTGGGATATCATCAGATTAGGATGGCCCCCGAGGACGAGGAGAAGACCGCCTTCACCACGGAAAAAGGTCTGTATTGTTTTACCCGAATGCCCTTCGGATTGAAAAATGCAGGGGCAACATACCAGAGGCTCGTCAACATGATGTTCGAGCAACAGATCGTGAAGACAATGGAGATATACATCGACGACATGCTGGTGAAAAGTTGGCGAGCTGAGGATCATGTTCGGAACCTGGCTGAAACCTTTGAGGTGCTGCGGCAGTACGGGATGAAACTGAACCCCGAGAAGTGCGTCTTTGGCGTCCGCGCTGGGAAATTCCTCGGCTACCTCGTCTCAACCCGAGGCATCGATGTCAACCCCGACAAGGTACATGCCATCATCGACATGACGGCTCCAAGGACCGTCAAAAAAGTACAGAGGCTTAACGGCCGGGTCACCACCCTGAGCAGGTTCATGTCCAAGTCAGCCGAGAGGTGCAAGCCTTTCTTTGATGTGTTAAGGAAAGGGCGGTTCGAGTGGAACGACGAGTGTCAAAAGGCCTTTGACGAGCTCAAGGCCCACCTAGCTAATGTGCCTACTTTGAGTAAACCCGTTGCAGGAGAGGAGTTATTCCTGTACATCTCGGTCACGAACCACTCGATCAGCTCGGTGCTAGTACGAGAGGATGAGCAGAAACACCATCCAGTATACTATACGAGCAAAGCCTTGCGAGGAGCTGAACAACGCTACTCCGACCTATAGAAGGCGGGATACGCGCTGGTGATGGCGGCTCGGTGACTCTGACCTTACTTCCAAGCACACAAGATCGTGGTCCTCACCAACGCCCCCATCAAGCAAGTGTTCAGCTGACCTGAGGCCTCGGGGAGGATGGCCAAGTGGGCTGTCGAGCTCGGAGAATTTGACATATCATACAGGCCTCGGGTCGTCATCAAGGCCCAAGCCCCTGCCGATTTCATTTCCGAAGGTACGACGAGGCTATCCGAACCGGAGGAGGTCATCGAGCATTGGCTGGTATACGTGGACGAGGCATCCAACTCTCAAGGCAGTGGGGCCGAAGTCGTCCTACATTCCCTAGAGGGCCTCATCCTACGGTACGCAATCCGATTCAGCTTCACTGCTTCCAATAATGTACCTGAGTACGAGGCTGTCATCTCAGGGCTCAGAATGGCCAAAACGTTGGGAGCAACCAGAGTCCGATTCCATAGCAACTCCTAGCTGGTCATCAGCCAAGTATCGAAGGAGTTCGAGGCAAGAGAAGAAAAGCTCGCCTCATATATGACCGAGGTCCAGAGAATGATGAGCGACTTCAAGTCAGCAGAGCTGCTGAAGATTCCTCGAGCCGATAACTACTAAGCGACGCACTGTCCAAATATGCAGCCACCTCGGAGCCTTATCGGGAGTCCTGCGTGTTCGTGGAGGAGCTCAGCGAGCCTTCGGTAGGATCTATGGAAGTCATGTGCACCGAAGCAGAGTTGACGTGGATGACCCCGATCGTCGAGTACATCCGAAATGGACGACTCCCATAAGATGGAGGAGATGCACTAAAGGTAAAAAGATGGGCCCCCAGATTTTTTATGATCGGCGGTGACATCTACTGCACCTACGATGCGTGGGCAAAAGATAAGCCGAGGAGATCATCGCCGAGGTCCACGAAGGCACGTGTGGAAGCCACACAGGACCGCGATCACTAGTCCGAAGAATAGCTCGGCAAGGCTACTGGTCACCGACCATGTTGAAAGATGTCGAAGGATACGCCCGAAGGTGCCAGCGATGCCAACTCTTCGGCAAAGTCGATCGGTAGCCACCTACAAGCCTCACTCCACTGACTGCCCCATGGCCTTTCGCACAATCGGGAATGGACATCCTCGGCCAATTTCCGCCAGCCTCGGGGCAGCGAAAATTTCTCATCGTCGAGGTCGACTACTTCACCAAGTGGGTGGAGGCCGAGCCGTTAGCCAGGATAACCGACGCCAACACTTGGAGTTTCGTCTGGAAAAACCTCATATGCAGGTTTGGGCTGCCCCGGACGATCGTCACTGACAACGGCAAGCAGTTCAACAATGCAAGGTTTCGTCGCAATTGCGCAGAGTTCGGCATCGACCATCGGTTCACCTCGGTTGCACATCCTCAATCTAATGGGCAAGCCGAGGTGACCAATTAGACGCTCCTCTACAGACTAAGGAGGAGGCTGGACGACCATAAAGGCCGATGGGCTGAAGAGCTACCCCACGTGCTATGGGCATACCGAACGACTCCCCGAGAAGCCACTCAAGAATCTCCCTTCGCGCTCGCCTTCGGCGTAGAAGCAGTGACTCCAGTGGAGTTGCTCCTACCTTCAGAAAGAGTTCGAGGGTTCGATCGTGAAGGCAATGATCGTTTGTTACGTGCCGAGCTAGATCTAGTCGAGGAGCGGCGAGACAAAGCGGCATCCAGAGTTGAAGTTTACCAGCGCAAGATGAAGCGAAGATTTGACACACGTATTAGACCTCGCCGCTTCAGCGCGGGCAGCCTTGTCCTCCAAAAGCTCGCCATTTCTAATCCCAAGTCGGCTGGAGGGAAGCTATCCCCCACTTGGGAGGGCCCATATCGAGTGGTCGAGGACCTCAGACAGGGGGTCTATCATTTGGCAAACTTGAATGGCTCGGTGGTGTAGACACCCGATTGAGACTAATGGGTTGAACCACATTTCTTGTCACTTCAGTGGGCCCCTAATTGGTCACTCACCTTGAGCCCATCATTAGCCTTGATTCGAGCCCATTAACGATTTAAATTGCCTTGAAATCTCGCCCATATCACTTTGAGAGAGTCCTTAAGCATTAATAACTCTTATCCATTCATGCGGTTGGCCGATAATTCACGTAAATTTCGATTTCATAATCGCGACGCATCGTGGCGCCGCGTCTCGGCTGCCGAAACAGTCCATGCATTATCCATGCACGTGGACAATTCTGTCGCGACGCTCCGCCCTATCGCGTCTCCATGTCGCGGCCCGACGATACGCCGCGATAGCAGCTGCGCATGCAGGCCTCCGCAACCACCTCCTATTTATCCTCTCATGGCTTTATCTTTATCCCTAGGGAATATCTCAACCCCTTGGGCGAGATTTGGGCCCTAGGGACTCTCCTTGAGGACCCCAAGGACTCTCCATCCGGTTTTGAGTGAGATTTATCTCCCATTTTAATTAATTCTCATTCTAAGGAGATATTCTCTCTCAAGGGCCTATAAAAGCAAAGGCTTCTTTTCAAGGATGGGGGAGCCCCATTTTTCACCCCGAAGGGCTGCCGAAATCCCTACTGATCTATACTTAGCCTCACAGCCATCCTTTTCAACCATTCTTCTTCACATTCCACTCCACAAAACCTCACTCTTTCTTCATCAATGGAGCACAAGACGTGAAGAGGGCGACTCCAGCATCCTCCTGAAGCCATTGCACACCATTTGGGACTACATCCACGCAGGAAGTCGCCCTAATGGGGCTCACCTTCTCCATTTCTCTTTCTCCTTCATTTCTACATGCATTTTTATGTCTTTCTAGATAGGTTACATTCCACTTTCCACCCACGTTTCCACACACCCTAGGGATTTAAAAACCACCCCCAGGTTCGTCCCTTCCATGTTGGTTTGTTTCCTTTCATTTTTAAAATAGTTGCTACACTAATCATGTTCTAATAGGGCTTTTTTTCTTTGTTATTTCTCTTTGATTGGCAAGCATACAAACAAGGTACTACGAGGAGCTCTCGTCCTCTGGCCAATCGGAGGAAGGGAAGGAGGTCTCCCTCATTACCTCCCGCATCAGAAGAGAACGCGACAGGGGAAGGCGACGCGACAAGAGACGCGTCAGCCATGACGACTGCGTTATCAGGTATTCCTCTGTTCTCTTCCCCCCTTTTCCTAGAGTAGTTAGCCCGCGTTATTTTCTTCATTTAGGCAATACTCTAGGTGGAGATCACATTCCTTACTTCCATACCATTAGATTTAATATCCGTTAATGTGTCGAGGGGAAGCACAATCCCTGTGATTACAGGTGGTTCCGAGGACATGGAACGCCGAGCACCTCCGATGTTATTACCCTTGAAGTGTTAATATTCTAAGGAGGTCGCTTCGGCGCTCCGAGCTTAACAAGGTCACTTCGGCACTCTACAGTCTGAGGTCGCTTCGGCACTCCGAGATTAACGAGGTCGCTTCGACACTCTATAGTCGCTAACGAGGTCGCTACGGCACCCTAAAATGTCCCAACGAGGTCGCTACGACATTCTAGAATATTCTACGGAGGTCGCTTCGGCGCTCTGAGCTTAACGAGGTCACTTCGCTCTCTACAGTCTGAGGTCACTTTGGCACTCCGAGATTAACGAGGTCGCTTTAACACTCTACAGTCGCTAACGAGGTCACTACAGCACTCTAAAATATCCCAACGAGGTCGCTTCGGCACTCCGAACTCTCTAACAAGGTCGCGACGACACTCTAAATCATCTAAGGAGATCGCTTCGGCACTCTGAACTCTCTAATGAGGCCACTTCAGCACTCCAAATCGTCTGCTCCAAACCCCGGGTAAATTCACCTCGACACTCCGATCATTTAGTCACGAGAACGCTCTAAGCCGCCTAACATCATTTCGGCGCGCTAAAACTCTCGATGAGGTCACTTTGACTGGATTCAAAGTACTTTGTGTTGACAACACGACGCCCTCGAATCATGCCGAGCAAGCCACGATAGAAAGGAAACAACATGAGCAGCCCAAAATCCATAAAAGTTTTTACAAGATGACAATCAAAGCTTGGGGGCAGCTCCGATAACTGGGGGGCGGGGGTTAACAAGATCAGTTGGAGGAGCCGAGGTGGAGGGTCCTGCTTTAGGTTGTGCGGCCGCGGTCGGTCCGACCTCTTCGTCGGACTCCTCATTAGGAGGCTGCACGATGGTCAGGTCCAGCTCGGGGAAGGCCTTCGCCACCGCCCTTAAGCAGTGCTTATACCCATCTCGAAACAAGCTGGTTATCTGATCAAGGTGCACCTCCGACCTTTTGTACTCAGCCACCGCCTTGTTGCGCTCATCGGCCACGAGCTAAACAAACTCAGCCTTCGTTTGTTCGTGGGCCCTGGCCTCCTCCTCCCGTGCCGCCTTCTCAGCAAGCAGTGAGGCCTTCAGCTTCTCAAAATCTTGAGCAAGTATGGCAGCTTGGTCTTCAGATTTGGATGCTCGGGTGGCTTCGGAAGCGACGGTGTCCTTCAGCTCGGCGCTCTTCTTCTCGTGGTCAGCCAACTTCTCTTCGACGGCACGCAGGCTACCTTTGGCCGATGACCGGAGCTGGTCCGTCCACTGGAGTAGCATCACGAACATCCCCAGGTGCTGTTGCAACCCCCGGAACAGCTCGTCGAGGAGGTCCGGGTCTTCATAGATGCGGCACGGGACGTTGCATAGGCCGGAGCAGACATTCGACCCCACTCTAGGGGAGTCGGCCCGGTCGGCTGAGCCAGAGTGAGGCTCGCCCTGCGCGATGGAGAGCCGATGCTAGAGGTACCTTCGAACCGTACCTCGGTTGTAACGCCCCGACACAGAATATCGGAGTAGAATTACAGTTATTAAATAGTACAGAGCAAGAAATAAATAACAAACCATTGCACATTTGGAATAATATCAACTAAACTCCAATTTCATTAATAATCTACCAATCTCCATTAAAATTACTAATAACTCATCAAACTTCATGAACTAACTATTACATCAATGTATCAGAGCCAAAACTAGGGCCCAGAGTACTTTATTGAAATCTAAACTAATACATAAGAGCTAACTGACTCATAACTATACTAGCTAACTTCTAAAGCAGTGGTTGCTGAAACGGGTCACTCTTGGACATCGTCCCCGTTCCCCTCCTCGTGAGTGTGGTCAAAATCTGACTCACCTGAAACACATGAAATAAATATGCAGGATGAGCGAATAATGCCCAGTAGGACTTAATATCTCATGAGAACAAGCATGCTTAAAGTAATTAATGTCTTTAGGAGTACGAGAACAAGTAGTCATGTATAGTCAAGAGAATGAAGTAACAAGGTAACATGCAACAATAACACATTCACAAGAGTATCACATCACAAGAATTGGCCATATCACGAGATAGCAAGTAAACTAGTCACAATAGCAAGTATGGGTCGGTATTCTTTCAACCCCGAGTTCAAGTAACAAATAAATGATTGATTGATTGTCATAGATTAAATCTTGAGTGTCATGCGTTAGGTGTATGCCATCACCCAGATCATTAGACCCCTGCGATTTATGCCTTTCAGGTGCTCCTCCCAAGGACCAGATCGGGCCCTTATAATGTTGCCTAGCATAGTCATGTTTTTATCTTAGACAATCAATTGATAGTCAAGTAGAGTACCAAGAACAGATGAGGGTAGTAGACGAAATAGATGAGAGTGTAGAGAGAACGTGAACAGATGAGAGGATATAGATAGTAGACAAGATAGAGACAATATCGTAAAACAACGTAACACCGATAGTAACAGTTGAGCGGCACCAAGTCAGGTACCGGAAGTCTGGTAGAAATCACAACCGCCCACCAGCCGTGCTGTGAACACGAGCCTGGTGGTTCGGCATGATCACAAGATAAGGAGAGAACATACTAAGCCATGGATCGTACAGATCCCTAAGGGTGTAACGGGTATTAAGGTACAACCAGCTCATTGGCTAAGGACGTGCGCCAAAGCCAAGAAGACTTACGGAGGCCTTGACAAGGATTTCCTGGTCCAGTCAGGAGTCTTCCCGGTGGAGAGGTGGTCCAAGTCAAGAGAAAGTGTGTAAAAACTAGTCTGTTGTGCCTCGAGTGCTTGAAGGCCGAAGAAACGGTAACGTATATAAAACGCACAAGTAAAACAAGACAAGTGTAGTTAAATAAAAATAGGGAGATTTAGTAATTTATTTCGCTAAATTACTAGATATATTATTGAATAATTTACAAGTTTAATAGCAAACATGATGGTTAATGTGTGTAAATGTAGATGAATCAAGAGAACAAGTATCACTACAAAAAAAATGACCTATAGCTTCGCATAATAACCGTAGGTATATGCCACAAATCCGAAGGTAAAACCATTTACCTACGGAACGCGCTACGGTTTGAATCCGACACGCATGCGCCCGTGACTAAAGACTATACCCACAGAAAAATAATCGTAGGTATATATCGGGTTATTCATACAAATATTAACCGTAGGTAAAGAGTTATATAAATCATAGGTAAATTTCCTAAAAAGCATAGGTATTGCTATCTATACTTATGGTTTTATAACCGTAGTAATATATTTTTGAGATGATGATAAATAAATGTAAGTATAGAGATCATCTATACTGATTGTTTCGTAACTGTAGTAATACCATTTTTTGAGATGATAAATAAATGAATGAATAAATATTACAATATATATACTTACGGCTTTAAAATATTGTGTGTAATGATAGTTAGTCATGAATATTAAAAGTAGTAGGTGTATTGTTTTTTTTTTTTTTTACAAATATAAACTAAATACCTGTCCACATCTGATGTAAACATGAAATACAAATACAGATATATTAACATGGCTAAAATAACTCAAATCCATATCCACTCATCTGCATCACATAGGCAAAACAACATTAAAATCCATAATATTCACATTCACATCCACAACATTCACATGTCCACTCAAATATCCAGCATTAATAAAAATCATAATATCATCTACACCAGGTAAAATAGGACTGCCTGCGCATCATATCAAATTCACATTCACATCCATAACATTCACATGTCCACTCAAATATCCAGCATTAATAAAAATCATAATATTATCTGCACCAGGTAAAATAGGGACTGCCTGCGCATCATATCAAATTCTCTTTTCTATTCTTTTTTGGATGATTGCTTTGCTTACAGAAGATGAAGATAGTAATGAGAACCCTTCGCAGAAAATTTACACAGATCTCCCGTTGTAGAAAATGGGAAACTCCCTCATTATCAAACAAGGATCTCCAGTAAATATACAAGCTGCTATTGTCAATCTCTTTTTTACCCACTCCAGATTACAGGTCATATGAGTTAAGATTCCAGGTACCAGATACCATAGCACCACAGACATGTTCCAGAGGTTACCAGTGCTTCCTGCTGCAGTACACAATTTAATAGAATTTCCCACTTTGTGTTTAGATAAATAGCATAGCTTCTCACGGTCTCATGGAAGACAAAGCTGTCCCACAAATGTGTGCCATTGATGTTTGTTGTTCTTGATGATCACAGTTCCAGACCTTGGTGTGGGAGCAATCAAATGATGAGGTAAAACCTGTTAACTTTGTACATTATTGTTGCCAGGGAGAAAGGCAATAGGCCTTCTTTCAGCATGTCCTCAATATTTCCACCAGGAGGCATCAATGGTCCAGAGTAGTGAATTCTGTTCTTCTTGGTGCCATAGCCCTGATTTTTTATGATTAAATGCAAATTTCAGTGGCTAAATTGAGTAATGTGTAGATATGGGTTTTTTCTTCTGTTTCTATGCTAGAGCCTAGAAGTAGACAAGTTTCTATTGAAGAAAAAGGGCATGCGGCTGAGATGTTCCATGGTTCAGACTTCAGAGCTTTTTGCTGACATCTGAGTTGGGTATTCACATCCCAGGTTGAACAGTGATGGAGCTGACCTGAGCAATGGGCAGTGGTAGTTGCAGCTACGACACTACCATGTTTTATTTCTCAAGCAAAGTGAAAGAAAGATATGAATGATAAGAAAGGGAAGGTACTTTAGAGATAGAGACCCACTTGCCTATTTAATATTCATATGGTGATATTAATATGTGAATATTAGCTACATGAGGTCCAAAAGCATATAAAAATCTTCCTCCAAGGCTCCAATAACTAGAGGGCTCCATTTAATCACCAAGCAGTAACCAAGATGGCTCCATTTAATCGAAAAACCATCACAAGGTATCTTTTTTTTTTCTTTTTTTTACACCCTTAATGTTGGGGCCCCTCACTGCAGCTCCAAAGAGACAAGAGTTTCATTTTTTTTTCTTTTTAGGTGGGTTGAAATGATATGTTGGATTGGTTTGGGAATGAATCCCAAGTAATTGATTGGCAGTGAAAATTAAAATAGAATCTAACTCATTCAATTTGGCATCATATTGACGAGCATCAAATTGAGATCCATACAGTTCAATTGGTGCCAGGACAAGTGCTTGGCATTCAACTGAACCATATAGTTCAGTTGCTGTAGAATTCCAGAACAGAAGGTTGCAGTTTTTCTAGTACCAGATTGTGCCTGCTGGATGACATCAAGTTCCAGAACTATTCCCCTTTGCTGAATTGCAGAAGGTTTCTCAAAACCTAATGGATAATTTGTCAAAATGCTACTAAAAGGATGTAAACTGGGAGAATAAACTTCATAAACGAATACTCTAAAATGAAAAAAATGGCATGTGACTTACCATAACTGAAGAAGTGAAAAATACAAACATTTACAGCTAATTTTACCAAACCAAAAACAATGTATGAGAAAATAGGAAATGGTCACATAGCCAATCTTAATTTGAAGATTTGATTCCCCTTGTATACAAATTTAAAAAAAAAAGATAAGAACGCGCATCTATCAAAATTAAATTCATGGAAAGCTGTGGTAAGACATCACCTGACATGCCATTTGAGTGGCATTCTACACAAGAAGACATACAAATCCATCTGAGTACAACTGACCCTGCAGTTCACAGTTCATATTTTCTTGAAACAATATAAGATCTTGCATCCATAGCAAGAAAGAACAAAGCATATTAGCATCCATACATACATGGCCTCTATATATCAAGCAAGCGTGTCCATATATAAGAGGGGATTTCCAGTAAAGGCCCATGGCAACCATATACAAGCACATGACCTCCATATACAAATAAAAAGTCATGACAAAAAAAAAGGCCACGTGTGTATTCCAAAATAAAAAGTCTACTTTAAAAAAAATTAAGTGTATCTCAAAATAAAAATCTATCTCGACAAAAGGGCCAGTGTATCTCAAAATAAAAAGTTCGTCTAGCAATGTTCATGCATATAGTCAATGTGTGTCACAACAATGTTAGTCAACATGAAGTCGAAACCGAGCAGCATCATGGATGGACCATAACCTGAAAAAATATATCATACAAGGGTAAAAGTTACAAAATTGAAGACATAGAAAGAAATGTTAAATTGGAAGAAATATTTAACTACTTACATAGTCCTTTAACCATAAAATGTGGCTTCCCAGAACATCACTCAACCTTTTCCTAAATTGATCCTTAACAAATAATGATGTGTTTGGCCAACCAATCAACTGTAACATGTATGAAAAATCCAAACATATAAAAAATATTGAGCATGTATAAGTATAACTTGAAAAAGTAATAAAAATATTGGGTGACAAGTGCCGAGATCTCATCAAACTGAAACTTGTGGTTTCCCAGCCCATACCTGGCTGTTCCATGTTGCTTATACCCTTTTGTTTTAGGTTTTTTTGTTCTTCTGTTCTTATCCCCAATCTCTTTTCATGTATTTGTTCCTGAACAGTTTTATGAACATTCGGAGACAGTAACAGAAGTATTCCTTTTTTTTTTTGCCCAACCACACGTTTGCTTATATCTAACAACAATTGGGCTAGAAAATAAAGGAAGTAAATTCCAGGAATGAAGAGGGGTAACTAAACTCTAGACGTCATGTCCCCTTGGTCCAAATTTAGAAGGAGAAATGGTGGGAGCAGCATATGTTCTACAAAAATTAAATTCATAGAAAATTGTGGTAAATGGAGCACATAAGAAAGAATAAAACTTGGAGATTGCACACAACACTGAAAAGAGATGAAACCAGCACATTAAACTGACTGCTTTGGCAAAAATAAACTTCGGCATTGTTAACCTCGGATCCTACCCTCCAAGAACATGATGAAAGCCTAAAAACCTGCACATATAAATGATAAGAAGTATGCATCAAACAATCTTACATAATAGACAGCAGTCGCAAGGAAACCCATGACTGCGTGCAAAACACATTTCGTTGAAAATACATTCGAAAAAATAGAAACATTTGTTTCCCGGCAGCTCAAGGGAGAAAAGAACAGGTTCAAGGGCCGCCCTTCAACTTTCAAGTGCCAAACCGTTGTTACACATACACTGACCAAGACATATGTACACACACCTGCATGCAAATTCATTTAAAAAACCAAATAAAACCACCTGCACACCCTCCCTCCATACAGGTCCACTTCAAAAACCACCTACACATGCCAGCATACAAGTCCACTTCAAAAACCAAAACAGCCTACCCACACATGCACACACGCACATGTCTTTATCTTCTCCCTTTAATCAGCAAAAAAAGAAAAACGGGATGATAATGCAGTAAAAAAAAGGGGTAAGAAACAATAAAAAAATAGATAAATAAATCAACATCATGTAAAATAAACTTAAATACCATAATTATTAAATAAATGAAGAGAGAAGGAAAAGATAAGAAATCTGAATCGAATAATAAGCAGATATAAACAACCTTTTTTTTCCCAAAGTAAATCCAGCCTTAATGTGCCGTGTCATGGCCACCATGCTTAGATGACTAATGCAATAATACAGGAGTACGATTGCATCAGAATGGAAGAAACTAGGCAATTTCCAAGATAAACACTCCACACAACAAAATTTTGCATCTCTAGTTCATGGGCATGCAAACAAGATGTTTGTTCTAGGAAGCACCAACAGTTTGTTCTAACGATAATTCTTAAGTGGGTCAGCTGCCTTCCCTGATCGTGCATCAGTCCATGTTTTTTTAATCCAGCAGCATGAATTAAAACAGACTCACAAGGTAGTCAACAACAAATGCACACATTAAGAGAATCCCAGGCCTCTCCATGAATGACCAGCTTCGACTACGAGTGACAAGTGAGTCTGCGACACGACCAACAGATGGAAATGCATGGTGAGGACAAAAGATGATTGATGATCACTCTGAAGCTGATGAAGAAATTAACAAACTGTCATACCTCAAAAAACTCTGTCTTTATGATGACCCAGTAGAAAAGAACAGTAACCAATGCAAGGTATGTTCCTATAACGACGCCCGTCGCAAATATTTCATTAAGCTTCCAACTATCTGGACTCGGAGATGGCCTCACGTGATCTTTGGCAATAGTCATGATTGTTCCTGGTCGTGAAAAAAAGTGTATATCATTGATACTGTATACAGGAACATTAGAAATTACCATCAGATGGGAAAAAAATACTGATAAAGTAAACCCATATGATGGAGCAAAAGTGTGTAGCCTTAAGAAGAGAGAAATTTAGGCTGCCTGTCTCAAATGATAAACATGGTCTAAATAGAACATATAGAGAAAGCTCATGGGTAACTAACCTGACATGTTTAGAATTAGATCCAATAGGTCACAAGATCCATAGCTACGAGGACCAGTCGTCAGTTATGAAGGAAGACAAGATGCTTTTTGAGTCCCAAAATGAAGATGCACATGATTAGCGGTTTTTTTTTTCTAATTAGCAACCAGGCCACTGGCAACTGATAGGAAATAAACCCTGCTTCCTTCACACAAGAGAGAAATGTCTTTCCAACTGGCCTTTACAATTGATGACTCATATTATTCATTCTTTTAATCTGTAGCTATTTTTTCTCATAAGGTACGATGAAAATAATAACAAGGTAAAGGCCTCCTCCAAAAGAGGCGCTTGCCTCTGGTATTAACAATTAGGATCAGTATAAAGAAAATGATTTCATCAGAGCAATTGATAATTCAGAACAGAAAAAATCAATCCGTAAGGCCATAGCCAAGCACAAATATCCAAAAACTGAGGATTCTCTTTAGGTAGAAAACGTGACACTACTCCACCACTAAGCATGTCAGATTAAGAATATATGTCAGATTAAGAATACATGTACAGTGCTGTCCCCTTCAAATAGGAGTGATCATACCCTTAAGAAGATCAGACCAACAGTGTTAAAGTACAAACCATGCTATTGAGAAGGGGAAAGAGTTCAAATAAAAATGCAAGAGTCCATCTCTGTTCAACAAAATATGGCTCTATCTCTACTCTAACCTCTTCTGGAAATTTGGAGAATCCTCTAGTTTGTTTGTTCATCATCACCCAAACACTGCATTGCAAGTCACAGTAAGAGAAAAATAAAACCTTCAGATTATTGACATGGTAGCTCTGCAGACAAAGATTTGGTCTGTAAACAGAAGTAGAGGCCATGATGTATTCTGCACTAGCACAATGTGATAGTTTGGCCCGTTTAGATGTCTCGTACATGCCAATCACAGTGCATCCCATTCTTTCCATTGAATCTGAGAAAAAATACACCATCGCATATAAAGAAGTAAAACATTTGTTTCTAAAGTTTAATCCATTGAATATAATAGCATACAAAATAGAGGTGCCAAGCCATGCTCAGCCTGCAGGATACCAACAACTGCATTTTACAATATTGGCCACATGGATGGACCTGCACAAGGAATGATATCTATGATAAGTAACTTCATCTATCTATATGGAACAAGATAGCCCTATTCATAAGAATGTCAATGGTGTGAGATCATTGGGTTACTATACAACTGCTTCACATCAACAATGCCAACAGTGGTTCCCAGTACATAAGCAGACTAACTAAGATAAAAAAATGCACTAAGTGTCACGAGGTCAGTTGGCAGTTATCCAAAATCATAACTCTGGTCTCCCTCAAAACATTCTCCATTTTAGTCTGCATTCTGCAACGCCAGGTTTTTCAACAAACCTACATTTCAAGAGAAGAGAAAACAGGGAAAGAGGAAGGGCCAAGTAACAGAAGGGGAACTCCCCAAGGATGAGGATTAGTAGTGTCCTGGGATGAGCCCACCCACCTCCTATTTCTGTCAATCTTATTCTGGAAATATTTGATGGCGCCAAAGTGGGAAATATTTGATTCTGAATATTATCAACATTTCAAGGGTTTATGCAATCTCCTAGTTAGCTTACTAATCTCATTGTGGCGCCAAAAAAGAAGTGGTTTAGAAATAAACAGAATTCAACAGAACATAATTCTTTTTCTAGCCAAGAAACAAAGAGAAATACCTTATGATCTCCAATATCAGCTAGCACTTGATCAAACCATAGAATTGTTGGAGTTCTTTTTGCAGGCAAAAACATTCCACCTTTAGTCATGAGAGATGCCAAACCCAAAGACTTCATTGTTGCAGTCTTCCCTCCAGTGTTAGGCCCAGAAATTACAACTACTTCGGTGGCATGTCCCACTTTAATGTCCATTGGAACAACAGTTGCACCTTCAGGCAAGACACCAGACTGAATATTCAAGAAGGAAGCCTTCAATATCTACTAAAAATTTCCAGAAAGCCAATTCCACAAAAATGGGATTTAGAGTTTCTAAACATGTCTTCAGGTAAAGGCTTCTGGTCTGGCAAGGGCTGACTGGAACTTAGTTTGACATGCTCTTCTATAAGATCTGTGGGTTTCAGGCTCATCCACCAATCTAACATGAATGAATTGCCATTTCAACAAGGTTCTTTCACGGGGAAAATGGCAAGAATTGTTTAAAATTTTCCAAACCTAAATCTGGAGATAAATAGACAACATTATCAAACCATTTATCAAATGCTCCACAGAGCGGAAAAGACCCAATATACTATCTCCTATCCACAATAAAGGTTTACATACAACAAGCTTACCAGGAAGGGTAGTGTTCCACAAGCACTAGCATCTTCTTGACCACCCAGATGAGATTTCTTTTACTCATCTCTGGCGTAGAACCAAAACTGTCTCCCATAAGACCAGCAATCTTTACATGATTTAATGTTGTTCCCTACTCACATATGCTCTAAAATTTCTGTAGTAACTATTGACACCAGCATATACCTACCTTGATTTGCAATAGCTCTCCCAATTTCACAAAAAGAAGTTAAAAGTTTACAAAATATTCCACAGAAAAAACTGATGCAATAGCAGAAAATGTTTCAAAAGTCCACAACAAACACTGAAAAAGGTCCTCATCTAAATTCCCACAAGTCCTCAGACAGCACCACGAGAAAGCGAAAATTTCAGTGCTGCCTGCTCCTCTTCCACCCACAAGCAAAAAGAACGTGAAGTGATCAGATTAGAAAAAGCTAACCACCCTTGACCCCCAATATACTGCTAGAATCGACAAATTAAGACATCTATATTACATTTGCACCAGACGACGGCTTTTCGTGCTATGGGATAAATCAAAGAATCACCGTGGAGATGGAAGCTTGGATGGAATGGATACTGAATGGGAACCGGGACAGCAATTTACACCCATCACCATCACGAGGAAAGCTGATGGATGATCGACCATACTAGTAGATTGCGCTAATTTAACGGTGTGATTCTGTACCTTGACTGTGTCGTCCTTCAAAAAATCTATGAAGTTTGTGCAGCATATGAAGCAGCAATTCCCATTTGTCAAAGCTTCTGCTTGAAATGCTGCTACCTCTGCAATTTTTTATCCAGCGTTCCCTGCAACTTCTGCAGCTCTCTGCCTCATCATCTCCATCACTGCAGCCCTCCTCCTCGAATCAGACTGTTGCTGCAACCTTCTCAAGTCAGATGATCAGAATAAGCACATCACCGAGAGGATCCGGGGATTTTACCTCGTCGAACTTCTTGTCTCTCTCCAGATTCACGGCGACGCTCTTGATCATTCCCACTGTCTTGCGGATTTCCTTAGTATAGACAAAGAGAGAAGGGTTAGGGTTGAAGAGCTCCAGGGTCGGGGTGGGTTTTCCAAGGGGTGAGAGCTCAAAGATGAGAGGCTTCTCTTACGGCGATCAGGGAGTGGTAGTCCGAAGAGATCGTGGTGGCGGTGGTCGCCATTCTGGAGGAGCCGGTGGCGGGACGAGGGGCCGACGAGGAAGCCATTGGCGCGCCTAGGGCGTGCTAGGGCGTGGATGATCACGACTGCGTCCGGCTGGGACGACGATGGTGGCCGAGTGCGCGGTCGGCGTCCGGCTTGGACAACGATGATGGCGGCCGAGGGCGTGGTCGACGTCCGGCTTGGAAGGCGACGATGGCGGCCGAGGGCGCCCGGCGCAGTCGCTTGGGCAATGGCAGGAGGCCAGCAAGGGAGTAACCAGAAGGTGCTCTTCCGGCGTCCGGCTTGGATGGCGACGATGGTGGCCGAGGGCGCCCGGCGCGGTCGCTTGGACAATGGCAGAAGGAGGCCCGGCAAGGGAGTAATCAGAAGGTGCTCTTCCAGAACACCACCCAAGGGAGAACCCTTTAATATCTCACCCTTTTTATTTCCCGCCAAGGGAAATGTATTGGCGCCAACATTATACACACGGTTCTAACTTTGCTGGGATGTTATAAGTACATCAATACCTATATTTAATAGCTATCCATAGGTGTATACATCTTTTTGTTATATTTACTATAAACCATGGCTAAAATAAATATATTCTCTCACGCTTTGTAAAAAACCGTAACTATATATTCGTATCTACATATGGCTAAAAAAAGCGTGTGTATAACCTTACAATGGACGGATTTAACATGTATAATTGGGGTATATACCTACGTATTACCCTACTGTAGGTAAATTTGTAGGTATAGCCCCAATTTGTTGTAGTGTATGGTTGTGCATATAGCTTTTAGAATAATTAAATCCACGTAATAATGCTCATTATAATTAACAGTTCAGAATTATACATGACAGTACTCTATTTGGGTTTATCATGATTTAATAACATGTATGGCAGGGTAAATGGGAAAATCAGGGTTCTGGCTGCCATAGTCAGATCGCGACGCAGGTTGCTGTCGCGATCAGATCGCGATAAGGTGGACCGGCGCGTTCAGGTTTCAAGTCGCGGCCAAAAGGGCTGTCGCGTTAAGGTCATCGCGACTCCTGGGCTTGGCGCGTTCTGTGAACCGGTACTGGGGTGGACCGGGGGCAGGTCGCGACCAGTTGACTTGTTGCGTTCAGATCGCGATGGGTCCTGGTGTCACGGTGGATCGGGTCGTCGCGATCTTAGGGAGTGGCCCGAGCCCAGAAAAGAGGGATTTGCCCTTTTCCAGGTGGGTCTACCTAATACAGGGCTATTCAAAATTCGATATAAAATCACTCAGTGATCCAAAAAGCATAAAATCAAGTTCAAATGAGAGTAGACATGAAGATCTATCACTGATCATGAATAATTAGAAAATAGTCATGTACAAAGCATGCTTTAACTAGGTTACATTTCGGTGACCTAAGCATACGCAGTCAAGGTTCAATGAATTAATTAGCGATGGACACATGATGAAAATTAGAGAAACTAGGGGCGTTTGAAAGCTAACACGATGTAGTATTTATGAGAATTTTCTCATGGTATGAGATCATGTATGCACGAGGTTTGAAAGCAAACATGAAGGTTCAGGTACATGGATAAGATAGGGATTCAAAGAATTAATTCTCCCTCATGGGAGATCGAAATAGAGCAAAACCAGAGGGCTTTTGCACGGGAACATGAAGTCTTCCTAGGGTAATTTTTACACGAATTTGGCTTGAGAGATTGCCCACCTTTTTCGCGGAGTAAAGAAATCCCTAGTTGGTGAAGAAAAATTAGAAATCCCCTTCTTACATCCAAGCTTTCCCTCCTTGTTTCTTTGTCCTCCAGCCTTCCCCTTCGTCTCCCAAGTCTTCAGCAGCGTTCTAGGGTTAGCTAGGGCCGAATTGGAAGAGTTTTAATGTCTAATAGAGTCCTAAATGCTTAAAACTCCCCTTTTCTCTTCCAACTCCGAAAATTCCTAATTATCTCTATTAATTCTTACATTTATCCATCTAACCGGGTAAGGAAGAGGCCTAATCTCGTGGCCAAGGGCTTGGGTTGGGGTAAGGACTCTTGTTTGGATAATTATGAGTTATTTAGTATTTATCATAACCCTTTACTATTTATTAATTAATTATATCCGAAATTGGGACAATTATTTCCCATCCCATGATGGGTTCTTCTTTATTAGGCTCATTATTTGGGATTTGAGTCATTTACACAACCCATTATTGATTTTTTACCTAATGGGATTGATTTAATTCTTTTATTTCACTTATTTCTCATTTATTCTAATTAAATCTATGTACCTCATTATTTAAAATAAATTTTTTTATTTGGATTTTAAAAATCAAGGTGCTACATCGGTAGGCTGAGCTCGCTTCGTCGGCCTCTCCCACTGCGGCCGTGGTCGGGACTGCAGGTGCGGCAGTTGGCGGAACAATCGCACGGGGGCGGGGGCCGGCGGCTCCACGATCTGGACCTCGGCCTCATCGACGGGTCTCTTATCACGAGCCATCTTCTTCCGCCTACCACCCCCCGCGGCAAAGTGCTGGGCAGCAAGGGCCGCGTAGTCGGTCTCTTCCTATCCCGGCGCGAGAGCATCTTTTCGCCATTTCAGCGAAGGAGAGGAATTATCAGTTCGGCCGACGAAAATAAAGCATAAGTACGAAGAGAAATCCCCAAAGATATCAAACCTCTGTCGGACTGTCGGATCAACTCAAACAGAGCAGTAGAACGTTTATGCAGGTCGGGCGTGGTCACCGCCTGCAAAGAGTCGAAGTCCGAGAGCTCGGCACACTCATGTCAGTAGGGGGCCGGAAAGCCTTGTCCTTAGGATTGATGGCCGACCAGGTGGTAGGAAAATCCCACCCCTGGAGTTGTGGATAAAACAAAAACTCCTCTTCTAGTTATGGATAGAGGAAGGAAAGCGACCAAGGAAATGGCGGCTCGTCCGAGCCGATATGTACAACCAGTCCCCCGAGACTTTGATGGAGAAGCAGTGAAAGAAGAGACGGATGCTCGGCAGGACTTGGGCCATGGCGCATGCCACCAAGAAGCCAACGGCCGACCTCCAGGAGTTGGGGGCCAGCTGAGAAGGGGCGACACCTATGTATAGAAGAAGGTGTACGAGAAAAGGGTGAAGAGGATATTAGAAGCCTTCCCGGATGGCCTCCGAATACAAGCAGAACCCATTCTCCATTGTATGATGAGCTCGGAGGTCGCTGAGCGCATAGACGAGGAAATCAGGGGGAAAGGAGAGGCCAGGATGTTCGACGATCCATTCAAGAGTCTCTTTATCGATCTCGGTGGTAGCATCGGCCACGGAATCCGCAACTCAGTGCACACCGGATGCGGGAGCTGAGATGGCCTTGGGCACATATGTCCCAGGGGACACCACAGGGATAAAGTGATTCGTGGCAGCCTCCGCCGATAGAACAACTGAAGGACTTGCCGGGGCGGGGGCTGAACGAGAAGAAAGGGGCTGATTAGAGGTACCCTCAGAAGGAGAGTACCCCACGGAAGGTGTGGAAGGTGACGAAGAAGATGCAGATACAGAAGGCGAGCTCATGGCTTACCTCTGAAGAGGGAATAATCGAAGCGGGGAAGCTTGGCAGGAGCACTCGACCAATCCACCACAACTCGGGAGGTCGGCGACTTCAGACGATGAGGATCGAACGCGTAAGGGCCTCTTTTTCGAGACCAAGGGCACTATTTATCGGGTCCCAGGATCGCTCCGATCCGACCGATACAGATCGTCGTCATGATGGAGCATCGCGATCACCCACGTCTCGCCATCCCCTTCGCCATGAGCGTCGAATGTGGATTGCAATCGAAGTGAAGAGGATTGGAAGTCAAGGCGTCAGTGGGAATGCTCGTCGCATCACCTGCTGCCATGATTGCGTCCAGAAGTCGAGGTGACGCGCCGTTTCGGCGGGTGTCAGAAATGGCAGAGGTTACGTCGTTCCAGTGGCCGTTGCGTCCTTTCGCTACCCTGGCGGCACGTGAACACGTCAGGGTAACCCGCGTCGGGCAGACGAGCGACGACATCAGATCATCAAATCATAACATCTTCTCCTTGGCCCGTTACGACGCCCCGAGTAGAAGATGGGGGGCCAATGATACAGGTCGATCCTTGAGAGATCGGAGGAAAAGCATGCTGACTGATCGAGGTCAGTCAAAGTGGCGGATTGACTGGAAGGTCGATTATGCAGGTTGGACCCCGGGAGCTCGGGCGAGGCCCGGCGACCACCGAGCTGTCTCCAAGCAATCTATCGAAGGACCATCGACGTCGAGCTCCCAGCCCAACTGACCCCCTCCACAATCCTTGGTGGCACTACGCCAATTCGGGCTTACCAACTATTGACTCACCCAACCATAGTGGGAAGGTTCATTGGCGGAAAGGTCCGAAGATCGCGGACCACGTCCATCAATTGTCTTGGCATGACAGCGATGGGAAAGCCCAGTAGCGGAAGGGTCCAAGGATCACAGATCACGTCAGTGACCGGCCCCAACACGTCCATAAGGGGCAGGTTAGGCAACAGCAAGGCCCGAAGTATTCGGGGCCTATCCGCCGTACTTGTCGCCCATTACCTCATCCCACCAGAATTAAGGGCAAGGTTGTGGCCACATCATCAAGCCATTTATCGTAAGTTCAACTCACGGAACCCCTATAAAAGGGAGAGGCATTCTTTGTGAAAAAGGTACGCAACTTCTAGTCTAAAAACTCTTCCATTCCGACCTCCCGAACTGACTTGATCGTCGGAGTCTTTCCCCACCGAGGTCACTCGGTGGTCTTGCAGGTTGGAACTCGGCTACATCTTCTTCCTCGTGCCTTCATCCCTTGGGAAGCAACTCGGCCTGGGCCGACCCTGTTACTCTCGCAGCAACAGATAACATGGAGTGCTGTTCTCGAAGACCAGGACTACGACCCCGGGCAGTCTCTTCGTCGTACTCACTCCTGTTGATCTTCTATGGAATTCTAGTTAACCCATAACTTTTTGGGGACTTGTAGTCAGTTATTCACTCTCATTTCAGAGTTACTTCTTATATATATAATAATCGCCCCTCTTGAACTTTTGTTGGAAATATTATATATATATATATATATATATATATATATATATAATATATAATATAGAAGAATATGTGTACAAAAAGGAGGGAGAAGGAGACTGTTCAAAACACGCCCTTGTTCCGTAATGCAATGAACGGTGGACGTGTTTTCAACAGTCTCCTTCTCCCTCCTTTTTGTACATATATTCTTCTACCATATTAAATCTAAATGTATATACCTCTCACTCTCACTTACGTGGTCACCTCCTTGTTTCTTCGTACTATGGTGGAACTTGAATAGCCCGTTCCGTGGAGAGTTTGTCATCAAAGAATATTTTGTTCAACAACTTACCATGCACGAAACCCTCCATATTGAATAAACATATACAGTAAACAGAAGAACGAGAAGAGAGAAAGATGAGTACACACGGAGGAACTTCGCGTGGTTTCATTTATGGCCATAGATACTTTGGCAGGCTCCTCCAAGTCTCAAATGAAGTTTCATTCGATACGTGCTGGAGTTGTCAAAGTTTTTGAGTAAAATCGTTGATATATAATTCAAAAGACTGCATATATTTGAGTGCACTGTAGAATTGTTCAACTATCGGTAAAGCTGCCGATTGCCACTCTTGTCCTAAAATATACGTACGTGATCTATTTGTTCTCAAAAACAATAATTGATGGATTACCAAATTTTAAGGCGCATCTTGGCAAGTTCCATGTTCTCATTTGACAGCTTGAAAAGATTGCTTGAGCCCAGGCAGCCAAAAGGTGCCTCCTATTCAGGGTCGAGCTACATACAAGCTACGACAAGTCCCTGTTCTTTGCATTTTTGCAAACAGTTGTGACGAAGCATATATAAATATTTGCAGCAAACTTGCCAGGAGGCAATTAAGATGAGTCATTGTTCAAGGTAACTTGTTCATATAGACGCAAAATATTTTGATGCAGAGACATACAAACACAGATTATCTAATAGTTCTGATGTTCGTTGTTACCTTTACCTTTAACTTAATTAGGAGGGCATGCACTTTAAAGGGCATATATAATTCAACAGAAGAACATATCTTGCCCGATTTTCTTCTGTAGATATCTTAGCCAATTGCAAATTTTATCTTTGCAAGTTGGACCTTTATATGCATGCTTTATAAGTTCAATCCTCATCTCATAACTCAAAAGAGGCTTTAAGAACAAAATCTCAGCTTCATTCTAGAGGTGCAATAACGTTCCTTAAAGGCATGCAGTGAAATCTTCCATCAATAATTCAAATATATATCCTTTGAATTTCTTGGTTCCCAATTATAAGTCACAAAAAATGTCATAAAGTATTGGTCTTGGATGGAGATGATCTCTCTCTTTTTTTTTTGCGAAAAGTAAATTTTCATTTCTTTCATAAGAAAAACCACATACAAAGCACAGAGCTATTTTTTTCTCGTTTGAACCCACTAACATCCAAATTCGGATACTCAATTATGTTGTACCACGCCAGCTTTCTTGGCAACTATATATAATATATATATATATATATATATATATATATATATATATATATATATATGGCAGAGATATCGATCCTCCGGCAAAGGCCCATGCAATCAGGTAAAAGTATTTACTGTACGTGGACGTTGGTCACCGACAATATCAATCTTGCACCACGTGACACCAGCAGTGTGTATCATAAATGAGAAAAAAATTAATGTATTTGAGAATTACACTCTCTCATACAGTATTTCTTATTTTTCATTAAATAGACATAATGTATCTTTAATGTATATATTGGCTAATGAAAAAAATAAAGTGTATGAACAAGTACAATTCTCAAATATAATAAAAATTTCTCTTCATAAATAGTTCCTCAATAATCTAACGATTAAAGAGTTTGATTTTGTGTCCAACCACATGTGTGACTTGCTAGATAGCTTGGTTTTAGGCATAACGGTACTATTTTTATGGGAAGCGAGCAATCCAACCCTACTCGAGCCGAACTATCATCTCCTCTGATTAAATCTCACGTGCGGAGACGAGGTCGACGCTTCCCATGATCTCATCTGTCTTCTCCTTGATGAGACCCCAAGCGGCCTCCACGTGGCGCAGCTGGGTAAGCGAGGCCCCGGCAGCAAACCGGATCACGTAGGTGCTGCCCAACACGGTGTGCGTTAGGTACGCCCGCCCGGTGCTGTTCAGGGTCTCCAGCAGCCTCCGGTTCAACGCCTCTGCCTCGGCTTCCCCCGCCTCGCCGTCGCCCAGAGTAGGCTTCAGCCGGAAGCAGACCAGTGCGAACCGCCGCGGCACAACCACCTCAAACCGGGGGTCTGATTGGACCATCCTCACGAAGGCCTGAGCCAGCCAAACGTCGGCCCGGATATGTGACTGCAGATTGGTCGCCCCGTAGCATCGCAGCACCATGTACAGCTTTAATGCCCTGAATCGGCGGCCCACACCAACCTGCAAATATACATGCGAGAAATTAGTTATTGCATTAATGTTAATAATTATACGTTTATAAAACCGTCGAACAAAAACGAAAGTTTCTAGTTTTTTTGCGGCAATGTTTATTTATTTAAGAAACATGTAGTTGAAATACATAAATTAATTTATGGTCTGTATGGTCTTCATCCACGTCATCTAATTAATACCTAACTCAAGAACAAGATTGATGTAAGATGTACGTACCGTTCTGATCTCTTCTTCAAACCAAACTCAAAGAAAAAGATTGAGGCTGCAGGATGTGTCGTTGTCTCTTCTTCCAGTACCCCTACCTAGACGAGAACTACTTGTCGCATTTCTTCCATGCACTACCATCCCGCCCTTTAATTTGTGTAGTTAAGATAAATGGTGGCGTTAGCGAAAGGTGGGTGATGGAGTATCCATGCACAGTAACATGGGTGTTACTTTGGACACGGTGCATGTATTATTATCAATTTCAACTGGGGATCAGTAGAGCTATAATATGCATTAGGCGTTTCTCATATTGAAGTGGATTTGAGAGGACAAAAAATGTGAGTAAATAGGATTATTATCTAGGTTCAATATGTACATATAAGATAGGTTCACGGATACATGCACTAATGTGAATATATATATACCTGCCAGTCCTTGTAGTCGACGACTGAGCCAGACTCGCTCGGGCGGTTCTTGAGGTACTCGGGGTTGATGCTCAGGGAGGTGGTGAGCCGGGCCTTGTCCCGAACCCAGAGGCAGCAGCAGTCGAGCCCCGTGAGCAGCCACTTGTGCGGGCTCATGCTCACCGAGTCCACCCGGTCCACCCCATATAGGTGATGCCGGAACTCGGGGCACAGGCAGGCGCTGCCCGCGTAGGCCGCGTCCACGTGCACCCACGCCCCGTGCCCCGCCGCCACCTCCGACACCGCCCCCACTGGGTCCACAGCCGTGGACGACGTCGTCCCCACGGTGGCGCAGACGTACGTGGGCACCAACCCGGCTTCCGCATCCGCCTTCATGGCGGCTCGGAGCGTCTCAGGAGACAGCCCGAAGTCGTCCTCCCTGCGAGTGGGGAGGATGCGGACGTTGCACGAGGGGATGCCCGCGATCTTGCAGGCCTTGGCGAAGGTTGAGTGGGTCTGGTCCGAGGAGTAGGCGACGAGCCTGCCGGCGCCGTCTTGACCAGTGCGCGCGAGCACGGCCTCGCGCGCGGCGACCAAGGTGCACAGCATGGCCTCGCTTGTGGTGGCCTGAAGCACCCCGCCGCCGCTGCCGCCGGAGAAGCGGAAGCACTCGGGAAGGTCGATGAGCTGGGCGAGCCAGTCCATGGTGAGGCTCTCGAGCTCGGTGACGGCGGGGGAGGCAAGCCAGTTGAAGGCGACGGGGTTAAGGGCGGAGGAGAGGAGATCGGCGGAGAGGGCGACGGAGGAGAGGGTGGCGGGGAAGTAGGCGAAGAAGTTGGGGCTGGTCCAGTGTGTCATGCCGGGGAGAACGATTGTGTGGAGCTCCCTGAGGACGGAGTCAAAGTGCTCCCCGTGCTGGGGTGGCGACTCCGGGAGGAGTCGGCGGAGGAAGCCGGGCTCCACCCGGGGGAGCACGGGGTAGCTGTCGACGTTCTTATAGTAGTTGCAGATGAAGTCGACGGTCTGGTGAGCCTGCATGCGGAACTCCTCCACGTCGAGAGGGTTGAAACCCGTAGTCAAGGACGTGAGAGGCGAATCAAGGCTCCCCATCCCTCCTAACTACAAATAGCTAGCGAGCGAGCGAGAGAGAGAGAGAGAGAGAGAGGGGTGGGATGTGGCGGATGGGGTGGGGGGAGGTGCTGGTTTATATAGAGAAAGAAAAAACTACAAGTGGAGGTTAAGAGATGACCACTAGACTCCGGCCCGGTGTTTCCTCACCTGTTGCCCACTTGGGTAAGTCTTCCTTGGGTAAAGTCTTCGAACCATTTTGGCACAACGCTAAATTACTCATGTATAGTTTAATCAGGGTCGTCAAAGGTTTTGTTTTAAAATAACATATTGAAAAAAATTAATTAGGTGAACAAAGATTTAAATTCTTAATGTAGCACATTTAACCGGTCAACAGTGATTTAAAAAATATATATAAAAATGGAAATCGGTCATCCATGACGATTAGGCAAATCGGTCATTTCCTCACTGGTAAATCAAATTAATTTGTTTAGATCTTTTAAAACTTTAATTTTATATCTAAACGACATCTAATGGTGAAATTTCAAACATAAGTTAATAGAAATATGATAAATTTTATGGTGATTTTAGTTTTTTTTTAGAATAAAATTTTTTCGAGTAAAAATTATTTTTAAAATTAATAAATCAAATGAATCTCAATATCTGTGCACTAATAATTCTTGATATTATTATATCTAGAACCAACACATTTTTCTAAAATTTATGGTGGTCTTATATGTCAATTACGTTACTCAAGTTTGTTGACGTTTCGTTGAAGTGCGACTCTGAAGATTGTAAGACCTAACATTTTTTATTTCTAATTGTGCATGTATGTTTGATATTTTCTAATTTTATAGATTTATAGATCCATGTGTTGCTATTTTTATGGTTCTAGGGAGGATATTGACGGCACTATCGAGTGCCCGCAATTTGTTCTTTGACGGTTTAGATCCATGATCTTACTTGTATACATTATATTTTAACATACTTTTTAATGTCTTAAAACATGAGAATTTTTAGATTTGAATCTTCAATTTTGATTTTTATTTTGTTCTTCTGAAATTGACGACATCCTTCCCTGCCGCCAAGATTTACATCCCGCCTACATACGTTGGTCAACTCGACGATCGCTTACAACTCGGAGTTTACCAATGTATATAGGCGAGATCCCATTTGTCGGTATTGTAGATTCTGACTCTCATCTTAAAAACATTCAAGTCTCCATAAATAAATATGAAGAAAAATAAAGAGAAAGTTGGAGCACAACTCCTGAATGTGTACGTGACGTCAAACACACGTGGGGTCGAAGGAGTATAATAAAGAAATATAGAAAGTGCAAATAAGAAGTGATCGCGAAAAGTACCTTTAGCGGGAGATTTGAGACGATGGGGTTCTCTTCTTCTACGAACACGGCCAGCCGTGGTAATAGATTTCTTCAATTTGATTCCTGAAACAACAAAGTAAAGAAAGACGATATAGATTAGCCAAGTGAATGTGTAGTATCAAATTCTTAAACAATAGTAAAGGAGATGAAGCATAGAGTAGAACTAACCTAATTTGGCTTTTTAAACCCCTAAAGACACATGTAAGAAGCATGCATGTTGTGTGTAATTAAAAAAATTGTGTATGATGTACAAGTGTGCATTTTAGTGGAGATCTCAACGTGGTGAGATGTGCATAGATGAATTAAAATAAAGAACACAAAAAAGAGATTTATTGGCATGTGAACTTTATTTCATGACATGATTGACTTGCATGGCTTGTGTGACATTAAATTCAATTATATATGGTGTCTCTCATCATGGTAAAAGAAGACAGTGAAGAGAGAGAAAGAGATTGATTAAAAGAATAGAAAAAAAAATGTTGAGAGAGAGAACCATAGTGATAGAGAGAGAGGAAGGAGTAAAAAGATTAAATAAAAAAAGGAAAGAGAGATGGAGAGAGAGAATAAAATAATGATTAAAAGAATAGATATGAGAGAGAATAGGATGAGATAAGAGTTGTTTAAAAAAAATTAAAAAGTAAATAGAGAGAGGTTAAAAAATGAAAAATAAAGATGAATAGAGAGATCGGTGGAGAGAGAAAAGAGGAGGATATGAGAGAGAAAAGTTGAAAAGATAAAGAAAATAAAAGGATAGATAGTGTGGTGGCTATTTCTAGCCCCCTAGACTTTCAGGGCCCATTGTGGTCCATCACGACCCATCATAACCTATCAAGCAGACGTGGTCCTCCAAAGGCATGTCGCGTGTCCTCGGATGCAACTCGAGGGTGCCGAACACGTTCAAACCATCAAGGCACTTTAGGGCCCCAAGGGGCAGTCTCTAGACACCCGTAACCTGTCTGATCAGGTCTCAGCATGATGAACAGGCCCTGCTCGGACCCTCGAAAGAACCCATCACCGATCATCAACATGCGTCTGAGCACCGAGCAGCGTGGCTGGCCACCGAATAGGAACTCTGTTCGGTACCTTTCACCCTGGAGCACTCAAAGCGGTATTTGCCTCCCTAAGCAGTTAATAAGGCGGCGAGACGTGCGTCTCACGACGCAGCATTGATCACACAGGATCCCAACAGGCTTCCTAGCAAACAACCCTTCGCCTGGGAACCTGAACCGTCGCATCCCCTCACTCATCATGAGAAGAAGATCCCGTCCTGACTCCTCGCCTCCCTCGCCTATAAAAGGACACAGGTGACCCCCATGCAAAGGTACGTAATCCTGACCGCGCACACGCCCTCACATGAGACATACACCAGTGAACCCTTCTCCTTCAAGCCCTTCTGACAGTCTCGTCTGACTTAGGCATCGGAGGGTTCTCCGCAGTTCTTCAACCGAGACCCTCCAGATCCTTTTCTGGTTTTGCAGGTCATCGTCCACATCGGCGACCGTCTTCCCTCTCTTTTCTTAGTGGAGGCCCGTTTGGCTCAGGCTCAAACAGGGAAACACCACCACATTTTTGGCGCCATCTATGGGAACGACAGTAGCCATGGCTCGTGGGCGATCCTCTCACCAGAACCCCGGCAGCAGAGCGACGCGTTCTCGCCAGTCACGTTCGCGCGATTGAGCCCCTCATGCCGACGATAACGCTCCCCCTGCCGGAGTAATCGACAATGGATCGGCTACCGGCACTCCGGCAACCGCCCAGGAAGTAGCAGACCTCCGCGGCCAAGTGCAGCAACTTGTGGGCGTCTGTCAGAGCCTTCAAGCCCAATTAGCAAGACAGCCGGCCCTGGCAGTGCCCCCATCACCGAAGCAGCAGGCGGAATCCTAGCGTCAACGACCTCCTGCGCCATCGGCCCTACAGGAACAGCATGCGGAATCGCCCCGGCGATCGCGGCGGGCCCCGTCAGCGCGCCAAACACCAGAGTGGCGGGACAATTCCCCTCGCCGCTCCGCCGCAGTTCCTCCCCCACGCTTCATCGTCGGTGCCAACTCCCACGCGTCCAGATGCGAGGGATCAGCACACTCTGACCAAGAATTGAATAGACGCCTCCGGTGCGTCATAGACCTCGAGTGCCGTATGGACGCGGTGGTCCAAAAGGAAGAAGGTAGAGCTTTGGGGAACGATGACATGGACTTCCGCTCCTTGTTCACCACGGAGATCTTGGAAGCCAGAGTCTCCTCGAAACTGCTCCTGCCGTCCATCGCGCCCTACGACGGCACCACCGACCCAACGGACCATGTCCATGGGTTCGAGTCACACATGGTGTTCCATGGAGCATCCGATGCGGCCAAATGCTGGGCATTCCCGGACACGTTGAAGGAAGCTGTGGGGTCTTGGTTTGAAGCCCTCCTAGCAGGTTCCATCTCCTCCTTCCACCAGTTGAAGAAATCCTTCCGGGACAACTTCCTGGGCAGAAAATCGCAGCCGCGCACGACGGCTTCTCTTCTGTCTGTTCGGCAGAAGAAAGGCGAAGCACTCTGGGACTACGTCAAGCGGTTCTAGACTGAAGCACTTCGCATCCCGCACCTCGATGTCCCCTTAGCCACCAGTGCCCTCATCCAGGGTACTCGTGATGGCTTCCTCCAAAGGACGCTCAGGGTCCAGTAGCCGTCGACCCTCGCTGAGCTCCTCTCCACCGCCCAGCATCACGCTGCGTGTGAAGAAGTTTGGCCGCCGGCCGAGCAGAGCAGGGCGATCAGTTGAAGAAGAAAAGGCCTTCCGACAACGGTTCCGACCGTGAGCGGAAGAAAGGCCGGTGCAACGGGGACTCCCCGCGCCGACCACGCCCCTTCACCAAGTACACTCCCCTTACGGTGGCACCCGAACAGATCCTGGCCGAAATTCAGGATGAGCAGTATGTTTGGTGGCCACCCAGGATGCGCTCTGATCCTCATAGGTGCAACCAAGACAAGTACTGTCGCTTTCACCGCGACCACGGCCACGATACCTCAGAGTGCCACCAACTTAAGGATGAGATTGAGTCCTTGATCAAGCGCGGCTACTTAGGGTGCTACGTGCACCGGAATAACGACC
Organism: Colocasia esculenta; assembly: GCA_014218235.1. Taxonomy (NCBI): domain Eukaryota; kingdom Viridiplantae; phylum Streptophyta; class Magnoliopsida; order Alismatales; family Araceae; genus Colocasia; species Colocasia esculenta. The sequence continues at coordinate 134,611,045 of CM024762.1, read as the reverse complement.
GACCAAGATGCCGAGAACGAACCCCTGAGCAGCCCGTTAATAACGAGCCAAATGGGCAGAAGATCAATGTAATCGCGGGAGGTTTCGGTGCAGGAGGAGAGAGCAACCAAAGCCAGCACGACTATGCTCGTCGGGTGCACCAGGTCGAACGGCCCCCAGCACCCCGACCAGCTCCTTATCCCAGTCAGTGCACACACGTTCCGAAGAGACTATCACCTTCTCGGACAATGATCTTGTAGGAGTTGCGACTTCTGACACTGATGCATTGGTCGTTACGGCCACCATCAATCATTGTACAGTGCGCCGCATATTGGTTGATAATGGAAGCACCCCGGATGTGTTGGCTTATGACTGCTTTCTCACGATGGGCTTAAAAGCCAACCAGCTCACCCCTGTAGAATCACCTTTGTTCAGCTTCTCAGAGGTCTCGGTGCATCCCATGGGACTAATTAACTCACCAATCACCCTAGGGACAGCACCTAGGAGTGTAACCAAAATGGTGGACTTCTTGTTAATCAGAAGCATGCCAGGGTACAACGCCATCCTTGGAAGAGGCCTGATCGACCGCATCCGAGCAGTACCCTCTTCTTTGCACCAAAAAATAAAGTTCCCCACTCTGCAGGGCGTTGAAGAGGTGCTCGGTAACCAGTAGGAATCTCGACGGTGCTATGTCCTTTCCCTACGAGACAAATGGCCCGCGGCGGAACCCGAAGAGCTGCCTGCGCCACCTAGCGAGCCTTCCACGAAGGAGAGATACACGCGCGGAAGGGGTGTGAATGGAAGAGTGATCGCGAATGTACGTGGTGCGCGAAGGGCACAAAAGGAAAGGTTATCACGGATGTGTACCTTATTGAGCGGAGGGAGATTGCGCGGGGACGTGGGTTCCTCTTCTTCTACGAGCACGGCCGACCGTGGTGGAAGGCGCTTTTTCTCGTTTGATACCCTGACGAAATAGACAAAGAAAAAGAATAGGGGATTAGCCACGTGTAGTATACAATCCTTAAAAATAAAGAATGAATGAAATGAAGAGCATAGAGAAAAACTTACCGTGTGGTGGCTTTTAAACCCCTAGGAGGTAGGCGTGTGTGTATGTATGCATGCATGTGTGTGTGTATGTAAAAAGGGAGGATAAATGAAAAGAGCCACTTGAGGCCCGGAGGGAGATGATATGAATAAAGAAGAAGAGAAAAGGGGGGGGGGGGGGGGGGGGGGTGCTTCCCCAAATGTTGGATGGCGCGGCGGCACTGCCGGTTGGATGGACAGAGGAAGATGAGGAAGAAGATCCCCCCTCACTCCGGTTAGCGTGAGGAAGACGGGGACGCCGGCTCCGAACTCCGAGGAACGAGGACGTAGCTTGGCGTGGAATGGTAGGCACTCCTCCTTGGTTCGAAGTCGAGCCACTGGTTCAGCAGGGCTTCGCCACAGTGAGGTCGCGGGAAGAATCCGACAGGGCTCCACCAGAGTAGAGGGGGATTTTTGTTAAATGGCTACCCTCGGGGGTCTATTTATAGGCAAGAAAGCTTTGAATCGCATCAGGCACAAGGGACGCAACTATAAGACTGAAACGCGTCGGGTCCGGATGCCGCGATTCAGAAAGTCCATTTGATGGGACAAGCGCATGATGATCGTAGCCCACAGCTATGCTTGGAAATCGTGTCGGGTCAGGCCGCCGCGACTTGAAATTGCGGCAGCTTGGTCCGACGTGTTTCCAATTAGGCAATGATTCGAAGCATGGGCTCATAAATGCGCCGGCCCTAGCTGCGGACTTAGGCTTTTTGACTTTTAAATAGCGTTGGCCTTGCTAGACACAATTCCTGATTTCTCATGATTTCAAAACGTGGGCGCTCTTAAATGCGACGACTTTCCGGGTTATAGCCTTTTTGACTTTGAATAGCGTCTGACATGGTGGACGCAACTAGGCATTGAATCGCATCGGTACAATATGACACGTTCATGAATTTCTGAATTTTGTTTATGGAAACTGCCAAAATAAGTCGAATTGTGTCGGGGAAGGCCGCCGCGTTTCAGAAACTAGGCATATTCCATAAATAAAATAAGGAAATGCATAGTCGTGTCGTACAAGGCCGACGCGTTAAGCATGTAGTTGCGTCTGCCATAGCCGTCGCGTTAAGGCCACGCCTGTCAAGCCCGTCGCGTTAAGGCCAAGAGATCATGAATCGCGTCCGACAGACCGGACGCATTTATAGATGCGTCCACCAGACCCGACGTGGCTTGGAATTGATGCCCACTTTATTAAATAGACCCCGAGGATAGGGGGGAAGCACCGGGGAAGAACGGGTGAGATCCAGAATGATGGAGAAAACACTCTTGCAAGGCAATATGAGGGCCATTTGTGGCATTATGGCGCAACATGAAATTTGCCCACGGTGCAGTCAAAATCGCGTGTCTACAGCTGCCACGCCTTGGCGTATGCTTTGCAGGGGAGCAAAGCGGAGGGACACGAAGTGGAGTGTAATGGAGTGAAATGGAATGAATGAAGTGTAGCGAAGTGGAGTGACATGGGAGCGGACCGAAAAGTAGACGCCAAGGTGAAAAATAGACACGCAGAGCAATTGGGTGACTGCCACCTGATGAGAGTCTTTCACCAACACCTAAGGAAGTCACCTCCAGGAAGAAGATCTAAAGAAATAAGTGTTTGGATTGGAAGAAATAAAGTATGCGCACGAGGGGCACGACAAGAGGTGTGTGCATGGTACACGAAGAAAAGGTGCCACGTGGGGCACAAAGAGATCAACTTCCAGCGAAGGAGAAGTACCTAAAGACACGATCCGTTAGGTTGCACCATTGGGGGCGTCTGCCACTGTCGCTGGTGGATCTATGGGAGTAGAGACGAAATGTAGAGGGACAAATCCAAACAAAGGTTCTTAAGAAATAGCCCGGAGGCAACAACAAAGGGAGTTGGGTACTTGACCCGGAATGGAATATTTCAAATTGCTTTAGAGTTGGGGCGAGAATAGCTCTCAAGTTGCATTAAAAGAGTGGTTTTCCACAGTGATTTCAATATGCATGTATACTGGGCTAAAAGAAAAAGATTAAAGGAGCAGAAAATAACCAAGGATAATATTGTCACGATGCCGTTGAGTCAGGACCAGAGTTTTATGCATGGGTCTGTCGTCTTCATGTGCCAAGCGTAACGGCCTATCCGTGCGGCTAAGGATCCACTGGGATAATCATTATTTTTGTTAAAGGGGAACTCAAATCCCAAATTCCTCAGAGCCGCAAGGTCCTTGATATCCAAGGAGTATAACATATAGTAAGATGCAGATAATTGATGGTGAAAGCAGCAGTTGCAGATGTTGTAGCGCTAGATGAGGTAACTCGAATCCTGCGCTCAAAAATTCATTAGCCAAAGATAACCAAATTCATGGAAAAAATCATTCATTCATAGCAGGAGCATGGATAAAGTAGTTAACAATAGATATAGCTCACTCAATTTGTTCGTTCAAACCATGAGATAGGTGATCTTTTGGCCAAAGAGATCGGAGTTCAAGGTAGGAGGAACCATGAAGGGGAAGAATTGCAATCGATCTGACGCAGACAAGATGATGCGCTTGCCATGTGCAACACCGTCATGATTTTTTTTTTGATTTTTTGAGTATTTAGAATTTTTGTGGATTTTGGAGATTTTTGAATTTTTGTGAGTTATGAAAATATTTGGATTTTTGTTGATTTAATATAAATATTTGAATTTTTATGGATTTTGGAGTATTTAAATTTTTTGTTGATTTTAAAGATATTCGGGTTTTTATGGATTTTGAAGTATTTGATTTTTGTGGGATTTGAAAGTATTTCATCTTTTTTTGTTGGGTTTTTGGAAACATTGTGTACGGCCCTCATTATATCGGTACGGTTATACCAACCCACGTCGGTAAGCAAGAGTCCTCACAGTGGGACATTTACCCAAACTATACATACAGCTGAGATACCGCATAATACAACAGAGTAGCGGAAGTAAAAGACCATTGTCTCCATTCATTCATCATCCACATTAAACACATGCATTTGCAATTACATAAAAGAACTAAGGTTCATAGATTTAAATTGCTGAAGTAGAACCACAAATTGTCACACCTATACATCCCTTTCATAATACTCTAATACAATGTTCAAATTACATACTTATGGAATACACAAATCTCAAGAAACTCCAAAGCTAGTCTCCGCGCTCGGAGTCCGTCTCCACCGTCTCCTCCAACGGTGTCGTGTCACCAACTATACCTGTACGCCGAAGCAAGGAGTGAGTCCAAGGACTCAGCAAGCAACACTATTCATAACATACACGTACAGTCCTAGGGTTTTCACATGCACATTTACAATTTGCAACACCTCATGCTAGTAATTCAAGTTTCAACCTATCATGAAAGTTTTACAATTTTATACATGGATCATGTTTTCAGATTTCTAAGAATAAAATTCACCTATCACATGCTCTCTATTCAATTTACTCATGAAACTTTAATCTTTAAAGAGCTAGACATGAAGAGCTACCAACATGAACATTTTACATACATGCAGGGGAACCACTAGCTGGTTTCACATGTCCTTAAGTACTTACAAAACCCTTTTCACATGCTTTAGGTTGCTGATTTCACATGGTTTAACGGCTGTAAACCTATACATGAAGCTACAATATTCCATAAAACATATCATGGATCAAACATCACATGCATTCTTGTACCGTTTTCACCAATTATCCCTAACATGGATTCTAGACATCTTTGCACATAATACATGATGATAATAACATAAATTCACTGATTTCACATGATTTCAGATTTGTCTCACATGGTTTTCAATAACATATTTTCACATCTTTAGTTTCACATTTCTTTACACAAGTTTCCTCTTTCACATGGTTCACTTTACACATACACATTCACATTGTCACTTACACATTTACACATGGACACATACACATTACACATTTCACATTACACATTTTAGGTGCCGTGACACATAGTCCAAACCACCAAAGAAGGACATATACACATCACATTACACATAGACGCCATCTAGGCATTCCAATGGCGACTCTTGGACTGCGCAGACCGGGAGAACAGTCTCCACCCTAACCAGTGGTACTTGTCCACCTCCAGGATTTCCCCCTAATGCCCTTAGGGTCACTTACACATTGAACTTTCTCAGGGGACTTTTCCCTGATACAGCTCCACTGCCCTCTACGGAGCAGTGTCACATTGGCACAGTTACACATTTACCGTTTTACACATGGTTTTACACTTCACACTTTTCATCACATTCACTCTCTCACTCACATGAATATCTCTGTTTTTTTCCTAACATGGTACTACAGAATTTCAGGAGTTTAAACACAGGAATTTCACTAATCAAGTTGGTCTTGACAATAACTATCACATCACGATTATACGTGATTATCACATTTCACATAAAAATACATAACTTCTTGTTTACTGATCCAATGACCTGAAATTTTTAACCACATGTTGTTTTCGGGTTCAAGATCATACACTCAATTTTTCAGATTTTTCTGAGCTAAATATAATTTTCAGAAAATAAATACCTATTTTTTGCATGTCATTCACAACTTAATTAACATGGGTTTAACACATCTTGCAATTTGCCACTTACTGTTTTAAACAGAGGCTACTAATATATACAATTTGGGGAATACAAAATTTCCCTAAATCATACATCTATAGATCAATCACCACAACCTTTTTGCATGTCTTTTTCTATTTATCAACCGAATTCATTTGCACTCATGCAAGCATGGATCAATTTAGCAAAATTGGGCATACATCTACTGATCTACTAATCTTCATGAACTGACAAAACCAAGGCATTCACTAATCCTACTCATGAAACATAATTTTAACAAGATCATTAACAAGTCATGCTCACAATTCAGGGATACAATATTTCCTACATTCACCATCACACACCACATTCCTCCACACCCACAATTGACTATATACATAGAGTATAGGAGACCATATATCCTCATCACGGAAACCATACCGAAATTAATGTAAAGGAAGGGCAGAACAGTTCACTGTTCTGTCCAGAGGAACTTGGCGGCGGTCTCTGGCCGCTGACTCAGGGTCAGCGGCATGGCCGATGGACGCCAACATGATCTGGGCGTCCACGGACCTTGCCGTCAAGCCAGGTCTGTGCAGAAACACAGACCCGAGCTCTCAAACTTGGGTGAATGGGAGGGCTAGGACTCGAGAAAAATCCATAAAAATAGCAAAACCGACCTAGACTCACGGGAACATCATGGATAGGTCACTTGCCTTCTAAAATTCCTCCAAAGGATTTAGGGCTCGGTGAAGCTCTCCTTGGGCTGTCCCAAGAGTGCAGAACTCCCTCCAAATGATCTCTTCCTCCGGGCTCCTGATGACTCCACGCAAAGGGATGTCGGGGAAGCCTCCTCCTTTGATCCAGCAACCTCCTTGAAGCAGTAGATTTCCGGATCCAGCTTCAGAAGTGGGGATTTTTGGGTGGCAAAGTGGGTTTTTCTCACAGCTTTCTCCTAGGGTTTTCTTCTCACTTTTTCTCTCCTCTGCAAGGTGAAGGGAGGAGTGGGGAGAGCCATTTCGGGTTCAAACATAAGAGAGTCTCTCTCCCACTCACCATGCTGATTTGACAGCCTTCAGAGCCGTTTGGGACAGTCCCCAATGGTTGGCTTACCTTGTTTCAGAAGCTTGCAGCTCTGCTGCGCATGCAGGCCAGAGAGATTGGCGTCCATATCGCTGGACGCCAAGATTAGTGTTGGCGTCCATGTCTGGACTCTGACACCACCTAAACGCCTGGGGGTTGACGCCAAATGGCCTTCGGCCAGAACTCTAAAATATCAGAAAACCAAGCATACCATGCATATATACATGCAATACGTATACGGTATTATACCCATACTATCACATGCAAATACATACATTATTTATATTTAATCTAACATATGCACACGTAATTATACTAATCAATACGTACGTAATATGTACATACTACACAAGCACAAATACACACACCAAACACAATTATGCGACGAAATTCGAGGGCCTTACACCTCTCCCCCTTAAAGAAACTTTGTCCTCGAAGTTAGAACGACACTACTCAAACAAAAGGGGATACTTCTTCTTCATCGCATCCTCAAGCTCCCACGTAGCCTCCTCACGTGAGAAGTTCCGCCATAGAACTTTCACCGACGCAATACTCTTGTTCCGAAATGCTGAACTTCCAGTCAAGAATGGCTACGGTTGCTCGACATACGAAAGATCTGGCTGGATCTCCACTGGGCTCATGACTAATCACATGAGACGGATCTCGGACATACTTCCTGAGCATAGATACGTGGAATACCGGTGAACGCTAGCCAAGCTGGGGTAATGCTAGCTCGTACGCCACGCTGCCCAAACGTCTGAGAATCTCATATGGGCCAATGAATCTAGGGCTTAGCTTGCTATGCCTGCCAAATCTGACAACTCTACGAGTAGGCGATATCTTCAAGAAGACATGATCGCCAACCTCGAACTCCAAATCTTTTCTCTGTTGTCGGCATACTCTTCTGCTATCCTGTGCCGCAACAGCCTTTTCCTGATAAGCTGAATCTTATCCGAAGTTTCCTGACTAACTCCGGTCCGATCAACTGCCTATCACCAGTCTCCTCCCAACATAAAGGAGATCTGCAGGGCCTACCATACAACGCCTCGAATGGAGCCATACCAATACTAGCATGAAAGCTGTTGTTGTATGCAAACTCCACAAGAGTAAATGACGCTCCAATCGTCCTTCCAATCCAGAACACACGCTCTCACATATCCTCGAGCGTCTGGATAGTCCTCTCGACTGTCCATCGGTCTGGGATGAAACGCCGAACTGAGCTTAAGCTCCGAACCTAACGCATCCTGAAGACCCTTCCACAATCTCGAAGTAAATCTCGGATCTCGATCCGAAATGATCGACTTCGGCACACCATGCAATCTAATGATACCGCTAACATACATCTAGCTAAGCTCTCTACTGACTGCTTCTTCTTCATAGGCAAGAAATGAGCAGTCTTCGAGAATCTATCTGCCACTACTACCCAATCGAGTCGTTGCCCCCTTCTAGATCGAGGCAAACCCGATACGAAATCCATAGTGATAGCTTCCCACTTCCATACGGGATATCCATCCTCTGCATAAGGCCGGATGGTCGGTGCCGCTCGCTTTCACTGCTGACATACTAGACATCTAGACACATAATCCGCAACATCCTTCTTCATACCGGACCACCAAAATGATCTCTTCAGGTCTTGATACATCTTAGTGTTACCCGATGAATAGAGAATCGTGATCTATGAGCCTCCTCTAACACATGCTCACGGACATCTACTACATCGGGGACACAAACACGGTGCTGAAATCTAATCACACTGTCCCTCACACGAGCAATGCCCCCCTTACCCACTAATTCTAACAATCTAGGATCGGCTTTATTTTGCTCAATTACCTCATTCAAGACTGAGGATCTAAGGGATAGTTGAGCTACAAAAGCCTGACACAACGATGGCTCTAACTCGGTCCATAGAGCACGCTGCATCCTCCAACACATCTTCCAATCCTGCTAGAGCGAAGACCTCTTTCTACTAAGAGCATCTGCTACGACATTCGCCTTTCCAGGTGATACTGAAGGTCGAAGTC
>CM024762.1:134519378-134602264 GCA_014218235.1 Colocasia esculenta | reverse complement strand
ATTGCTATAAACATGGAAACATGTTGTGGACTAGAGACTTGTGGCAATCTCGAAGTGCCGCCACCTTCACTGCTTCCATGTAGAGACTTACAATTGAACCGGGCCATCTAATGGCATACCGTATTTCTACAGTGTGCCTGTATGAAATTATTTCACATCACTAATCAAAAATTTAAGTAATGTGTTGTTGCCCAGCTAGCTCCCAGAGGGGGGGGGGTGAATGGTTATCAAAATTTCGATCTTTGATTAAAACCTGTTTACTGAAAGGATTGCACAACTTAATAACAAGGTTAGAGTTAGAGCAAATAAGACAACAATCACACAAAAACACATCCACAGACACAAGGATTTTTATCCTGGTTCGGAACTCCTCTCCACAGGAGACCTACGTCCAGTCCCTGAGCATACCTCAGGATTTCACTACCAAGGGTACAATCCCCCTTAAGGATCCTTACACCCAGCCTCAACTGGTCTTCCTTCAACCTGAAGGGAAAAACAACCACCCTGGATACCACCAGGTCTTCCTTCGTCCAGAAGGGAACACACCAAAGAAGAAAAGGTGTGGAACAGGCTTCAGACTCTAGCTTGACCAGCTACACACTGAAGCTACCAAGGCCCGAGAGAGAAAGAGATTAACAAGGTTTCTCTCCAAGGACTACACAAGCTCTCACAAATAAAATCTTTTTGATCACAGAGAGCTAAGAGCTAAGAACAAGGTTGGAGTGGAAGCTTCGCTCTTGTTTCAATCTTCTGAAGACTCGAAGAGATGGATTTCTTCCTTTTCAAATTGCAAGCGTTGTTCCCTTTCTCTTACTTTCTTCTCCGTCTTGAGTCTTCTATTTAAACTTCTGATTTGAATTTGAACGTTGAAGTGTCCGTTGTCTCTTATCCTGGTGTACGTTAGACTGGTCACTAAGGAAGCTTCTGATCGTCAGTCTTTTATCCTTTTGTACACGCCAGAGAAATGTTTTAGAATCTTGTATCTTGTATCCACGTTGTACAGATGAGTCTTGTCAGATATCTGCAAGCATATCAACAATAAATAGAGGACAGCTAGGACTGTCGTTGATTGTTAGTTACAGATGGAACATATATTGCAATATATAGCAAGCTCCTTTCTGTCTAAAAAGTACGTAGACAGAGTAGCATGGAAGTAGAAGATATTGTCTGCATGCATGGAGATACGATCAGAGAGCATTTAATGCGTAGCAGTCAACAGACAAGATATGACTTTGACTTTTCAACGCTATTAAAAAGCATTATACTGATACAACAAGAAATTCATATAAATAATCCTGATGCTTTCATGACTTATGAAATCGTTATGAGTTATAGCAAGTCGTTATGAACACTTATCAAGTCGTTATGAACTGTAAAGAAATCGTTATGAACTCTAAAGAAATCGTTACAGCAATCAAGTCGTTATGAGTTTCAAAGAAATCGTTACAAGAAATCGTTACACAAAGCAAGGCGTTATGAACTTGTAAAGAAATCGTTATGAACTCTAAAGAAATCGTTACAGCAATCAAGTCGTTATGAATTTCAAAGAAATCGTTACAAGAAATCGTTACACAAAGCAAGGCGTTATGAACTTGTAAAGAAATCGTTATGAACTCTAAAGAAATCGTTACAGCAATCAGTCGTTATGAATTTCAAAGAAATCGTTACACAAAGCAAGGAGTTTAGAACGTTGGAAGAAATCGTTATGAACTCTAAAGAAATCGTTACGAGGTCAAAGAAATCGTTACGAGTCTAAAGAAATCGTTACGGCTAGAGAGTCGTTGCGAGTTCTAAAGAAATCGTTACGAGGTCTAAAGAAATCGTTACGGCTAGAGAGTCGTTGCGAGTTCTAAAGAAATCGTTACGAGGTCTAAAGAAATCGTTACGACTAGAGAGTCGTTGCGAGTTCTAAAGAAATCGTTACGAGGTCTAAAAAGAAATCGTTGCGACTAAAGAGTCGTTGAGTTTCTAAAGAAATCGTTGCGATATCGATTTGTTTTGAATTTCGGTCAAAGAGGAAATCGTTCTGCTTATCAAAGAAGTCGATACAAAGACTTGGACAGAATGAGAGATGAGACTTACCTGATTGTCTTGAACTTTCATTTTTCTTTTATTTCCTGTTCTCAAGGCTCAAGTAATCCATTAGTACTATTTTGTTAATCATCAAAATTAATATATAAATAAATGAATTATTTATTATGGGGACAGTTTGGTCATCAATCTCCCCCTTTTTGATGATGACAAAATATACTAAACATCATACAAAAAATTAAACATTCATGTTTTTCAGATTGACTTTAGTTTTCTCCCCCATTTTGTCAATAAGCAAAAAGATAGGCTGAGAGACAAAGAGAGAGATATCATTGGATTAAGTATGAGAAAGGTAGTACAAGGGAGATAACAAGGAGGCATGCTGTGAGATGACAGCCCATGCCTTGATCTCAAGGTCTTCAAACGTCTTTGAAACCCCAGAAGCAACAGAGAAGTTAGGACCCATGGATTGGGTGGCCCTTTGAATGTACAACCCTTTGCTGATCCAAGAATTCTGCATACTGATCTGGGTCCAGAATGAATCTGAAGTAAGTGCTTTTTCGAAGCTGGCACGATGGAGAAATCTATCCAAAGAGATTGGATAGAAGAGCTTCTGATCTATCAGATCCTTCTTCAGAGCGAAGAAAGCTGTATATCTAGCTGCCCACTGAACATAAATCTCTTGAATAGGATTTATGGAGTTGAGATCCATGAAGGCTTCAGCTGAGAGAGAGGGCTTATTTGATGAACCAAGGAACTGTTGATGGCCTCTAACTGAAGGTGGGTTTCCCTGTAGATGATTGCCCACGGAGGGTGTAAGCCTTTCACACTCAGAAATGAGTGGAGCCAAAACCTGAGAGGAGATGCGGCCAGAGTGGTATTCTCTGAAGATAAACCGCAGGAAGGAGGGCAGTCTGCTCTGCTTGGCTGACATTCTACCCATCTGCTTGGCAAACATGTCAAATGCATGGGATCCTGCATCTGAATCAAATACTAGGGAATGCAGCTTTGGCAAAAGGACTAGAGAGTCAACCGGATATCAGCAAAATTCACTGTTAGGGGAATATTCACTGGACGTTCGGATCTTAACATTACTATAGCTGAATGGAATTGAGAGAACTGGACTTCTGGCAGTTTGTTCAGGAAGCAGAAGTCACTGTACTGCTGGAAGCTTTTGGCAATGCGGATCTCTTTCAAGATGAAAGGACCCCACAAATTCTTATGCTTGAGAAAGAACCACTCAGAGAGAGTGAGAGAATGAGCTCCATGCGAAATGGATTCGGCCCTGGCAGTCAAGAACTTGTTGTATTGAGCTTTGTTGCCCTTGACATTTGCCCACTGATCTTCAGTCTTGAACTCAGTCCCCTCAAAGATTTTGGATTTATGAAAGTGGGATAACTGGGTAAGAGGAAGAACAATTTAGGTGCTCAGTAAGGTTGAGGAAGGGAATACCATAAATGGTGGAGAGGATGCACTTTTGAAGATATTCCTTATAAAGGAATCTTTTCTGAGGTTCAAGGGTAAGAGAGTACCAAAGAGGTGGAAATAAGGAGGAGGAGATGGAAGCAGAGGATGATGTTTCCTCTTTTTCTTGGCAGGACTGGAGGATCAGTCCTGTGGATATGAGTGGCAGTGTAGAGAATGGTGGAAAGGGTATTTCTCTCAAAGTCATCCGGCAAGTTTGTGTCAAAGACACCAAGTAGAGGAGGATTTTCTGGAATAAAAGTAACAGAGGAAGGAGGAGTAGGAGGATAGAAAAGGTGTTTTGGATTGAAGGATGAAGGGGTGAATTGGAGTGGTTTGAGTTTGAGGTGATGAGGGAAGAAGGATGATGGGGCTGAAGTGTGAGAAGGAGTAGGAGAGAAGGTAGGTTGAGATGAAATGATAGAGGATGATGGTAGATGGGGTGCGAGGTACTGGGTGTTTTATAGTTGGTGGAGCAGGAGGGGCTGTGAGAGGAGAGGTAGGTGAGGACAAAATTGGAGTTGCAAGATTTGAAGTGTCAGGGGCCGAAGTAGCTGACATGGGCTCTTTCCCTTTGGCTTCTCTGACAACTGAAGAGGGTCCTGATGACCCTGAAGCTTGCCCTGATGGCCCTGGTGGCCCTGATGCTTGAACTGGTAGCCCTGATGGCCGAGAGACTTCTGCTGGAGGCCCTGGTGGCCTAGGAACTTCAGCTGGACTGCTCTGAGTGGGTGCAGGAGGACACCACTAGACCTTGAAAGATTAGCCAGCAAATTCTTCATATCGGACATCTCTTTATTGAACCACCTCATTGCATTTCGAATTGAGGATAGATCAGAGGAGGTTGAGGCTTGATTAGAGATAATGCCCTGAACACTTGTCTGAACGGATGACAAGACTTCTCCTTGAGCTTTCAACAATGCCATAATAGGCTTCAGATTGACTTTTCTGTGACTCTTTCTTGGCCTTTTGTGAGCCACTCTCTTTTGCTTCCCTTGCTGAATGACAGGCTCCTCAAGATTGATATTGCTTGCACCTGGGCCTTCACTAACAGGAACACTGGCAGGAGGTGGAATTTCCTCAATGCCTACTTGCTCCCCCTGACTAGGAGCGGGGAGTTCAACACTTTCTTGCTCCCCCTTAGCAGGAGCTTCTTCCAACACAACTTTCTCCAAGTGGCCTTCTGCCACGGATTCAGGCACTTCAGGTTCAAAGAGACTTGCTCCCCTTGGCTAGGAGCTTCATCCATGACCACATCTGGTTGAGTACCTGCTTGTACCTCAACATTAGCAATTGTATCTGACAGAATTTCTGTATGGCCTGGTGCCATAGCTTCTTCTTCAACACATCCACCTTCTTTAGAAGTAGCTGAGGTGGAGGGAATGGAATCCAATACTTCTTTTAAGATTGAGGCGACTAAGGTGGTGGGCAAAGAGTCTGCCACACCAGCTGCACCTTCTTCCAACTGAACTTCTGGAGAATGAGAGATAATCTCCACAACAGGTGAGACTGAACCTTCTGCCTGGCTGGACACAACTGGTACTGCTGCTTCTTGAACAACTGCTGCTGCTGCTTGCTCTGCTGCTGCTCTGCTTCTTCTTCTGCTACTGCTGCTTGCTCTGCTGCTGCTACTTCTTCTTCTTGAACTTCTAAAATATCCCCAATAATTGCTTCTCCTTCAGCCACAGAAGACTTTGACCACATTCCATCTACCACTGAGAATCCACTTTTCTTCAGATTTCTGGATCTTATTGACTGGCCCATCTTTTCAGCTACTGCACCTGACATATCTACTCCAAAGTGCTTGAAAATCTTGGTCAGTAGATGAGCATACGGTAGGGAAACATTCAACTTGCTCTTTGTTTCCCATATCTGAGCATGTGCACATCATTCTCGCTCATCATCTGCGGCCAGGTTTATCTCTTTGTTCTGGATTGCCCAGAACATTATGTCCGAATCTGCCCTAGTGCATGAAGAAAAGGTAGCACTACGAGGTACTATGATTTGGCAGACTATAAAGTGAAGCAATCTATTAAATGCGGACATCTGATTAATATCAAGCTTCCCGTCCTTCAGCTTAAACCCTGGACCAATAATCCCAAGACCTTTGACTTCATCATTCACAGAGTGAATGCCACTAAATCCAGAGGTCTTCACTCCAAACAGATCACGCAAAAGCTCATGGGTTATTCTGATTTGGATGCCCTTGACAGAGGAACAAGGGACCCATCTGCTTCCGATTTCAGACAAATGTAGAAGGCTTTCACCAAGTCCGGGTAGCTTACCTCATTGAAAGTGACTACATCCATCCACTGCAATCTTCTCAGGGCGTCGACTAGCCTGGCCAAGCCACTCTTCTCAAGATTCTGAACATCCACTGCCTTTTCCGCAAATCTTCGTCTTCACAAACGTAAACCTCTCTTGCTCCTTTGGGGACAAACTCAGCACTGTAGCCCCCTACGCTTCCGGAGATCATCGGAGCGGCCATGGGTGCAGAGAAGAAGAGGTTCTGGTGAAGGGAATGATGGAAGGGTGGAAGCTCTCGAAGGGATTCTTCGCGGGAAGAGGAGAAAGCTTCGAAAGTTGCAGAGAGTCGATCCCAAAATCGTTAGGGCATCGGCTTTGGGTGAACGGATAGAGGATAAAGGGTAAAGGTAGAAGACAGTCGTTCTCAGAACGATTTGAATAAATTATTACTATTTTATCGAAAAGTGAAGCGCCAGAGGCAGTAAAGCCAGAAAACGACAAAATCGTTTGACGGGTCAAACACCTTTACTACGATAGCGGTCAAGGAATGTAGACAACTGAATTTTGCTCATTGTTAAAGAGGGAAATTTCATTTCTATCTGAAAATTTTTATGCCAATAAAATCAGAGATCTTTTCACACATTGCACATCCCTAATTCCCTTCTAAGAGATGTAAATCTCTCTTCAGGTAGGGCTTTTGTGAAGATGTCTGCTAATTGACCATTTGTATCTATAAAAGAAATTTCTAAATTACCACTAGCTACGTGGTCTCGAATAAAATGATATCTTACCTCAATGTGCTTAGTCCTTGAGTGCTGAACTGGATTTTTGGTGAGGTTGATGGCACTTGTATTATCACACAATAGTGGAATTGATTTGATGTGAATTCCGAAATCCTCAAGTTGTTGCTTTATCCAAAGAAGTTGTGTACAGCAACTTCCAGCAGCAACATATTCTGCCTCAGCTGTTGATAAAGCTACTGAATTTTGTTTCTTGGATGACCATGATATTAAACATCCTGCAACAACAACTGACAACACTGGTGCTTTTTCTATCTACTTTGCATCCAGCATAATCAGCATCTGAATATCCTACTAATTCTATTTCACAAGATCTAGGATACCAGAGACCTAAATCATGAGTTCTAGCCAGATATCTAAATATTCTTTTACTGAAATTAAATGAGACTCTCTAGGGTCTGCCTGATATCTAGCACACATGCACACACTAAACAAAATATCTGGTCTACTTGCAGTTAAGTAAAGTAATGATCCTATCATACCTCGATAATTCTTTTGATCTACCTTTTTACCTTTTTGATCACTGTCCATTCTGATTGATGTGCTCATTGGGGTTGATAAAGGCTTTGCATCTTCAAATCCAAATTTCTTTAACAGCTCTTTGGTGTACTTGGCTTGACAGATATGAGTGCCATCCTTCCCTTGCTTAATTTGCAATCCAAGGAAGTAGCTTAGCTCCCCCATCAAGCTCATTTCGAATTCTCCCTGCATAAGCTTTTCAAAGTACTTGCAAAGAGATTCATCAGTAGATCCAAAATAATATCATCTACATATATTTGCACAAGAAGTATATGTTTATCCTTAGACTTTATAAATAATGTACTATCTACTTTACCTCTAGTGAAACCATGATCTAATAAGAAAGTACTGAGCCTTTCATACCAGGCTCTAGGTGCTTGCTTTAAACCATATAAAGCCTTATGTAGTTTAAATACATGATTTGGAAATTCGATCATCAAAACCTGGAGGTTGTTCAACATAAACTTCCTCCTTGATAAACCATTTAAAAAGGCTGATTTGACATCCATTTGAAATAGTTTTAAATCAAATGCAGATGCATAAGCAAGTAAAATCCTAATAGCCTCAAGTCTAGCTACAGGTGCATAGGTTTCATCGAAATCTATGCCTTCCTCTTGGGAGTAGCCTTGAGCTACCAGTCTGGCCTTGTTCCTTAAAATTATTCCAGACTCATCCAGTTTATTTCTGAACACCCACTTGGTGCCAATAACTGAATGATTGGATGGTCTAGGAACAAGTGACCATACTTGGTTTCTCTTGAACTGATTTAGTTCATCTTGCATGGCTAATATCCAAGATTCATCAGATAAAGCTTCATTGACTGTCTTAGGCTCTATTTGAGAAACAAAGGCTAAGTAATCACAAGGAATTACATTACCTCTTGTTCTTACCCCTACAGATGGATCACCAATATGTTTTCAGGAGGGTGATCTTTCTGATGTCTCCATTCTTTTGGAAGATTTTCATGTTGAATTTCAGTTTGCTGCAGTTCTTCCAGAGGAGGATCATCCTTGTCCTTAATTGAGGTATTCTTTAACTTTTCAGACAAGTCATCTGCATCATCAATGTCACTAATTTCTTCCTTTTTCAAGGAAGGGTTAGATTCATCAAAAATAACATGTACAGATTGTTCAATTAATAAGGAACGTTTATTGAAAACTCTATAACCTTTGGGTTTAGAAGAGTACCCCATAAGATGCCTTCATCTGATTTGGCATCCAACTTACCAATGTCCCTTTTTCCATTGTTATGGATGAAGCAAGGACATCCAAATATTCTGAAATGGCTGATCTTTGGCTTCTTTCCTTTGTAGAGTTCATAAGCAGTCTTCTTCAGATTGGCCTGATCATCACTCTATTAATGATAACATGCAGTGTTGATAGCTTCGGCCCAGAAGTATCTTGGCAAATCATATTCTGACAACATGGTTCTTGCCATATCCAAAGAGTTCTGTTTTTCCTCTCAGCAATTCCATTCTGTTGAGGTGTCCTTGGAGCTGAGAAGTTGTGCTCAATTCCTTGATCATCACAGAACTTTGTAAACTTTTCATTCTGAAACTCACCACCATGATCTGATCGGATAGAGACAATTGTGAATTTCTGATCTTTCTGAACTTTCTTACTGAAGCTGACAAAATTTTCAAATGTGTCATCTTTGTGCTCTAGAAAGGATACCCAAGTGAATCTCGAATAATCATCAACTATTACAAATCCAAATTCTTTCCTCCCAAACTGGTAGTCCTCATTGGCCCAAATAGATCCATGTGAAGTAGTTCTAAGGGCTTTGAGGTGGTTACTACAGTCTTTGATTTGAAGGAGCTCTTGGTGTGCTTTCCTCTTGCACAAGGTCTGCAAATGCTGTCCAATCTGAAATTTACCTTTGGCAGTCCTTCCACTAGCTTTCTCTTTCTGAGCCTGTTCAACCCGTCCAAGCTACAGTGGCCCAATCTTCTGTGCCACAACTCAGTTGATTGATCTTTACTAGCTGCCAAACACACATCTTGATCCTTGAGTTCCTCGAGATATAGAACATACAAATTTCTTTCTCTGTAGGCTTCAAATATGACTGCACCATCCTTTAAGATACTGCATTTTGATTCTTGAAACTGAATTTGATGGCCTTTGTCACACAACTGGCTGATACTGATAAGATTGTGCTTTAACCCTTTGACCAGCATACATCTTCAATTACTGATTTTCCTTTGATATTACGGATCCACTTCCTATTACAACTCCTTTTCCATTATCTCCATATGTGACTGTACCTTCTTCAGCTTGGAGATCAACGAAAAACTTCTTGTTGCCTGACATGTGCCTCGAGCATCCACTGTCCAAATACCATTTGGATGCTCTTGACTTTCCCTGAAATTAAAACACTAAATTTTAGGTACCCAAGTTCTTTGGGTCCTGATGGGTTAGTATCATTTTCTTTTCCTTTAATTATCCATTTTTTGTTCTTGTTAGGACAGGTTTCTTTGTTATGTCCAAGTCTATTACAGTGAGTACAGCAGTTGTTCTAGTTACTCTTTCAACTGGTGTGTGTTTAATTTTTTATGTTCTTTATTCTTTTCAGATATAAATTTAGGAGTTGGATAAGTTTTCGGAAAGACTTTTGTTTCTTCTTTATTTCTGAGGGAGTATATCCAAAACCATATTTCTTTTTAGTTGATCTTTTAGCTCCATTTATCATTAGGAGTGGTTTATTATTTGTGAACTTATTTATAGTGTTTGTCAGGTGTTCCTTTTCTTTTTTAGTCTTTCTATTTCTGTTTTGAGTTCACTTAAGTCTTCCTGTTTTTCTAGGTTAGTTATTTTTCTGTTTTTCTCTTTTAATCTTCACACAATAATTCATTTCTCCTTTTCTGTTCAGTTAATTGTTTTTCATTCTTCGTTTTCTTTTTTTTAGGTCTGAGTTTGTTTTTCTAAACAGACTAAATTTTCTTACTATTTTTAAGTAATTTAGATACTTCTTATATTTTTCATAAAGTTCATTAAAAGCACTTTCTAAGTTATCAGAATCTGAATCATTGCATGAATCAAAGAAGAGTCAGAAGTTACCTTGTCTTCGGTGTTGGCCATGAAAGCCAAGTTGACTTCTTCACCTTCACTGCTTGAGCTTGACTCACTGTCTGAGTCACTGCTATTCTCCCAAGCAGCTGCCATTGCCTTCTTTTTGTACTTCTTGAATCTTCTAAAGTTGTCCCTCTTTTTGTGATCATTTTTCTTAAGCGTTGGACAGTCTGCCTTGATGTGTCCAGGCTTCTTGCATTCATAACAGATCACTTCTCCTTTCTTTTGATCCTTTACTTCTGGTTTTCTGAAGTCTTTGTTTTTCTTGAAAAATTTCTTCCGGACTGATACTTCTTTTTCTTTGCTAGAATCCTTTGAAGTCTTCGAGACAGCATGGCTTCTTCATCATCACTGTCTTTACTACTTTCACTATTATCCAAAGATTCTTCTGAATTATCTTCACTTGCTTTGAGAGCATTTGATTGTTTCCTTCTGCTGGAGGATTCTCCTAATCTCTCCATGTTTATCTCGTGAGCCATGAGAGATCCTATTAGCTTTTCCAATGACATTAACTTTAAATCATTGGCTTCTTCAATGGCTGTTACCTTTGGAGTCCATGAAGATGGTAGAGATCTGAGGACTTTTCTAACCATATCTGGTACATCATAAACCTTTCCCAAACCAGCTAATCCATTTGTAATGTCTGTGAATCTGCTGAACATCTGAGTTATTGATTCACCTGTCTGCATCTGAAATCTTTCATATTGAGCTACTAGAATATCTATTCTTGTCTCCTTTACCTTGTCTGTCCCTTCATAGGTAATTCTGAGCTTTTCCCACATCTCCATTGCGGATTTGCAGGCTGAGACTCTATTGAATTCTTTCTTGCTTAGGGCACAGCATAATATGCTCTTGGCTTTGCAGTTTAAGGATATTCTTTTCCTATCATCATCTGTCCACTGAGCCTTAACGTTTGTGACCAAAAGATCACCTTCTTCTACAATGGACCAGATTGTGTAATCATGACCTTGTAGAAAATATTCCATTCTAGTCTTCCAGTAGGTGTAGTCT
Source organism: Colocasia esculenta (assembly GCA_014218235.1). NCBI lineage: Eukaryota > Viridiplantae > Streptophyta > Magnoliopsida > Alismatales > Araceae > Colocasia > Colocasia esculenta. The sequence continues at coordinate 134,591,124 of CM024762.1, read as the reverse complement.
TCTCCATCGAACAAGGGAGGCCTGTTGACTGACTGACCTTCGAAGTTGCTTTGGGCTGCCATAGATCTTTGCTCTTCAGATCGTTGGATCTTCTTCTTTGTCGAAGAGACGGGCTCTGATACCACTTGTTGCCCAGCTAGCTAGCCCAGAGGGGGGGGGGGTGAATGGGTTATCAAAATTTCGATCTTTGATTAAAACCTGTTTACTGAAAGGATTGCACAACTTAATAACAAGGTTAGAGTTAGAGCAAATAAGACAACAATCACACAAAAACACATCCACAAGACACAAGGATTTTTATCCTGGTTCGGAACTCCTCTCCACAGGAGACCTACGTCCAGTCCCTGAGCAATACCTCAGGATTTCACTACCAAGGGTACAATCCCCCTTAAGGATCCTTACACCCAGCCTCAACTGGTCTTCCTTCAACCTGAAGGGAAAAACAACCACCCTGGATACCACCAGGTCTTCCTTCGTCCAGAAGGGAACACAACCAAAGAAGAAAGGTGTGGAAACAGGCTTCAGACTCTAGCTTGACCAGCTACACACTGAAGCTACCAAGGCCCGAGAGAGAAAGAGATTTAACAAGGTTTTCTCTCCAAGGACTACACAAGCTCTCACAAATAAAAACTCTTTTTGATCACAGAGAGCTAAGAGCTAAGAACAAGGTTGGAGTGGAAGCTTCGCTCTTGTTTCAATCTTCTGAAGACTCGAAGAGATGGATTTCTTCCTTTTCAAATTGCAAGCGTTGTTCCCTTTCTACTTGTTTTTCTTCTCCGTCTTGAGTCTTCTATTTAAACTTCTGATTTGAATTTGAACGTTGAAGTGTCCGTTGTCTCTTATCCTGGTGTACGTTAGACTGGTCACTAAGGAAGCTTCTGATCGTCAGTCTTTTATCCTTTTGTACACGCCAGAGAAATGTTTTAGAACTTTGTATCTTGTATCCAACGTTGTACAGATGAGTCTTGTCAGATATCTGCAAGCATATCAACAATAAATAGAGGACAGCTAGGACTGTCGTTGATTGTTAGTTACAGATGGAACATATATTGCAATATATAGCAACTCCTTTCTGTCTAAAAAGTACGTAGACAGAGTAGCATGGAAATAGAAGATATTGTCTGCATGCATGGGAGATACGATCAGAGAGCATTTAATGCGTAGCAGTCAACAGACAAGATATGACTTTGACTTTTCAACGCTATTAAAAAGCATTATACTGATACAACAAGAAATTCAATATAAATAATCCTGATGCTTTCATGACTTATGAAATCGTTATGAGTTATAGCAAGTCGTTATGAACACTTATCAAGTCGTTATGAACTGTAAAGAAATCGTTATGAACTCTAAAGAAATCGTTACAGCAATCAAGTCGTTACGAGTTTCAAAGAAATCGTTACAAGAAATCGTTACACAAGCAAGGCGTTATGAACTTGTAAAGAAATCGTTATGAACTCTAAAGAAATCGTTACAGCAATCAAGTCGTTACGATTTCAAAGAAATCGTTACAAGAAATCGTTACAAAACAAGGCGTTATGAACTTGTAAAGAAATCGTTATGAACTCTAAAGAAATCGTTACAGCAATCAAGTCGTTATGAATTTCAAAGAAATCGTTACAAGAAATCGTTACACAAAGCAAGGCGTTATGAACTTGTAAAGAAATCGTTATGAACTCTAAAGAAATCGTTACGAGGTTTAAAGAAATCGTTATGAAGTCTAAAGAAATCGTTACGGCTAGAGAGTCGTTGCGAGTTCTTAAAAAAATCGTTACGAGGTCTAAAGAAATCGTTACGGCTAGAGAGTCGTTGCGAGTTCTAAAGAAATCGTTACGAGGTCTAAAGAAATCGTTACGGCTAGAGAGTCGTTGCGAGTTCTAAAGAAATCGTTACGAGGTCTAAAGAAATCGTTACGGCTAGAGAGTCGTTGCGAGTTCTAAAGAAATCGTTACGAGGTCTAAAGAAATCGTTGCGACTAGAGAGTCATCGTTGTGAGTTTCTAAAGAAATCGTTACGAATCGATTTGTTGAATTCCGTCAAAGAGGAAATCGTTCTGCTTATCAAAGAAGTCGATACAAAACTGGACAGAATGTGAGATGAGACTTACCTGATTGTCTTGAACTTTCATTTTTCTTTTATTTCCTGTTCTCAAGCTCAAGTAATCCATTAGTACTATTTTGTTAATCATCAATTAATATAAAATAAATGAATTATTTATTATGGGGACAGTTGGTCATCAAATGCATGTTCCCTCTATCTAATTATGAAGTACAAGTACTCATCCTGTAACTGATACTTACTTATGTACATCAAGTTACATAGTTACATAGTTATGAAGTAACTCTGTAACTTACATACTTATGTAAGTCCGTAACTTACACAAATACGATAGCTACCTTCCTCTTCTCCTTCTTCTTTTATGTTTCCTCTAATGTTTGCTTCAATCTCTGTAGATGATGTTTGTAGTTTCTGTTTCCGTGGAACTTCTGGCGTTTCCTCTGAAATAGGAAAGACTTCAAATGAAAAGGGAAGGACTAACACCAAAAAAGGCACGTAGAAATCTGTTGCCTTTTTTCAAAAGGGAAAGACTACACATTAAAAAATAGAAAAGTAAAATGCATGCATCTTCTTCTTTCTGTCGACGATCGATGAAGTCTTGCAGCAGTTTGTCGCTGCCCAGACGCGGTTCTTCTTCTGTTGCCGGCGTGCTCTATTTGTCCAGGGTGGACGCTCTTTTGCTCCATCTTCCCTTGTGGCAGATGTAATATGTCTTCCTTGCGAATGCTATCTCGGATGCTTTCAATGTGCAGAAGCCAGAGGAACGGTAGAGTGCTGTGGGTTAGAAAACAGTGTAGGGCACGACTTACCTAGTTTTTGCCCTAGGTAAACTCTCTCATATTTCGAAAAGAGTAGTGGCGTTTGAGGGCATGGTGGTAATTTTCCAAATTGAAATGAATGTTGACGACGACAGAGGAGAGAGAGGAACCCCTTTCCTGTCGAAACCGCACTCCACTTTCTACTTCAACTAACAACAAAATGAGACTCCCCATTCCCCTTCCTCTGCTTACTCCTCCAGCCATCTACTGGAAACGACTGAAAATTCCGAAGGATAGATGGACAAGATTCCAACCCGTTGTTCCTTTGGTCAGGACTCCTTTGTGTTCTATGTCTTCTGCAGAATGAAGCTTGATGTACTTTGTGCTCAAATCTTGCGTTGATGGTCTTTATCCGGCCGAAGAGATCATCAAGTACTCTCTCCCAAGTCTTACATGTTGCCCAGTTAGGTAGCCCAGAGGGGGGGTGAATGGGTCTTTAAAATTTATCAATTAATACATATTCACTAAAAAACGTCACAAAGAAATACACTTTGAAGATTGTTAGTGTTAGTAAAGAGAAACAACAAACACATGAAGACAATCACACAACACAAGATGTATCCTGGTTCGACCTCCTCTCCACAAGAGTCCTATGTCCAGTCCCTGAGCAACAACTCAGGATTTCACTAACTAGGGTACAGTCCCCCTATGGACACTACAACACCCAGCTCAACTGGTCTTCTCTTCTCAGCCTGAAGAGGAACAACACCTTGCATACCCCACCAGGTCTTCCTTCACACCAGAAGGGCACACACACACCCTGGATACCACCAGGTCTTCCTTCACACACGAAGGGTACAAGCACATAAACAAGTAAGCAGGAGATTAAGCCCCTAGATCAAGCTTTGACAAGCCAAGATCTGAAGCCAGGGACTGAGAGCAATGAGATCTACAAACAAAAGCTCACTCTCAGAACCAAACAAGCTCTCTCGAAAATCTACAAACAATGCAGAGAGCACAGAGCTAATCTAGGCTTGGCTCTTTCTTGAGAACTAGCAGAAGACTTGTTGATCAGAGAGTTTTCTATGACTGTCGTTCTCTATCTATGTGTGTATTCCTTCTGGAGCTCATTTCTTCAATATATAGCTTCAATTTGAAATCTGAACGTTGAAGTATCTGTTGCCTCTAGCTTTTGGTGGACGTTAGACTGAGTGGCACTTGGAAGCTTCCAGTCAACAGTCCTTTATCCATTTGTGCACGCAAAGAGATAGGATCTTCTGAAGCGTCCTTTGGCTTCTACAAGGTCCAACGTTGTATGACGAATGTTGTCAGAGACCTGCATACATAAATGCTAAAAGTAGACAACTAGGCTTTCTCTTGTTGCAGTCAACGTTGGTGTGAATATTCACCAAAATAGTAATGTCATTTTGTTGTCCTAAAAGATACATACGGAATGGACACGATAATGGACGATATCGACTGCATGCATGCAGAGATACGTTCAGTCTACATTAAATGCGCAGCTGACAGAAGAATATGTGCGAAGACTTTGACTATTCAACCCATTGAAAGGATAAGTCATATGTCAACTTGATTGATATGAAATCGATGCATTTATGACTTATGAAATCGTTATGCAACCAAACAACAAATCATTGTGAGATATGAAAGAATCGTTGTGATCATTAACGAAATCATTATGATTACTTAAGAAGTCGATGCGCAAAGTAAATTGTTATGAGAACTAACGAAATCGTTACGATTACTTAGAAAATCGATGCGCAAAGCAAATCATTATGATATTTGAAGCAATCGTTACGATAAGGAAATCGTTATAATATTTGAAGCAATCGTTGCGATCACTAAAGGAATCATTATGATAGAAAATCGTTACGATCACTAAAGGAATCGTTACGAAAGCAAATCGTTACGATGGCTAAAGGAATCGTTACGAAAGCAAGTCGTTACGATAACTAAAGGAATCGTTACGAGAGCAAGTCGTAACGATGACTAAAGGAATCGTCGAGAGCAAGTCATTACGATGACTAAAGGAATCGTTACGATGACTAAAGGAATCGTTACGAGAGCAAGTCGTTACGATGACTAAAGGAATCGTTATGAGAGCAAGTCGTTACGATGACTAAAAGAATCGTTACGAGAGCAAGTCATTACGATAACGATTCTTTTGAATTCAAACGATGTTTCATTCTATGAAGAAATCGATAAGGCACTTATGAAATCGTTATGAGGAAATCGTTACAGTTCTACTGTAGTCGTTATGATTTATAAAGGAAACGATGTGTACTTAGACAAATATGATGTTGTAGATACAATGTAAAGATGCTTACCTGTTTTGGCTTATTTTCCTTTGGTATTAATTCCTGTGCTTAAGACTTGTAGAAAATAGGTTAGGACCTTTAATTAAGGGTTTGATAATTATCACAATAATATGGTTTTGTTAATCACCAAAATAGAAATATAATTACTTTTAATTACATGGGGATAGACTGTTCATCAATCTCCCCCTTTTTGGTGTTGACAAAACTTTAACAAACTTTAGCAAACTTTAGCAAATAGCACAGATAAATATATCTTCATATGTATTTCAGAGCTGCAATAATTCTCCCCCTTTTTATCATTAGCAAAAAAAATGCAAGAAAGATAAAGAAGAAGAGAAAACAACTGAATGAGATAGAAAATACTATTTGTATTCATTCATTCTGGGAAGGTACAGGGAGATAAAAGGTAGGAGAGAGGAGGAGGCAAAATGAGAAATGATTTCCCATACATGTTCTTCCTGCTTTTCAAAAACTTGACGAAATATACCAGGGGCAGAGTGTACTTGGGTCCCATGGAGGGAGCCATTCTCTTCAAATGGAGAGTCAACTGCTCATCAAGGAGATTGGCATAGGTTCTTTGCTAAGGGGGATTCTTTTGAAGGATACTGATCCAAAACTGGCTCGAGCAAGAAATTGATCAACTGAAATGGGATAGAAGTTCTGCTTGGCCTTCAGCTCTTGACAAAGGGTACATAGACTTTTATCGCTCAACCCAAATCCGGAAGGGATCCTGAACTAGGTGAATAGAGTTCATATCTAAAAATGTAGCTGCAGAAACTGGAGAGTGACCTTCCCTGGCCTGGATTCATTAAGATCTGACAGCTGCTGAGCAGAGACGGGGTAAAATCTGGCCCAGTCTAAAGGTGTCAACCTCTCACATTCTGACAGAATAGGAGCTAGAACCTCAACACTGACATGGCCCTGGTGGTATTCTCTGAAGAGAAATCTATGAAATGCCACTTGGAAGCCTTTTGTACCTTGATTCTGCCCATTACTCTGGCAAAACGTTCAAAGATGATAGACCCAACAGAAGAGTCCATGACCAGAGAGTGAATAGGTGGAAGCAAGATTCCTCTGGCACCTGAAGGGTGGCAAAGTCTACTTGAACAGCTTCAGTGTGGGCGTCGATGGAACCAAGTGCATTTATGGTCTGCTTAAATTGGCTGAATTGGACCTCAGGGAGTCGATGGACATATCTATAGTTGTTGAAGAGTTGGAAATGCCTGGCCATCTTGATCTCCTTCTGAATGAATGGGGCCCAACAATTCTTGTGATGAATTTGGAACCATTCTGAGAGAGTCAGGGAATGGTCTCTTGGAGGGAATCTAGCAGACTTAGCTAGAAGAAATTTTTTGTACAACTCTCTGTGCCCCCTAGCCCATTGCTCTTCAGTCTTGGAATGAGCAATAGAAAAGATTTTGGATTTTTCAGTTTTGGTGAGAGAGGTATAAGGTAGAATGACATTTAAATGGTCTGAGAGATTAAGAAAAGAAAGGTTGACAAGGGTGGCAAAGACAACCTTCTGAAGATACTCTTTATACAGTGGTTTTTTTTTGTCCACTGCGACAGAGGTGGATGAAGAGGTTCAAAGAAAGAGAGGAGGTGGATGAGATTTCCTCTTTTTAGGAGCAGAATTAGAAGAGTATGCCCTATGAATATGATGCCAACCTTCAGTACAGACCGGAAGATGACTTCTTCAAACTTATCCTTGATTTTCCTAAGATACGGAGATTCAAGTTGAGCATCCTCGGGAATTATAGTAATGAAAGAGGGTGGAGGAGAAGGATGTAGAAAGGAGTGAGGTAGAAGATGGGATATCTGATGGTCCTGAGGATGGTGGACCAGAAGAAGAGGAGGCTCCAACTAATGAGGAGTCTGGAGGGACTGCAAAGATAGGTGGAGGTGGAGGAATGGTTGTTGAAGATGCAGGAGATGAAGTGGATTGTGAAGGAAAAGGTGTAGGTGATGAGATGGTTCTGGGTTGTGGTTTCTTGAAGGTTTGAGGTGCAGGTGGAGCTGTGGATGATGAAGGTGGTGATGGAGGTACTGGGGTCTGAGTGGAGGAAGGAGCTGGGGGCTCAGGAGCTACAGCTTCTGCTTCTTCAGCTATGTGCTACATAGACTCTGACTCCAAAGGCCCTGATGGCCCTGAAACCTTCTCAGCTGGCCCTGAAGGCCCTGCACTTGCTAACTGGCCCTGATGGCCCTGAACCACTGACCTCTGCTTGTGAACTAGCTGCTACCAGCCCTGATGGCCCTGCCACTTGCTCATTGGCCCAGATGGCCTTGGAACATCTTCTTCACTTCTTTGAGCAGCCGAAGGTGGAGGAGGAGGAGCTTGGGCTCCAACTGCCTTCAAAATCTCAGAAAGCATGGACTTCATACTTCCCATTTCTTTGTTGAACTATTTCATGGCATTTCTTACTTGAGATATCTCTTTGGTGACTGATGTTTGGCTCATAAAGATGGAATTTACATCAGATTGCAATGAGCATAAGATTTCTCCTTGAACATCCAACCTCTCTATCATAGGCTTCAAATTGATAACGACTCTTTGCCTCATCTGTCTCTGATAAGGAGTGTCAGCTAGGAGAGGGACATCTGGAACTTCTGCTGCTTTCCCTTTCTCCTGGGCCTTGTCTATTGGAAGCTGCTGATCTTGGTCATCCTCAGAATCTGAGGAACTGACAGTCTCACCTTCTCTGAACTGGTTCTCTGGGGGATTTTCATTTCCCTCCCCCTGAGTCTCACTGCCCTTCTCAACTTCTGCTTCTTCTTCAGCATGCACACTTTCCATGGGAACTTCAGTTTGTGCTGCTACTGCTGCTTCTTCTTCTTGAACTGGGAGGACTTCTGAATGAATTTCAGTGTGGCCTGATGCCACAGCACTGACTCCCTGGATCTCCTCTGTTGGGTTGAGTGTGTTTTGGAATTTCCTAAAGTTGTATTTTAATGATGACCAATGAACATCACTCATACTTTGATTTTGATGATGACATATTGTGATTTTAATGATGACATATTGTGATTTTGATGATGACATGTTGAACATGTTATACATTTTGTACATATCACAATAATATTTAGACAACATATTTTTGATGTTTAATATCTCATATTTTAATGATAATATATTGTACTTATGATTTATGTGTTAAATTTGCAGGTGTATACAGATTTTGTCATGGTAGTGTCGACACACCCATTGATGGTGTCGACACTGAGTCAGAGTCCCTGAAGGTGTTTCATGAAGACAGGGTCAAGTGTGTCGACACAGTCCCAGGCAGTGTCGACACTAGTCCCAGATTCCAGAAGACCCAGTTGTCAGACTGGGATAGTGTGTCGACACAGCCAGTGAGTGTGTCGACACTAGACCCAGTTCCCAGAAGACCAATTTTGCAGAATTGGGACAGTGTGTCGACACACTCCATGGTGGTGTCGACACACTCCGGCTGAAACTCAAAAACGTGAATTTCTCTGGAAACGTGGCTGCTTGGGAATTAGGGGATTTGACCTAGGTTTTCGTACCCATGCACCCCAAGGCACTTTATGGATATATGGGGCTATAAATACCCATGTTCCTTGTACCCCAAAGGCAAGAGAGCCCATACACTTCCAGAAGAAGCTTTTTGGCGGCCAAAGGGGGCTTTCCAGATCTTGCTCCATCTCCAGAAGTTGTAGGCCATCCTTTCAAGAGGAAGGACGTGGGAATCAAGGGGAATCTCTGGAGAGAAGCTTGTTGTGCTAGGCAAGGGAGCAGATCCAACTGAAGAGGCGCAGGAGAAGAAGGATTTCTGGCATTTCAGATGCCATCAAAGCAGAGCATCGCCAATTGAGGAGAATCTCCATCGATTTCCATCAAAGCTCCTTAATTGAAGCGTCTGCAAGGCCTCTTCATCGAAGAACACTCATTCTACATCCATTTCTCACTTCAGAGTTTGTTCTTCTTTATTTCGTCTATGAGATTTGTGCATGAAGTTCTGCACAAATTTCTGTGTACGAATTTGTCTTGAATCAGATCATTGCTAGAGGATCTGATTTTTGTTGTCTTTGATCTAGCTTGTGTTTTGGGAGCCGTCGAGCTCTGGTTTGTGAGTCGTCGCACTCACGGTGTGGTTTGAGCCGTCATGCTCAATTTGGAGTCGTCGTGCTCCGGTTGTTGTTTGAGCCGTCACGCTCAGTTTGTGAGTCATTGAACTCAAGGTTGTGTGTTGAGCCGTCGTGCTCAAGGGTGTTTGGAGTCGTCGTACTCCAGTGTGTGTTGTACTCAAGGTTTTGAGTAGTGTGGCCTCACTGTGTGAGGGGTGGACGTAGGAGTCACTGGAGGTGATTTTCGAACCACCTAAAAATCCTATGTGCAATGGTTTGAATTGTGGTTTGACTTTGTATTACGCTAGATGCATGCATAGGGATTTCGTTCACACTACTAATCGATTTGCTCACACACACTAATCACACTTCAGATCAGTAAATTGTTTAGGTGAATTGATCTCTTATTCGAAGCATTTTTTAAATTACTTGAGCTTCCGCATTAATTGGTGTCAGATCTATTCAACCCCCCTTCTAGATCTGATCCATCCACCCATTCGATCCTATAATTGGTATCAGAGAGGGTTAATATTTGTTTCTGATCTGATTTGATTGCTTCTGTTTGATCTCTGTGTTAATTACTTGAATTGTTTGCTTGCCCTTTCATTATCTTATTTTAATTGATGGATTCTCAAGGTTTTATTGCTGAAGGTCATTCCATCAATAGGCCACCCTTCTTCAATGGGACTGACTATTCTTATTGGAAGAATCGCATGCAAGTCTTCCTTAGAGCCCAGAACTATGAGATTTGGAGGGTAGTTGAGGTAGGTCCTTATGAGAACCAGAGAGAAGAGGAAACCTGGACAAGGGAACAAATTAGGAGGGCCACCCTAAACTATAGTGCCATAAACATGGTTCAATGTGCAGTCCACCTAAAAGAGTACTCAAGAATCTCCATGTACAAATCTGCTAAGGAGATGTGGGATAAGCTTGAGTTACTTTATGAGGGAACATCCCAAGTTAAAGAAACTAAAGCAAATATTCTTGTTTCTGAATATGAATTATTCATGATGAAATCTGATGAATCAATTTCTGAAATATTTGCTAGGTTTATGATTATTGTAAATGGACTGAAGGCTCTACGTAAGGACTACACTGATGCTGATTTGGTAAGAAAAATCTTGCGCTCTTTATCATCCAATTGGCACACAAAGGCTACAGTAATTGAAGATTCTAAGGATTATCCAAAATCTCTTTGGATGAACTCATAGGATCTTTAATGACTTATGAAATAAATCTGAAGAGAAGTGAAGAACACATGATTAAGGCTAAACCAGTAGCACTTAAGGCTTCATCAAGCAACTAAGAGAAAAATCAAGAAAAATCAAGTTCTGGTGAGTCTGAGTCTAATGAGGATGAACTTTCCATCATAACTAGACAATTCAGAAAATTTTTAAAATCAAGAAGAGGAAAATTCAATGGAAAGAAAAAATATTCTTCTAGTAAAAGGAATGCTTCTTTTTCAAATTTTAATGCTAGAAGAAATAAAAAAACTGATGAAGATATTGTTTGCTATAGGTACAACAAGATAGGACACATGAAGGGTGAGTGTCCTGAGATCAAAAAGGACAAATACAAGAAGAACAACAAATTGAAGAAGCCAAAAGCCATGATTGCAACTTGGCTGGATGAAGACCAAAGTGAGGATGAAGAAGAGAACTCTTCAAGTTCAGCAAATGAGGAGTTATGCTTTATGGCCAACAGTAGTGATGGAAAGGATTCACAAAGAAAATGAGCAAAAGAAATTCACAAGCACTTAATGGCAAAGAAGAGCTTCAATGAATCCAGAAAATCAACAATTCAAAAGACTTTGGCTCTAACAGCACATTCCATGAGCTCAGAATATTCTGCATCCTCTTCAGAACACAAGAATTCAAATGGGTCTACAAGAACAGGTAAATCAATTCCAGATCCATTTATGTATTCTAATTCTGATTCTGATGCAGATGAAAGTATGTCTTATGTTGAATTGATTGAATTCTGTGAAAAAATGCAAAATCTTAATGCAAAGCTGAACACTAAAAATAAAGATTTGAAAAAGACTTTAAAACATTGCCATAAGGAAAGTAAAATTTTGAAAAACACACTTGAATTGTTCCAGAACAATGATAAAGATCTTTCAGAAGAAATTGAGAATTTGAAAATTGAAGTTCAGAAACTGAATTCTGAAAAAGAAAGTCTAAAAGATAAAATCAAAATTTGTGAAAACAAGTTGTCCAAGTTAAAAGAAGATCATGATCAGTTGGAATTTGAAAATCTTAATCTGAAAGATGAAAATGAAAAATTGATTGATCTCAATGAAAACTTCAAATTTGACAATGATCAATTAAACAAATAGATTTCTAACATGGCTCATGATCATCAAATAAATGAAAGATGCAAACAACTTGTTGAAGAAAATAGTCATCTAAAAAGGAAGATTGAATGTTTGGTGCATGACAAACCATTGGACAATGATTGTAGCAATTTAAGTAATAAAATTACTGATTTGGAAAAATAAATTGCTCAATTTGAAAAATGAAAGAACAAGATGAAAAATGGTTTGGATGTCATGCTAGATAAACTTCAAATTTCAGAAAAAGAAGTTGTTACATTAAAAGCTGAAAAACAGAAGCTTCAACATGAATTGAAAAATACTAAATACACAAGTCTTGCCTCTGTGAGAGATAAGAAAAATGAAAATAAAATAAAATTAACAATTGTTAAAGCTGCTGCGAACAAGAACTCTGTTAATTCTAATGAAAAACTTGTGAAAATTCTTGTTCAGAAACAGACAGAGAAAAAAAGAATGCTACTGTCAAGAAGATTCATCTACTTCCTCCATCAGTTAAAAAAGCTCCAAGACAAGTTCCAAATTCACATCATGCCAAGAGCCACCAAAAGGTACCTCCTTCTTCTCATGGTAAGCCTCCTCACATGAAAAGGAGATTCCAGCAAATGCATACATGCCAAGGTAAGTACCAGGTAAGAAATGATCTCATTTGCTTTAATTGTAATAAACCTGGTCATTTAGCCAAATTTTGCTGGAATAGAGATCAACATTTCCATAAATATGTGAAATCAGTCCAGTGCTTCACATGTCATAAATTTGGGCATACTTCTAGGGAATGTTGGCATAGAATTGATAATCTTGAGCATGCTCATATGTTTCATGTTACTGTACATAAGAATAAAGATCATGTTCATGCTGAAAACACTCAGAAATTCTATGTACATGAAAAATGAACTATTGCACAAAAGATCTCTTCTGAATTCATGTTAAAAATCTCAATGATAAAAATCTGAAAAATAGAAAACAAAATGTTCAGTATGTCAGTGGTGCATTCTATACCAATAGCTCTAAGATTAGAAACCAAGATTGCAGTGTTTCTAGTCTTCAGAAAAATGCACCCAATATCAAATTTTTTGGATTCAAAAATCATTGTTGCAAATTCATGGAAGATCCTTAGGACCAAACAAGTTTGGGTTCTAAAATATGTTGCTTGAATGCTGGATGCAGGGATCCTTATAGTCAATCTCAAAATGAAAGCTTCATGACAAAGGCTACAAGGAAAGTAAGTGAAGAGAATGAAAAAAAATAAAAATCTCACCAGGTAAATACTTTTGAGAGATTCCCTGCTAAATAAAAACTGAAATCGATTGGGACTCTTATACAAAGATCAATTGGTATATCAAATGGTGAACTGTGGAAGAACAAGTCATGCTTGTCTGGAAACTATCATTATGTGTGAGAAATAACCTCCGCCAAGTACCAATGATCTTCCTTGTGTAAGAGTCATTAATTTTAAAAATAAAAATAAAAAAAATGGTTGTCATTGAAACATGATTGCTTGTTTATTTCATTTCTTCCATAATGATTTTAGCTTGAATTACTTGCAAAAATTTTCACATCATTCACATGTAACTAAGAATCATGATTTTGTTGAAAATGCTCAGAAACTCCATGTGAATATAAATTGAACACTTCATGAAAATATAGATGCATTGAGCAAAGCAAAAAGAAAATTTGGAACTAATTCTGTTCATAGTTCTGTCAATGAAAGAAATGCATCTATACCAAAAATAAAATCATTTTGGATTCAAAAATCTTTATTGCACTCTAACATTGATTTCATTGCAGGACCCAAGCAAGTGTGGGTCTCAAAACCAGCTTGATCAGCAAACTGAGGAGTCTTGCAGCCATACATTGTAAATGGATTCAAGATATTGGTTGTGCAAGGTAAGAAATGATCGGAGAATACAAGTAAAATCTTTGAAAAGCAATTGAAGTCCATTCAGGTAAAACTTCTTTATCATTTCAAATTTGAATTGCCTGAATTGAAATGATGTTTATTTTGTATCTGAACAATGAAAAATGTGTTCTGATGCTAATCCCAACAATAACTTTATGTTTTAACATTTGGAATCATGTTTGTGTTATCATGCTTGCTTAACTATGCCCATGATTTTGTGTGCATATCAACTTCTTTGACTTTTTTAGTATATCAAATGATGACATGTGGAAAAACAAGTTATGCTTGTTTGGAAGCTATCATTATGCGTGAGTAAAATACTCCGCCAAGTACCAAAAGTCATGTTATGCTTAAAGTAATTGTGTTCATAATCATGTGTAAATTGCTTGCTAGCTTTTTCAATCCATGCACATATTAAGGGGGAGTAAATTTGAAAAAGTGCAAAAAATATTCTTGAAAATGCAATGAATTTTATGCTAAAATTAAAGAATAATTGACCATTTTGCAGTGACTATGTGGTATATCAAATGGTGAAATGTGAAAGGACAAGTTAGGCTTGTCTGGAAACTCTCATCATGCGTGAGAAAAACTCTCTGCCAAGTATCAATAGTTTTTTCCTACATAAAAGGTCATCAAGAAAAATGAAAATCTCAAAAACTTTATTTTAAGTCTTTGAAACTTTTCTCCTTCAATAAATTACATGTTAATGCATGTTTGATCATGTTCATATTCTTTCTGTGCAAACTACTTTGAATGAACATATCTGAATTGCTTAAATGATCATTTCATATCATGCATATCTTATGGGGAAGTGAGTCAAAAGAATCTTTGAGTGAAATGCTGAAGAAATATTTTTTTATATCTGATTTATCATCAACTCCCATTTAGTTTGTTGACAAATGTTCCTGCAAATGAATTCCTCGCTCTCACATTGCATTAACATTCTTGGTATATCAAATGGTGATTTGAAGAAAGACAAGTCAGGCTTGTCTAGACACTTTCACTATGCGTGAGTATATGTCTCCGCCAAGTATCAAGAGTCTTGTATGCAATTGTTGAGGTGGAGTCCTTGTCTTTCAAATAAAACATTCACGTTCATTCTGTTTTCACTTGATTCCTTCTTATTTTTTCAATAATCTTCATGTTCACCTTGTAAGGGGGAGATACATGAAAGGGGGAGTCATTGTCATATCTCTTGAACTTACTTGTCTATTTTGAACCCCAAAGTCATCAGAATTTTGAGTCCTTATACTATTTTCTTATGAGAGAATTAAACATTAAAACTAAACTCATTGTGCATTTAGTTTAATTTCAAAGATTCAGTATCATTTCAAGGTTAAGCAATCTTAATACTGAATGTCTTTAAAATGACTTGCAAAACACTTGTAGGCAATGAGTGGCTTTACTATTTAACATGTGCATGTTTAAGCTTCATTTTTACCACATGTTAAGAATAATTTCTCTAAATTCATAGTCATGACTTGTCTGGTCAAAGCAAACATATTCCTGCAAAACATCAAAAGAAAATGATAAAAATGATCAACAATCTGGAAAGATACAAATAGAGCAATGCAAATTATTGAACCACTGAGTAACCGGGCATTTCACCTAAAAAGTGATATGTTTCGCGTCAAAAAGTGGAAATCAAAATTTTTAACTATGTGTAAGATAATGAAAGTTAAACCACTGAGTAATCAGGAGATCTTACATCTGATTAATGTGATCTCTTGCACTGAAAAGTGGATTTAACTAATTTATTCTTGTATTCTTTCCCAGTTAAAAAAAATGAAAGAAAATCAAATTGACAAGATGAAAAAGCTTAAGACCTTCATAAAGTTCATGTATACTGAGTTTAGACATATTATTTACATTGTGTTAAACTTAAAGTTCATGTATACTAAGTTTAGATGAATGACTTGGCACGCCATCCACAGTCCATAATCTCCGAACTCGTGATCCACTGCGCGAACTCATATCTGAAAATATGGATATTAATAAATAATGTATATAATTTACAAAGAAAATTCGACAACATCTCCCCATATTAGAAGCATATCCACATGTATACACATCCTATGAAAAAAAAATCATATATTCACATCTTGAAAAATAGAGATATATCGTGCAAAAAGAAGACACATTCACACATTAACATCCTGTAAAAAAAAATTAAATGGACGAACACATTCACATTCTACAATATAACATATACATTAACATGACCAAAGTTACTATAAACATTAAATATTAATAGAAAAACATAACATAATTACAACCCCACTTAAGTCTCCATATATTCGCCAAATCTCACATTAATTCCTTCAGTTACATCAACATCAAATATTCTCCATTGACAGGACATCAATCAAATTTTCTTGATAAGTTTCAACAATTTCATCATCAGGCACTTCATCATGTTCTGGCATGTTATAATAGTCTCGGGGCTATGCTCTGACAGGAATGATACATCATGTTCTTCTATTATCGTCTACATAAAACACTTGCTCTACTTGTTGGGCAAGTGCAAATGACTCATGTGTCCCCAATTTCTGATTGGTGTTGAGACTGATGATCTCATATTTGTTAACTTGAAATCCCTTGCCTTCACGATAAACATCACATCAGTCACATTCAAACAATATAACACGTCTGTTATGGTCAAAACATATTTCCACAACATCCTTAAGATGTCCATAATAGTCATCACATTTATTATTAAGATCTGCAATCACAACAACACCACATAGTTGAGTCTGCTTTGTAAAATCTACAGTTCTTGTACAGAACCTAAATCCATTTGCAATATAGTCTGAATGTGAATAAGCAATTCTTGATGGTGTTTGTGACAAAATTTGGATATCTTGAGTGCATCGAGAATCATTTACATCTTTTAATTTTTAGACATAACTTTGGAACCATTTTTTGAAATCTTTCTCAATTCCTCTACAAGTTGCTAACCTTCGTCTATGTTCAGCCAAAAAAGATCAATCTCCTCTATCTGTTTCAAAATATACATGTGTGTCAACTGCACTTCTTCCTCAGACAACACATGATTATCAACTTTACCCTTCAAAAAATGTTATGAGGGATTAAAGATTGACAAGAAATCACCATCGCCACTGCGACTAGGAGCACCATCATAATTTCTTTCTGTACGATTAAACTGAGTGACTATATTAGAAAAGTACATGGAACAGAACGAAATAGTCTCCTCAAGAAGATAGCCTTCCACAATTGAACCTTCCGGTCGTGCTTTATTACGCACATAATCTTTCAACTTCTTCAAGTATCGTTCTATAGGATACATCCATCGGTATTGAATAGGACCAGCAATTCTGACTTCATAAGTCAAATGTGATATCAAATGAATCATATAGTAAAAAATGATGGTGAAAATTTTTGTTTTAACTTGTATAGTGTTACTGCTATATCAGCTTCTAACTTAATCAAATGCTCAGTCTCAGAACTTTAGAACATATATCTTTAAAGTACATACTCAACTCGATAATGGGGTCAGTCACATCTACATGAACAATGTTGTGAAGTGCTAAAAGCAGCAACACTTGCATATAAACATGAGTCGTGACTCTTCAACCCTGCGAGCTTTCCATTTGTAAAGTCCACACACTTCGATAAATTAGATGAATATCCATCGGGGACTTTAATATTCCTTAAAAAGTCACAAATCTGTAACCTTTGTGTTATGTTCAATGTGAAAATCGTTGTGGTTTTCCTCCTTGATCTGTTGGCACATGCAGTTGCGGACGTATCCTCCAATCTTCTAAGTCCATCCGTGCCTTAACTGTATCCTTACTGTAACCAGATATAAGTAGATTTAAAGTACACAATAGATTGTCGCAAACATTTTTTCCGATATGCATCACATCTAAATTATGACGGAGAAGCAGATTTTGCCAATATGGTAACTCCCTAAAAAAAAATATTCTATTTTTTCCATCCTTTCAGTTTATCAATATATTTCTTAAAAGTCTTGTCAAATCTTGTAATAGGCACCATCTGTTGTTGTTGCTCCCACACTTCACGACCATTCAAAATTTTTGGAGCTTTCCCAGCTTCGACTCTGTCATCAAATCTATCCTTATATGTGTGTTTCATCCATCTATGATGTACTGGTAAAAACCGACGGTGCCCGAGATAACAATTTCTGACAATTTTTAAGTTTTCTTGAATGTGTACTGTAGTTACATGTTGGACACGCATATATTCCTTTAGTGCTCCACCCTGACAAATTAACAAATGTAGAGAAGTCATTGAAGGTCTATAGGAGAGTAGCTCGCATGGTAAAGTTCTATTATGCATCATATGTTTGCACACCATTATGCCATAAATCCTTCAACTCATCTATCAATAGTTGTAAGTATACATCAATGTCATTTTCGGACTCTTTAGGACCAGGAATGAGTAAAGACATCATGGTATATATTTGCTTCATACACATCCACGGCTGTAAGTTGTAGACAACCATCACTACAGGCCATGTACTGTACATGCTACTCATGTTTGCAAATGGATTAAACACATCACTTGTCAAACCGATTCTGACATTATGGGCTTCAACAGCAAAGTCTGGATAGACATTGTCAAAATGTGTCTATGCCTCAGAATCAGTAGGATGTTGCATCTCCCCATTTTCTTGCAACGTCTGACCATCCTTATGCCATGTCATTCACTTAGCTACCATAGAAGACATAAACATTCTTTACAATCTGTCTTTTAGAGAAAAATAACACAAGACTTTCTTAGGTACTCGCTTGCGTGTAGAAGAATCATTTGTATGATTGACCCTTTCTTTATACCTCAGTGTATGACATTACAAACACTCATCTTTATCTTCATTCTCCTTCCAAAACAATACACAATCATTCTCACAAACATCTATCTTTGCATGGCTTCACCCCAAATTTCAACTATCTTCTTGGCTTCATACTATGATTCAGGGACATAAGCTCCTTCTGGTAATATTTCACACAGAAGATCAAGGAGCATGCCCATACAATTGCCTGTCACCTGATTCATTGTCTTAGTGTGCAGCAGTTTTAAAAGAAATGTCAATCTACTCACTTTCTAGCAACCGGGATACAAAGGTGTTTTTGCATCATCTAATAGTTTATAAAATTCCTTCGCATTTGCATTTGGTTCATCTTCATCACACCGAGCAGTCATCTCAACATCTTGCAGCTCATGTAACATCTAAATTGTATTATCAGTAGTCATCTTTTGTTCTTCCTCATTGATCTCCTTTGAGAATATGTCACCAACTAGTTCTTCTCCATGGCACACCCAATTTGTATAATGAAACCATATCCGTCACATATCAAATGAGTTTTCACTTCATACCGAGTGAACTTCAATCCATTACAATATTTTTTACATGGACATTGTATCAACTGCCCGTTATCTTCATGCCTGAAACTTCTCCTATCTTTATGAAAAGCAAAGTCCAATAGTTCTTCAAGTCTTTTCTCATACCTAGGATCCAAACGATCCGTAACTTTCATCCAACTCTTATCGACTCTAGCTATTTCAAAATAATCTAGAATTAGAAGTAAAAGAAAAAAATATCAGATATGAATTAAGTCACATCATATGTGTAAACTTATTTAAAACTATATGACATAATTATGTATGAACGTATAATTCAGTGAAAATTTCGACAACATCTATCCTATACCGGAAGAAAATCCACATTTTCACAACTATCTATATTCATACATTCCTGCAAAGAAAAGGGGATACCTATATGAAATCTTGTCCATCTATGGATATTTGATCATCTAATGTTTTTTCTTATATGTGTTTTGAGATTATCTTAAAATTTCGACAACATCTCCCCACACTTCTCCAATATACCACCATTATTTACTAATTTTAACTATGCTCAAAAAATCACTTGCATAAAATATAAGTGACAAAAAGAGCAGTTAGAATTAACAGGTATATTGGAGAAGAGCGAGAAGATGATGTCGAAATTTTAAGACAATCTCAAAATACATATAATAAAGAACATATAATCAAATATCCACAGACTGTCCAACTTAGACAATTCAAGACTATATGCCATTACTATCAAAAGACAGTAAAAACATATATCGTAACAAAGCCTTGAACGGGCAAAAAAATAATAATAATAAAGTCCACTCATTCTCACATTCATATGTTTCATCCAATGCTTGCATCCTGCATTAAAATACATTCACACATCCTGCAAAAAATATATTCACGCATCCACACATAATATAAAAGTTGAGCTACCACCCAAACTTGCTGGATCTTACATGAACAAAGAGCCTCAAAAGATGAAAGCAACTAGATCGATCTCCACATGTGTTCCAAACAAAATCTGTCATCATATTTTACAAAAATATATATATATTAATAAAAAGATGGGTAAGCCAACACAATTTATTAAATACATAACACAACATGATATGAATATCAACAATTACAAGAAAACTAAACAGTAAGATGCAGTTTATCAGGCTCCCATTAAGAAGCAAAGAACAAAGGGCCATTAGTAGAGAAGAATTCATCTCTCTCTTCTGTCATCAACACCATATGAGGCTATATTATATTTGTTGTTAGCATTCTTCTGATGCAATGGTTTAAATTCTTGATGTGGACCTAATCTTTTTTCCCTCCGCATGATTTGGATTTAGTTTTGGAGGGTTGTGGCTTAAAACTACATGATGTTTCAAATCTTCTTTTGCAAAGTGGATGGTAGCGTTATATAATTAAGTTGGAAAAGAAACTTACAGTGTTGTTTATCAAGCTTTCCGAGGTCTTGATTTCTCTCTTACAGAACATCCCATGTTTTAAAAGAATTCAGGTAATTATATGGTTCAAATATTGAGTAAAAGGTAAAGTATTTCTGCTGAGATGCATGACGGTGGAATGCTCTTGTCAGGCTTCCTGTGCCATCTTTTGCTGAGGCAAAATCCTATTCATGTAGCTTTGGAATAAAATCTTCCAACCTCCCACAAGTTAGGAATACAAATCTAAAACTGAGGCATTAACTGATTAATTTTCAAATGATTCATTTTAAATTGATAATTTCCAAGACATAAACAAAGTTTTTTGCAAAAGAAGGTGGATGTTATGCATGTCTTGAAGCACTGTTGTGACAGAAAAGCTCAATTTATGGATGTTTCTTGTGAACCGTGGTATGTTCAGCATCCTTCATGGAGCTGATGGATGTTAGTTGTCTTTTTTTTTTTTTTTTTGTCTTTGATAGGTAATCCACAGTCACCCTTGCCATATTAATAGTGATCACTGTTCGCCATTATCCTCTCATCTTGAGACCTTCACTGGCCCTCATGCCACAGTCATGCTTGTCATCAACACCAATTCTTCCCATAACACTTACATCAGTAGATGTGTCACCACCTTATTGGGACATCACATTCTCAATAAGTTGCTCCATAAAAAAAAAATGATATTGTTCAATTCATGTTGGCTCTTCTATTCCTTAATTATTGCCTCTTGAACAATGATCTTGCATTCTCTCCACTTAGAATCACTTGAGCTGTACAGATGTGCGTTGCTACTTGCTGATTCTTTTCATGGGTTTTTCCTTTTTCTAACTGCAAGCTTCTTGATTCCCTGTTGCAGTTGCGGGTAGAGCATCATTTTCCTCTAAATCCCAAGTACTGAAGGTGCACTGGTCACCCTTTCTTGTATGTTGTCTTTAGTTTGCTGAATGGTGCTCACTATGGGCCCATTGACATATCCATCTCAACTTGGATATGCTCATTTCTAAGATGGGCACACTCTGATGAGTGTGTTAAAGGGAGAATATGCAATGCATATACTCAATTAGCAATGTTCACTGAGCATGCTTGGAACAGTGGTTCACACATCTTGGCCTGCCAAAAGTCCCCAAGTGACCTTACGATTAATCATCAAAAATACAGTGGGTGGGAATTGAGCTGAGCCTGAAGAAGACCAGCCTGTGGCGTAGCTGCCTACTTGTGGTCTACATTTTATGGGCATCCTTTTCAAACAATCGTTTTAGGACCTCTGCTTGGCCCTTTTATTTCTCAGGAAGAGAAAATGAAAATGCAAAAGGAGGCATCCTCCCTTACCTCAAATCAGATGCCCAAGAATGAATAAAACCCACCCCAATAGTTGTATTAATCAGCAGTAAAGTCCGAGTTTAGCAACAACTAGATTCTACTTGTACACAGGAACTCAGAGGGCCCTGGTATTTGCTCCCATGCCCTTAAGGCACTCACACCTCTCTGTTGCTTTCTTCTCTTCTTACCCTTGATCACCCCACTGCCCCACCCTCCCACCGCGGCCCTCCCCCCCAGCGCAACCCCAACCCCCCAACAAGCACCTCCCCTGCCCCACCTCCCACCCCATCGCCGGAGCCCCACCCCCATTGCCCCCTCCCCACTGAACCCCCCCACCCCATCGCCGGAGCCCCACCCCCATTGCCCCCTCCCCACTGAACCCCCCCACCCCATCGCCGGAGCCCCACCCCCACTGAATCCCCCAACCCTCCCCTTACCAACCTCCCCCACCCCCACTGAATCCCCCAACCCTCCCCTCGCCAACCTCCCCCACCCCCACTGAATCCCCCAACCCCCCCTCACCAACCTCCCCCTCCCCCCCAGCGACCACCACCCTCTCCTCACCAGCCTCCCAATCCAGAGAGAGAGAGAGAGAGAACCTGCGGGCGGAGCTTGTGGCAGCCGACAGTGGCGGCGTCGGAGCAGTTCGCCGGCGGCAGTTGCGGCAGCGGTGGCGTCGGAACAGCAGATCGCCGGCGGCAGCGAGGGCGTCGAACCAGCAGATCGAGAGGGGAGAGAGGCTGGGAGGAGGGGATTCTTCGCGAGAGGGGAGAGAGGGTCTGGGCGGGGGGGGGGGGGGGGGGGATTCGCGACAGGGTTGTGGTGGGAAGCCGTCTACATATGTAATCATATATTCTCCCCCTCCAATATAATTATATTATATATAATTATTATAGATTTAATTATATTATATATATACAATCAGATTTTATTATATCCATTTACATTTGTGTTAATATATTTATCGATGACTATGTCTAAATAAATATATATAATTATGATATATTGATTTACACTATATATATTAGTAAGAGTTAATTATCTATTTGAGAATTTTGACTTCTGATCTAAAAAATACCCTCAAAATTAACTTTAGGTCCAACGTTTAAAATTTTTAATTTTTAATTCTAAATCTGTTAAGTGTTAATTTTCAGTCATTTCTGTTATCTCCCCCCATTTTCCCCCTAAAAAACTCATTCTATTCCTAGCTTCGCCGCGAACCACCACCCCCTACCCCGCAAGAAACACATCATCGTTCCCCCCCCCATCTCTGACGGGTCCAATCCCCCCTCATGACGCGTCTTTCTCCGGCGAACTCCTACGCAAAAAGCTCCTTTAGTGGTGGTGAGTAGGTGTCAGGTACCTTGCGCCCTCTCTTTCTCTTGCCTGCTTTCGCTCATCCTGAGCAAGATTTGAGGTTTTAGTTTTTTGGGTTTTGAGTCGGAATTTTTCGGATAGCCTGGGAGGGGGGGGATTTGGGGTTTTTGGATTCTGGGCAGTGGAGGGTTTGGATTGCTTCTAGCATTTTATTTTCTCTGATTTTTGTTGAGGTAGTGGGTGATTGGGCGTGAGAGGTGGGGATGTGAATATGTGGGGAAGTTGGAGGTGGAGTTCCAGATGAGCAGTACGTGATCTATGCAAATGAGTCTTCTGTGGAGTAGTTAGTGCATGATTGTGATCTTATACATGTGATCAACTTATATACATTCTTCGCAATCTTTTGAAATCAATCATGTGACGTATGCCGCCATTAAATTTTTTGAAATCAATTTTCTAAAAATGCTCCACTCATGCTACGTATACCGCTATGTAGAGAAAGAAATGCCAAGAAAATATCATGCATCTGAATATGTTGTGACAAATGCCAATATAAGACAAATGCTTTTATTTGCTTGCACTAGAGCACCCCCTTCATCTCTGTCATAAGGATTCTTCACAATCTACGGGCCTCCAATCCGCCAATATAAAACACCCAAAACATCCAATACCAGCACCCAAAAAAAACAGGGCATTTCAGACATTTTTCCCTATAAATCGTTCCAAACTGAAAATTAGGATTTTTAACATTGTTAGATTTATTTGTGAATATCTGAGTTCTAATTCTTTCCTAGAATGTTTGCTACAAGATCTTCTTTTTACAACTTCATACGCATCTTTATTAAGTTATATATTTAATTTTATAAATATATAACATTTAATATACTTTTTTTTATTTTTAGTTGATTATTTCTTATATTTTCTATTCTTCTATGTTGTGTAAGAATAATAAAATTCACTTTAAATTTTTTGTTAATATTAAAAAGTTGATTATGAATACTATAGGAAAATTATACATTATATATGCTAACATTTTTCAATTGATGGTTATACTCATAATATATAAATATATGTAAACTCCAAATATATAAACTATACTCATAGCCACTCCTTGAATACAATAAATCTCAAACATAATTGAATCAATATTTGTGTATGAATAAGATCGCAAGTAATTAATTTGGGTGTCCCAATTTGAAAAAAATATTTCTTAGGGACGGATCTGCAAAAGAAATAATATATGTTGCAATAAAAATGTATAAAATAATATTTTTATTATAGTATACATATTAAATAATTATTCTTATTAATCATTTTATCCTAAATTATTTTTAATATTTAAAATTTGAATCTTATTAAAGGTTTGAATAAATATTTTAAATTTGATGAGTATAAAAATAATTTACATCCACATATGGTGTATGTAGACGGCTTAGTATAATCGTCTACATATGTCCAATATGTAGACGACTTCTTGTAGTCGTCTACATATCCAACATATGTAGATGGCACTAATAACCGTCTACATAACTTATGTAGATGACGGCTATATGAAAGCGTCTACATAAGTTATGTAGACGTCTATGAATAAGCGTCTACATATGTTAGATATGTAGACGGCTACAAAAAACCGTCTTTATATTGGACATATATAGACGGTTATACTAAGCAGTCTACATAAGTTATGTAGACGATCATTTATAACCGTCTATATATGTTAGATATATAAATGCCTATACAAAGCGGTCTACATATCTAACATTTGTAGACGATTATACGTAATCGTCTACAAATATGAATTTTTGTAGACGGCTACGATTTACAATCGTCTACATATCCTACATTTCTTGTAGTGGTTGTCTATAGTGGTGCAAAGATAATTGTTCATGTCATTAATAATCCTCAAATCCTTGTATGAGGTGTTCTAATGTTCTTGTAGACTATCAAGAACTTCTATCTAGTCATCACTAACTCATTATTGTACTCTTCTCGACAGAACACTTTAATTCCACACAACGTGGCTCAAAGTTCCTCTACCTATCGTCTCCCAGGAGTATGGTATCCAGAGTGCCCATTACCAATTCCAAACGTTTGTAATGTTCCAATTGTATTTGAATCTATTTAATGAAATGAAGTAACATCTTCCTTGTCCAAAAAAACCTAAGGTTCTCTTTTTTTAGTTTATACCAGTAGAGGTCGAAAGATAGTTAACCAACTTCCACCGTCTGATTCTTACGAGTTTTTAAGTCTGTTTGATAAAGAAAATGCCAACGTGAATCTATGAGAAAGAAAACTGTCAAAGATCTTTAAGAGTGGTTCTGGGTGAGAACCCTCCAACGCTCACGTTAGGAAATTGACTGAAATGTAGGAGAGCTGAAAAAGAAAGAGAGAAGAGTGCAACAGTTAAAAAGTTAGAGAGAGAGAGAGAGTAGACCCTTCTTTGAACGGGTTATCTTACTTGCCTCCCAACCATTTTTGTGTCCCTATCTCTTATATGGCTGACCCTTTTAAGCGTGTGTTAGGGGTCCTCTAGGTGTGTTGCTCCTTCTCAATCGTGTAGACAACTTGTCAGTGGAATAATGGAGTATACGTCACATTGGAGTGGCCACTAGAAAGTGCCGAAGAGGGCGCATGAGTAAGACTAAGAGGATGTCATTGACTACTTTGAGATAAAAAGGGGCTTGTTGAGAGGGGAACCTCCTACTACTGCAGGCACATGCCATGTGGTTGGCTGGCCATGCCCTCTTGTTGCAAGGACAAGTCAGATGCTAAGAGTGACTCTCTTGCACCTTGGAGGGGGAGGCCCTAACGTGGCCTAGGGAGGTCAAGGACTCAGCTCTGGGTGAATATTTAGACTATCTAGAGATGGTATTCCTAGGGCCGAGGAGGTGGAGCTCATATGGACCAAGTCTATCTACATCCCCCATTTGGACCGCCGCTGGAGAGCAGGTCCTTGAATGGGCCTAATTTAGGTTGGTGGGCACGTAGATGGGTCCCAATGGGCCAAGTAAGTTTTTTCCCACCTCAATATCAAAATTAGAAAATAAAATATTTAAAATTTCATAAAATTAATAGTATATTTTTAATTTAATTTTAAGAGTATACAAGAAAATTATTCCCAACTTTAAAATTAGATAAATAGCTCAATTTAAATTTATGATTAAAATTGTAAAACATGGGACCATTATAATATAAATGCACATGTCATGTGGGAATCCAAAACTTGGAGTGGTAACACCTTTAATTTGGAGAGAGAGAGAGAGAGAGAGAGAGAGAGAGAGAGAGAGAGAGAGAGAGACTAAGACAATGTTTGGCAACAATCTTTGAGATTTTTATCATTGTAAAATTGAAAATCTCTCCAAAAAACTTCCTTTTCATAGTTTTTGAAGCTCAAAATCTAAGGCTATGCAAAAACCTTTGGAAGGTGGATTTAGATTTCAAATTAGAGAAGGTGGAACAACATAAAAATTGGACGACTTAAGACCATTTTACTAACAAAAAGTCAGGGCATTAAAGTAATTTTTTTCAATAATAATCTAGCAGAACATCCAAATAGAATTTTGAAAATCTGTACGTCTAAAATTTTATGTAAATTTCAAAAATATGGGGATAATCCACAACAAATTGCCGAATCATGTTCGTGTATACGAGTAACATGACATGCCAACGTTCGGCATCTTTGTTGGCTCCGAAAATGTAACAGGTCTTTGAATAGGGTGGAGATCCTCCCGACCCCCCGTAGGAGGGGGGCTTGGTCAGTACATGGGTGGGGGCATGGTTCGTCGTATCGCGGCGTACCGTTGCGGTACGGTCGAACCGCACCGTGCTTGGGCGCGGGCGATGCCCAGGCACGGTCGGGTCGCCCAATCGGGCTACCCAGCGTGTGCCGCCGCGGCACTCGGCTCGGTCCGGTCCAGTTGGGACCGGTCTGAGGCGGTACTGCGTGGTCCACCGGGCCGCGCTGTTTTTTTTTTACTTTCTCTCTCACACCCTGTGTATTTAAGGGGTCTAAATTGTATCTAATTGAGATAAAATTTTAAACATAAGTTAATTAAGAGATGATAAAAATTATAGTAATTTTAATTTAATTTTTTAAATCAATTTTTTGTCAAGTAAAAATTGTCAAAAAATTATTAGATCGACTTAATCTCAACATCTAAGGGATCTAAATGGTGTTTAATGAGATAAAATTTCAAACATAAGCTAATTAATAGATGATACAAATATAATAATTTTAGTATTTTTTTAAATTAATTTTTTATCAAGTAAAAATTATCCCAAAATTATTAAGTCGATTTAATCACAACATCTATGCAACAATAATTCATGATATTTAGTTTTAGAATCAGTATATTTTTCTGTAATTATGGTGACTTCAGATTCAGTTTGACTTCATTTTCGGAACCAAATGTCGTCCCGTTAAAGTGCACAGAGGGTTCGCCGTATCGCGACAAACCCTGTGTGCACTTAAGGGGTTTAAATGGTGTCTAATTGAGATGAAAATTTACAAATAAGCTAATAAGAGATGATACAAATTATAGTAATTTTAATTTAATTTTTTAAATCAATTTTTTGTCAAGTAAAAATTGTTCAAAAAATTATTAGATCGACTTAATCTCAACATCTAAGGGATCTAAATGGTGTTTAATTGAGATAAATTTCAAACATAAGCTAATTAATAGATGATACAAATTATAATAATTTTAGTTTATTTTTTTAAATTAATTTTTTATCAAGTAAAAATTATCCCAAAAATTATTAAGTCGATTTAATCACAACATCTATGCAACAATAACTCATGATATTTATATTTTTAGAATCAGTATATTTTTCTTGTAATTATGGTGACTTCAGATTTGACTTCATTTTCGGAACCAAATGTCGTCCCGTTAAAGTGCACAGAGGGTTCGCCGTATCGCGACAAACCCTGTGTGCACTTAAGGGGTTTAAATGGTGTCTAATTGAGATGAAAATTTACAAATAAGCTAATTAAGAGATGATACAAATTATATTAATTTTAGTTTAAATTTTTGTCAAGTAAAAATTATCTCAAAAATCATTAGGTTGACTTAATCTCAACATCTATGCATCAATAATTTCTGATATTTTATATTTTTAGAATTAGTATATTTTTCTAGTAATTATGATGACTTTCGATTTGACTTTATTTTTAGAACCAAATGTCGTCCTGTTGAAGTGCACAGAGGGTTCGTCATAGCGCGGCAAACCTTGTGTGCACTTAAGGGGTCTAAATGGTGTTTAATTGAGATAAAATTTTAAACATAAACTAATTAAGAGATGATACAAATTATAGTAATTTGTAATTTAATTTTTTGTCAAGTAAATATTGTCTCAAAAATTATTAGATCGACTTAATCTCTACATTTAAGAATCTAAAGTGTCTAATTGACATAAAATTTTAAACATAAGCTAATTAAAAGATGATACAAATTATAATAATTTTAGTTTAATTTTTAAATTTTTTTTGTCAAGTAAAAATTGTCCCAAAAATTATTAGGTCCATTTAATCTCAACATCTATGCATCAATAACTCATGATATTTTATATTTTTAGAATCAGTATATTTGTCTAGTAATTATGATGACTTCGGATTTGACTTTACTTTTAGAACCAAATATCGTCCCGTTGAAGTGCACAGACGGTTCGCCGTACCACGGCAAATCCTGTGTGCACTTAAGGGGTCTAAATGGTGTCTAATTGAGATGCAATTTTAAACATAAACTAATTAAAAGATGATATAATTATAATAATTATAGTTTAATTTTTTAAATTAATTTTTATTAAGTAAAAATTATCTCAAAAATTAGTAGGTCGACTTAAACTCAACATCTGTGCATCAATAATTCTTGATATTTTATATTTTAAAATCAGTATTTTTTTTATGGAAGTTATATCCCCTACTACGAAGATTTTGTGACATATATACTCAGCATGATGAGGAAGATTAGGTAAGAACTTGTTAAATGTTCTTAGTTACATGTTAAGAAAGATGATATTAATTTGTAATTTTCATGCATATGGCCAAGGGAATAGTTAGAAAAGAAGGCTGAACTTTTTAAAGAAAAATGATGAATGTGAGGACAACGATATGAGTATTGTATTTGGCTTGTAAGAGTTAATAATTATATCTTTAATATTAGATGAACACTAAATGATTGTGTCATGATTTTGGTATGATTGTATGTACGTTAGATGAATATTAAATGGTTGTGGTGGGTTGACTTAAATGACTAAATAAAATTATTTATATTTTCAACCTCTTATGTGATGTTCTTATGTTTTACTCATTTTCTTTTGAAATTTGCTCATTTTAAATATTAACTAAGTCACAAAACTAAAAAAATAAATCAAACAAGTCATTTTCCACCGTACTTCAACGGTACGGTACGGGGTACGGTACGTACCTTCCCACGGAGAATGAGGTACGGTCATTCGGGCGGTACGGCGAACCTGGGTGAGGGTGGATTTTTTTTTATTTTAACCCTCACTTTTATGTTTTACACAGGGTAAATAAAAAAAAAATCACCCCACCATGTACTGATCAAGCCCCCCTCCTACAGGGGCCGAGAGGATCTCCTCTCCTTCCGACAAGTAAGTTTTTTTTTTTTTTTTGTTTTGCTAATTTGAAGCCCTTAATTCATTAAAAGTAAGAAAACAACAAAAGATTTTGCTACAGACCGAGAAACAAAGACAAACTGACAAAAAACGAGCTCAGCAGGGCCAATCAAACAGGGAAAAAAGAAAGGCAAAATAGAGAACATGCCTAAAACAAGAAAAACAACATAACACCAAGAGAAAAAAAAAACTCAAGAAATCGCAAAACAAACTATCCTTTTACAAAGGTTTCCATGTACGGTCATCCCAACAGATTTGAACGAATTCCTGAGAGATCGTCGTAAACCACACCATATTAATATTATCTTCGCCAGTGTTGCTTCCTTGGCCAACCAATCTACTGCCTTGTTCTTCTCCCTACCTATCCAGACAACTCTAAAAAATGTCCAAGCTTTCAGGTTTTCTGTACACTTCTTCGACCAGAATGCAATTTCTTGGGGGCACCAATGACCTCAGTAATTGAGTCTATCACCATTTTGTTATCACCTTCCAAACACAACCCCTTGTACTTTTGGCCAAAGTTTTCGAAGGCTAATTCTAAGGCTTTCCAAATTGCAAAGACTTCTGCTTTCAGACTATTCATCCCTTTGACATGAAAGTTCTTTGCCAACAAAACCTCCCCTTGTTGGTCCCTAATAATAAAATTTGCTCTTGCTTCCAGGGTACCCTCTTTTATTTTAGCCGCTCCATCGAAATTAATTTTAATCCAACCCTCCTCTAATTTTGTCCAGCCTTCAAACCATCTATTGTTTCCCGTTTTAGCCCTTTTAATTGCATATCCCCAATTTCTACAGGTTAAATTCTAATCATCATTCCTCACCACAGCTTTGGTCTCGAGTTCTTTATTGGCAGCTAAGAATTCTTCTGCTCTAACAATGATATTTGTGCACCTTAAAGTATGGGCCTAGTCAGAAGGATCAAAGGTGCACTTGTTTCTATGGTACCAAATTGCATCAATTGTCATAGCCACCATTGCCTTGGTATAGATTCCTATGAAGTTGTCATTGTCCCATTGATTGCAAATTTTCCAAAGATCGTGTAAGCTATCAGTTCTCATCGACCAGCCCACATGAGTAGCCAAACCTCCTCCCAGATCTTAACATTAGCCCTGCAAGTTATTAATGCATGATTAGAGTCTTCTGCTTCTAATCCACATAGCTCACATGAGTCCTCCCAGATCTTAACAAGTAGGATCTATTGCTAGAGTAGGCTGATAGAGAAGATGCCAGCCGGGTAGCGTGAGCATATGAACAAGAAAGGAAGAAGATAGATTGGCTAGAAGAACTATGATTTCCATTCCCGCTAATGTCATCACGGTATGAGCCTCATCCACGTGATGAAAAGTTCATCCATCTTGGTCATCCTATCCAAGCCCTAGTGAGGCGGCATGCTCGGAGCACATAAAGAGTATATTGGATGATCACATGGACCTAGGGGTGTCAATATGTGAGTTTGGACTGACCTAATTTAAACCCAGTCCAACCTAATACTAAGATAATCGAACTAAGTCCAACCCAAATTTAATAGATCAAAGTAAAGAAAATCTATGTTGATTTATTAGGACCCGTTTCAACCCATCAAACTAATATGAAGATAGATTCACTATTTTAATTTAAGTATGTTTTAATTTAAAGAGAATTGTTGGTGTGGTGAGACCGATTTATTTATTTAAGTATTTTTAATGCATCTGTTGGTATAGTGATTAATCCAATGGGCCAACCCGTGACCAATTCATCAAGTGATGAGTTTGACAATGGACTTCAAAGGGTTTTATGTGCCATCATTATTTAACCCAAATTGAGTCGAAATTGAACTGTCAATTGGGTTTCAAATTAACCCAACCCATTGACACCCCTACATAGACCAAACGTGTCGATCAGAAGCAAGAAATGAAAGACAGAAGCAAGGCACACTTAGAATGGAAAACAAACAGAAAAAGTTTCAAATAGCACCCTACACATCATATATGATGGGATATACCAGGCTATGGATACATACATGTCTCTACAAATCTAGAATATATAGAATAACAATCCAAATCAAATGAATGACATAGTTCGCATGCATGACAGGTACATCCCTAATTTCATCCATGTGTTCCAGTAGTATCTCATACTCTCTCTCTCTCCTCCCTCTTTCCTACATAGCAAGTATTCTAACACACCTTCCTGAGAAAGAATGAATGGGAAGTTAGACCAAGCACAGACCCCACCACTGCCCACACTCCTGTACACAATCAAATGAATGAATAAACCCACTCCCATCTTTTTGAATCACAGAGCATCTGGTAATTCAAAATGCTGGGCACCGAAGATCTGCTGCAAATTGTTCTGGACAAACACGACAATCCCACATTTGGTGCTGTTGAAGCCCTCCCATAAAGGGAAGTTAACTGACCCTGACAGAGTCTTTTTGGCTGAGATGTCCTTGACATGGCAGAGTTTCTCAAGCTTGCGAACTACAAAATCATTAGAGAGGACTTTCCCGCCGTTCTCCCCCTTTGTGCAGTCTGTAATAAGCCCATTCTCATATAATGCCACCTGAACGTCAGCCCCATTGCTATCCACCTTTGTCCTCAAATGCCCAGATAAAGTGACACGTAAGGTCTCTGGTGATGGCTTCTGGAAGTTAACCTGTGAGGGAAACATTAAAGTTCAAACACATCAGGAAATGACATGTAATTAACATTAGGGCTAAACAATTTGTAATGCTGCATTCTCATGAAGGCAGATATACTACTGCTGTTGGGATACGATGCCTTCCAAAAAAGATAGGTCAACAGCCATTTTCATAAAGATATATACCACCTCAACTGTAAGCACCATATCAATTATCAAGGGGTGTGCAATCAGAGATACAGGAACAAAAGAAGGATCAAGGATGTTGGAAAGTACCAATCGTATCCATCTCATTCACAATTGAAGGGCTAAAGTTTGCCATCAAAAGAAGAAAGACAGACAATTAGCAAAAGAATGCTGCTTTTCTATCTCCCAAACCTGTAATGCCAATTCACAAAGTGATCATTCTTCTGTTTAAAGCTTGAAATAGATCAATCTGGGCCACACAGCAATCCCATGTCTGGGGAAAATTTTCAGGAGCGTCTGGTGCAGCTTCAGGTTGGAAGCCCGAAAGCTTCTGTAGCTCACAACCAGTTATAGCGAGGGAAGACATAAGGTCCTGGATGGCATTTATGTAGGGATTTTTGTTTCCAACCAGAAGCACCAAATTGGATATTCCCACATCAGGGGAAAATGAGATGTTACAGAGGGATCATCAAGTGCAACTACCCAAAGCTGCGTGCATAAAATGGAACCTGAAAGTAGCTTCCAACTAAAAGTTGCGTCAGACATGTCCCTAACCTATTATAGATCTAGTAGCTGCATGGGTATCTCAATATACTTTGTTCAAATGTCATTCTCAGTTAAAATACAGAGAGAAAAAAACATGAATGTGTACATAGTAGAGATTGATGGTAAGTGATAACCAATAACTGGTAAACACAGTTCAATCTGTAAATAGCTTCTTTAAAGAACAGAGTAGCATAATGATCCCCTTCTTTCTCTTTATCTTCATATCTACACTATTGCATCAGGATACTAATATAGACACCTAATTGGAAGCAACGGCACATCAAATGATACACATCTCAGAAGGTCCGGACAAGGAAAGTACTCAACCTTTTTGAGTGGACGAATTTTTTAAAATTGATGTTAAGCAGACACTTTTAACGATATACCAGATTGGTCAAAATCCTCGGGAGATTTAAATCTATGCCAAGCTCCTCACTACTTGTCAGTATGTGTTCTAATATCCTTATCTATCAAATAGAGTTATTTTATTGTCTATCTTCTACCTATTCGTGGGAGTTTATTGTAGCAATACATATAAAGAGGCCTCTGCTCGGAATTAGAATGTGAGAATGCAGAATATACCATCCAAATCACCCTAATTTCCTATCACTTTCTTCTCCTTCCTCACAAGGTCCCGAAACGTCCCAGATTCAACACATAGCTACAACCCGGCTGTCCTCGTCACTTTCTTCCACCATTTCCATCTCCCAAATGGATCCACCTACGCCATTTAATCAAGATCTACTCACATTTCGTTATTTTTCTTGTGCTACATTCTTAATTACCATGTCGTCGTCATCTGATTAAATAAGCGCATCTACAACCACATGTAAGCATCTGTTGCATATTTTGCTATTTGCTCAATTAAGTAAAGACTTGTGAGTGCCAGATCACAATCAACCAATGCCACCATTGCATTACCACTAAGTCAGACCAAAAAAAATGAAACACCAAAGCAATAAAATGATTCCATCTAAATAAATACTAATCAACAACAACAACGCAATGGACTATTAAACTCAACAAGGAAATACTCAAAAGAAAGCATTTTTAGCAGGGAGCAAGGGCATAGGGGTCATTTCACTCCGTGTACCTGGAAGGTGGGGGAGGGGAAGCGAGCGGCAGCGCGCACGGCGGAGATGATCTCTCCCTCGTCGGTGCCGACCACCTGAGCGCGGCCCTGCACCACGACCTGCGGCGTGTAGAGCGCGTCCAGCCGCAGCGACTCCACATAGGCCTTCTGTCTAACAGTCCACATGCTAGACGCATACGGATCCTTCCACCCCACGTGGTCCCAGTAATCCACGTGGAACGCCAGCACCACCACCGGCGGCAGCTCCCCGCTGCCTTCCCCGGCCCCGCCGTCGCCGCTTCCCTCCCCCTCGGCGGCATGGAAGTCGCCCCGGCCGAGGCGTGACAGCAGGAGCTCTGCCTGCGGGGACGTCGCGCAGCCCTGGGACGAGAACAGCTCTACAACGACCGGGGCCCCGCGGCGCTGCTCCTCCGCCGACAGATCGGCCGTCGACGCGTCGGTGGAGGCATTGGGGCCGGAGGAGGAGGACCCGGCGCCCCGGCCGAAGCAGGAGAAGAGTCGGGGCGCCATCAGTGAGCGCGGGCGGTGGAGGCGACAGGGTAGAGAGAGAGAGAGAAATAGAAAGAAGGAGATAGAAGAAAGAGAGAGAAGGGGTGGAGGGGGTGTTTTGAGGTCGGAGGGAGGTGGACGGAGCGGGTGGAGAAGAGTGGAAAGCGGCGGGGGAGACGGGAAACTTCAAATAATAAAAGGAGTTTTACAGGTCTCCCCTTTTGTCCTTTTCATTTACTAATAAGCCCTGAAGTCCTGCTTATTTTATCCTTACTGTTCAAAATTATTAGATTGTATCTTTATTTGGACAAATCCCGCCACCAGGGGCTTTTATTTTCACGAATCTCTTACCAATTTCTTTGGCATTTTCTTAGTAAAATAAGATAATGGGGGCTCTAAATAGATTAGCATTTATTGGAATAAGAAATCCATAAATTTAAAATTTATAATCAGGTACCATGGGCATTCCAGAGATAATCTGTTGTCTAGGGAGATTATAGAAATTCCACCCTTTCCGGGGAACAAAAGACACTTCGGATGGCTTCGTGGGGAGGATACAGGAGGAGTCGATTAGGTGCCGACAGGCGACAGCGGTGAGGGAAGGTTGCGGGGGCGTCTCTGGCGGGGCCCACATCAAAGGGTGAGCTGTCAAAAAGACGAAGGTGTTAGGTTGTTATCGTGGAACAACGAAAGGCCCATGTCGAAATGTATACTTTTTTTGGTGTTGGGCCGAGTTCCAGCTGGATCCAGTAGAGATGGATGCTAGCTCACCACGGCTATTTTAATGAAGACTTTCGTGGACGGGTAGATTTAGGATTTAAAGTTTAAAGTTGGTAGATGTAGGAGGTTGATGATGGACTCTACTCTAGGGTCGTATGCCACCTCTGGCATCATTTCTCATATATGATCTCATTTTTTGTAAAGTTTATTTGTCTAAGTTATTTGATCAATATTAAATAAAATAAATAATTAAATAATATGAAGTGGCGCTTGGGGCTGAGATGTATACACCCCCATATTTATCAACATATATGAGTAGAAAACCTACTTGCTCAGGATAGGCAGTGGATATACACTTTGCTCGGAGAAAGTCACATGACACCACAGTTCAGTCAATATATATTCGTTCAGTATGACGTGTTTTGTAGGTAATGTCCTTTTTTTTAACCAAATAAAAAATAAAAAAAATCTATTATATTAAAAAGTGAAGATTGTGAAATTGGGAGAGGAAAACAAGCTTGTTATTCTTGGGAGCAGTGCTCCTTATATTGTGAATACAGAGGTAACGGTCACACAGGACCAAATAAATTAATGTACTCTAACAATCATCCTCAAGTTGGAGTAATAGAGTGGAAAATCACGATGAAGCAAGAGATTTAGTAAATAGACCAGTAAGTTGATCCTCTGAAGAGGTAAAAAGAGTCATTATCTTTTTGGACATCACTGTTTCACGAATAAAATGACAATTCATTTTAATATATTTGATTTGTTCTTAAAAGATAGGATGCTTGCAACAAAGATCGCAACTTGATTGTCGCAATATATCTTCATTGTCTCTGTAGAAGGGAAGCCAAGATCTTGAAGAAGAGATTAGAGCCACAACATCTTACAAATCGTGTGGGTCATAACTCGATACTCAACTTCTGCACTTGAACGGGCTACCACACTCTGCTTTTTACTCTGCTCAAAAATAAGATTGCCACCAACATAAGAGTAATATCCCGTCATGGATCTCCTATCAGAAATAGACTTAGCATACTTTGTATCTTAAGAAACAGCCACCATATTTTCTATCTAACAGCCCATTTCCATGAGCCCCTTTTACATATTTCAGAATCCTCAAATCGGCCTCCCAATGACACTATTTTTAGATTTTACATGGATTGACTAATTAGGCTGACTGCAAAAGTGATATTAGGTCTAGTATTATTCAAATAAATGAGCTTGCCAACCATTCGCTTATATTAAGTAGCATTGGGAAAATTCTCCCTATATTTATCCCAAAACTCAGGTCGAGTAACCATAGGTGTGCCAACCGACTTGCAATCAAGTAAACATATTTCTTGGGGCAAATCTAGTGCATATTTTCTTTGAGAGAGAGAGACTCTGTCCTCGCTGTATACAACCTCAATACTAAGAAAGTATTTTGGTCGTCCCAAATTCTTTATAACCACATGTTTTTGGACATGCTCTTTTATAGCTGCAATTTCTTGCTCATCATTTCCAATCAAAAATATATCATCAACATAGACAGCAAGGATCACAATTCCTACAGAACTCTTCTTAACGAACACTGAGTGGTGAGCTCGACAATGAACAAGACCGATCTCTGACACTATTTGACTAAAGTTGTGAAACCAATCCCAAGGACTTTGCTTGAGTCCATAAATTACTTTCCAGAGTTTGCATACTTTCATCTCCCCCTGAGCAACATATCTAGGAGGTTGCTCTATGTAAACTTCCTCATGTAGATCATCATAGAGAAATACATTTTTGACATCCATCTAGAACATGTGCCAACCAAGATCTGCAGCCAGTGAAAACAGCACCTGTACAAACGTAATCTGAGCCATTGGAGAGAATGTCTCTAAATAGTCAATGTCATATGTATGGGTGAAGCCTTTGGCAATGAGACGAGCCTTGTATCGATCAATGGTGCCATTCGGAAGGTACTTCAAGGTGAAAAGCCATTTGCATGCTATAGGTACCACACCAAGCAGTCGATCAACAAGAGCCCAAGTGCCTCGAGATAACAAAGCAGACATCTCCTTATCCATAGTGGCTTTCCACTTAGGGTGTCAAGTGGATCCTAGTAAGAGGAAGGAATGCCAATCGAGGAAAGAGAGAATGCTTAATGATGAAAAGATGGGGGCTGAGATGCTCATAAGACACACAACAAATAATAGAGTGAGAGTGAGAATGACAAACATTCTTATTAATGGTAGGCCAATCAAAATCAGCATCGAATAAAGAAGGAGATGGAGCAATGCGTTTATCTTTCCTGAGAGCGATAGGAAGATATAATGATGCCTCTATAGGAAGAGGATCTTTGATCGAGGGGTTCGATGATGGAGGTGGAGTCGGTGTCTCGTGGGATGCCTGCCTTCTGTGCGCTTGCAACAGTTTCGATGCAGGATCCATCGTAGGAGGTGGGATATCTCCAATCTATCCTAAGTCATCCAGTGGAGGAGGTAAAGGTTGAAGAGGTAATAAAGAAGCTATCGATAACATGGGGGTCGAAGAAAAATAAGGCGATGTTTCAAAGAAGGTGACATCAGCAGTGACAAAATAGCATCGGGACAACGAGTCAAAACAGTGATAGCCTTTTTGAGGGCATACATAACCAAGAAAAACACAGTGAATCACATGAGGATATAGTTTATCGTGAGTTGGTCCCAAAGCATGCACAAAATAGAGACACCCAAAAACCTGTGGAGGTAGAGAAAAGGGTTCAGTAGAGGGATACATGCATGAAAATGGACTTTCCCCAAGTAGAATAGATGATGGAACGTGATTAATGAGATAACATATAGTAAGGACAACATCACCCCAGAAAATTTTGGGAACATGCATATGAATCATGAGAGTCCTAGCCACATCAAGAAGATGGAGATTCTTACGTTCAGCCACACCATTATGTTGAGATGTGTAGCCACAAGAAGATTGGTGTAGAATGCCATGTGTTGCATAGAACGCATTGAATGGAGAAGATAAATATTCTTTTGCATTGTCAATGCGAATAACCTTGATTGAAGTAGAGAACTGTGTTTTTATTTCTTAGTAAAATTGTTCAAAGACATGCAAGACTTGTGACCGATTCTTCAAGAGAAAAACCCAAGTCATCCGAGAATGGTCATCAATGAAAGTAACAAAATTATGAAAACCTAGAGACATGCAATAGGACTAGGGCCCCAAATGTCACTATAAACCAAAGAAAAAGGAGAAATGCTCTGTTGTTTATTCTCTCGTAAAGGGAAAGACACTCTGTAATGTTTGCCAAGCTCACAAACATCACATTGAAACTGAGACAAACTAAAAGGAATGTGAATGAAGGGATGGAGCTTTGAGGGCACTAAATGCCCAAGATGATAGTGCTAGTAGTATGGAGAATCTGCACCAAGATCCGATGGAGTGCCAGAGGACGATCTGTGAGGTAGTAGAGACCAACAAACTCACAACCACCACAATCGTCACCTTTGTTCGGAGATCCTGAAAGATACAATGAGAAGGAAAGAAAGTAACTGAACAGTTATAATCACAAGCAAGACAACTTGTAGAAATAAGATTAACTAGAAACTGAGGAGCATACAATAGATTGGTTAGAGTGAGAGATGAAGATAAATGAACAGTGTTGATCCCAAGAATAGGGGATGGTGATCCATTAGCAACATAGACAGGTGGCAAGGAAGGTGAAAGGTGTAGGGTAGAAAATCACGATCGATTATCTGACATGTGGCTAGAGGCACCAAAAGCAATGATCCAAGACGAGCCATAAGAGACAGGAAATGCACTACCTGAGATGGAAGGAACCGCATGAAATGACTATTGTTAAAGGAGGCACTCATAGTCGGCCTTGGAAAGAGTGATGGTCGACTCTATGGGAGGTTCCAGTGGTGCTATAGGGAGTTGTCACCAGGAGTATCCGGAGAGGGTGTGGAGACGGCAGCTTTGGCAATTTTTGGGTGACCAAACTTCACCCGACAACCTTCGGGAACATGATTCTTATGGCCATAATGATAGCACGGAGGGTAGGAGTTGCAGCCGCATTCCCAACCACGACCACGACCCTGTCTTGCAGCATGAACAAAATGCTCTAGTGAACCATTATCAGCAATAGAGGTGGAGGAGAAGACCAAAAGTGTTGAACCACTCCTATATTTTACCCTATATTTTGGTGATAACAAGGTTTATGATTAATTAAATTAATATAAATATATTTAATACCATATTTTTCTAATAATAAATAACTATCATGTTTTTCCAATAAATAAAATTTATGACATTATGTCGTGTGATTTGCACTAAAAAGATAAATCGATGTCCATTCAATATACATCGATTTCAGTTTACAAAGTGCCATACGATTCGCTCTCATAAGGATTCACTCTCATAAGGATTCGTTCTCATAAGGATCGCTCTCATAACAATTCGCTCTCATAAGGATTTGATAAGGACTCTCATATCGATTCGCTCTCATATCGATTCGCTCTCCATAACGATTCGATAAGTGACGATTCGCTCTCATAACGATTCGCTCTCATAACGATTCGCTCTCATAAGGATTCGATAAGTGACTCTCATAAGGATTCGCTCTCATAGGATCGATAAGTGACTCTATAAGGATTCGCTCTCATAAGGATTTGCTTCTCACATGGATTTGCTTCTCACATGGATTCATAAGTGAAACATGGATCGCTTGTAAAACATGGATTTCAACATGGATTTCACTTAACATAGATTTCCTTATATTCCAAAATATTTTTGGCATCTAGTGAAAAAGTTAAATATTCTGATTTGCGTAATCTTCTATCTTTCTGACAGGAGATCTTTTTGCTTATCTCTCTAAATCTCTTCTTTCCTGCCCACAAAAAGGGATTACTTACTACTTTGGGGACAACAGGAAACTAGAGGTATGAACTTTTTGACAGAAACACTCTTTACTAAACACTTTCTTCTATGCTTGCAGACCTCGTAGACCACAAAAATATCAGAAGAAAGAGAAGATGAGCAACGGCTAGAACTCCAACGGATTTATTCAAAGCTGCTCATATAAAAGATAAAGCAAGGATGAAGAAGAAAACAAGAGCTTTTCTTGAAGATCTTTGAAGGAGTGTACAACCAGTGAGGACCTCAACGCCACATACACTCAAAGGAAAAGAGGAAAGAGCCTGAGCCAAAAAGAAGTGTTCAAGCAACTGAAGCACTCAAGCATTCAAGCTCCTTCTCCTCTCTTCACTCTCTCTGTGTGCATCTTGTCATCGGGGGTGAGAGTCTTTAGCTGAGAGTTTCTTTTAGTTGGTTTTCATCTGTTCCAACTCTCAGCCGTGTTCTTTCTTTTCTAAGAAAGATCTTTGTCCAGCTGTAGGACTGTATACAATGTAGAATCTAGCTAGGGGTTTGTTGTCTAGCAAAACCGCACTGGGGTTGTGTACCAGGGGTTGGCTTCTTTACCTGTAAGAGAATGGGCTACCTTCTTACCCGGAAAGAGAAGAAGACCAGCTGGGTGCTGGGTTGTATTGTCCTTGAGGGGTTGTACCCTTGGTTAGTGAAATCCCAAGAGTTGCTTGGGGACTGGATGTAGGACTTCCATGTGGGAAGGGCCGACCAGGATAATCCCTTGTGTTATTTGTGTGATTGTTTACTTGCTTCCGCACTGCTACTCTTTATCACACCTAACTAACCAAACTTTGAAGTAATAATTTTTCTGTGTTTAAGTTTCTTCTGTTTCAGATTTCAGAAAACCTATTCACCCCCCCTCCTCGTTAGTTTGCTGTGTCGTACCAAAAGGCCAACACAAAGAACGTGCACATAGCATTCACAAGTGAGGGAACTGCATTGTTTGAGAGAAGATGGGATCGAACATGACTGAGAGAAACATCTAAAGCAAATAGAAATTTTGCAACTAAGAACTCATCCTACTATGTTTTCAGAACAGTCATGTCAAGTGTCAAAGGATGATACACTTGTAACTCATCCCACTTTCCCTTCAGAGTAGTGAAGTACTCATGAATAGATATAGCATCTTGCTTGAGAGAAAATATTTCCTCATATAAAGAATAGATGCGTGAAACATTCTTATCAACAGAGTACATCTCTTTCAAAGCATCCCACATTTCTTTTGTCATACCCATAAAAACTACATTAGAACTAAGTTGAGGCTCCATGCTATTGATGAGAAGAGTCATAACAAAATAATCATCTGATTGCCATGCTGCGAACTTCGCTTCATCTTTCTTGTCGGAAGGAAGAGACTCCAAGTGAGAGAGCTTCCGTTGAGATACACAAGAAAAGCGGAAGGCATACAACCAAAGAAGATAATTGGAACTGTTCAACTTAAAGTTGTTCCAAGAGCAGAGGTGGTCATGCGTTCATCGAGAATTGAGGAGGATGAAGCCTTCGCAGCGATCAGACACAAAGAAGAGTGATCAGAGGCAGATTAGCAGATAGAGAAAGGTCCACTAGATCTCAGAAGAAAAAAAAACCTCCCTCTATACACTGATTATAGTGGAGGAGACCTGGCAAGGCAAGGCTGCCTAGACAACATCGCTAGGCACTCGGGCTATAGTCTGCTCACCCGTGGGTCACCTTGGCAGCTAGAGAAGCCCTCCCCCAGGCCCTGTTCATGCCAGGTGGGGGAGGAGACTCCCTATGTGGAAGCAACGTGTGGGTTGTGTACTCCCAGCATGCGGCGCAAGGGGTCCTACATGAGCGGGCCGCAGGGGCAACACGTGTGTGAGATAAGTCCCCCCCCCCCCCCACCCTAGTTCTGTTCACTACAGGTGGAAGGGAAGAAGGTGTCGGCGCCATGGAGTCAAGGAGGCTTTCCTTACTCTAATACCATGTGAATATTGTGGAATTGGGAGAGGAAAGTGTGACGGAACGCCTCGGCCAAGCCCGTTAAACCAATAACGTACTTGATCCGAGTCCGCCTCCCGCGAACGGGCCGAAGCCTCGCAAGGATACCAAACCACAGTCCGTGTAAACACAAACGAACACCACATTTTATATATATATATCACAGTTACATAGCCATATTTCCACAAAACTGAAAAGAAGTACAAAAGCCTGGGGCATACCCCGAGGTACAACTGAAGAAAATAACAACTAACTACTACACTACACTACTGGAGCTGCTACTACACAGCTGGAGGTACCGACCCTGCACCGCTACGACGCGGCTCTGACTGGACGACGGTCGTGACGTCCTCCTCGCTCTCACCTGTGGGGGTAGGGGTGAGCCTCGCTAGTCACTGGCTCAGTAGGGAACTCCCCCAAACCGAGCAAACCAAAACCACAGGTACAAAGCAATAAAGTACCAACAATTTATAGAACATAAGCAGGATAAAAAGCTGTAAAAGTACTCACCGTCTGCCGACTACGAAAACAACTGTAATAATTAAACGGCAAACTAGTACAGGTGTACAAGCTAAAGTAGAGACAGCCAAACACGAGCCACGTGAACTGGTTCGCGACACCAGAAACTGACTCGGACAAGCTAACACAGGTCTACCTCTCAGTCTCGCAGCCACGGACGAAAGGTCCAGCTGCCGCTCCACGTGAAAAAAGTCAAGCAACTGTGGAGACCAACTAAACACCACCACCTGCGACCACACGGTCACAGGCCCATGCCTGGCACCTCTAGAGATCCTGGCCCTGAACTCTCTAGAGTGAGGCACTGGAAAAGGACTAGCTGGGGTCCAGTACGTCTACTGGTGTCCGTACCCCCAACTACGAGCGCGCTACAAGTGACTAAAGACAAACACAAGTGTCACTGTCCCACTGTCGTCTTTCCCTCAGCCGGACGTGCAACTCAAACACAAGAGTGAGGGTGTCCAGGTCAGACGACACAGACCTCGACGGTACAACACAAGTACGGGACAAAGCCCCGAGCTAACAGCCTGGCTCACAAAGAACCTGGGGCACCCAACTGGAGAGGTAACCACGGTAGGCGTCGTACTACTCGCTACGTACACAAAACCACGTGCACGTCACACACAAACCACGTGAAACCTCACGTAAACCTCAAGTAACAATGGTCCACCACACGTGAACCCAACTGGCCTCGCGTGAACAACACGCAACCTCGAAAGTGAGTAACTAACTGCATACCCGTATGCTAAACACAGAAACCACGTGCACTCAGTGGACCTCAGGTGCCAACGCACCACTCTTTATCGATAAATACCATAATTAGTCATTCTGCTTATATAAAGTCGGCGGCAACATCGACTGCCGCTTACAGGAAGTAGACGGCAAGGGATATGGTCGTC
This sequence comes from Colocasia esculenta, assembly GCA_014218235.1. Classification (NCBI taxonomy): domain Eukaryota; kingdom Viridiplantae; phylum Streptophyta; class Magnoliopsida; order Alismatales; family Araceae; genus Colocasia; species Colocasia esculenta. Next base: position 134,547,680 of record CM024762.1, on the reverse strand, counting down.
TGTATCCCGGCTGATGAGCTTGGCGACAAACGATGTTGACGCCAAGTTCTTCAGCCTCTATCCCTGCAGAAACCCTAAACCGATCTACAGGTTTTACAACCGTTAAAACAACGGAAAAACATACAGAATTGGTTCTTCTAACATCCATACACTATAATTAAACTATAACAGCATGCTTTACCACCTGAATTCATCAAACCACCCATTATCCCCGCATGGATACCATGACCCGAAATCACCATTTTCATGCAGATTCATGTTATCTAATTTCATTATCACGACCTATAGGAATTACAAGGGTCATTCCCTACCTCAGAACACGCTTAAACCTCCTGAAATCTCCTGGTTCACACCGAACCCTCCGCGAGCTCCCACGGACTTGCACCACGCCACGACGTTTCCTCGCGCAATTCGGCAACGCCACACGTCCCACGATCCTCCAACCACTCTCCTGTACCTGTTGGAAGCTTTAGGGATGCAGGGGCGTGAAGCTGGGCAGGGAAGAGAGAACCAGGTGGAGAACCTGCTCTCGGGTGACCCTATAACCTGCAGAATTCACAGGTTGGCGTCAACCCCTCTGCCGCCTAGAGAACCGCCACCAACCGTCCACATCTTATGCCGCCAAGTTCATGCAGTCAACGGCACCTTACCTGGATGCCAACAAGTCAACGGCCACCCCTGGCCGCCAACTCCAACTCAACTGCAGCAGGTCCTATTTCATTTCAGGACCAAACCTGCTCCTCACCTGAACAAACCACACATCCAAACCACACATTCCACACAACCAACTCACACTGGCCTCACAACGGCCGCCACAACCACAACACACATGATCCGCATGGATCCGAAAAGCACGCGACGTTACATTACTATCATCTAAAAAGAAATTTCGACCTCGAAATTCATAACACATTCAAAGTTAAACAACTTAAACATACACCCTTACAAGCACTATCATCTAAAAAGAAAATACAAAAACTTATTCAACAGATAGGGATACCCTTTAGCCATTTCCTCGGCTAACTCCCAGGTATCCTCACCACCCAACCTATTTTCCCATCTTACTTTAACTAACTCAATTTCTTTATTTCTCAGCTTTTTTATCTTTCGATCTGTGATCTGCACTGGATACTCTGGCATAGTCATATCCGGTCTCAAGTCACCACCTTGATATCTGATTATTTGAGCTGGATCTTCAATGCACTTTCTTAACATAGAAACATAAAATATATCATGAACATCTGCAAAATCTGCTGGAAAATCCAGCCTATAAGCTGTTTCCCCAATCCTTTCTAACACTGAAAGGTCCTACATTCTCGGGCTCAACTTTCCAGTCTTGCCAAACCTCATAATTCCTTACTCGGGAAACTCTCAGGAAACAAAATCTCCCACCTCAAACTGAAGTGGTCTCCTCCGGATATCTGCATAACTCTTTTGCCTGCTTTGGCTGCCTTAATTTTCTTTAATAAGCTTTACCATCTCTGTGGTTTGCTGAATTAATTCAGGACCCATTAATTGCCTTTCTCCTACTTCATGCCAGTTCAATGGGTTCTACATGGCCTTCCATATAAAGCTTCATACGGTGCCATCCCAAGACTGGTATGATAACTATTATTATAGGCAAACTCAACCATTCCCAAATGATGCTCCCAGCTACCTTCTCAAACTAAACAACAAGCCCGCAACATATCTTCAATTGTTTGGATAGTCCTCTCTGTCTGACCATCTGTCTGGGGATGATAAGCGGAGCTATATCTCAGCTCAGTACCAATTACTCTTTGCAGGCTTGTCCAAAAACCAGAAGTAAATCTTGGATCTCTATCAGACACAATAGTCTTCGGAATACCATGCAGTGGAACAATTCTTTCAACATAAATATTTGCTAATTTGTCCCTGTCAAGAATACTTACTTACTGCCACTAATCTGCACACTTTGGTCAATCTATCAACAAATACCCATATTCCATTATGCCCGAACTCGATCTTGGTAAACCTGCCACAAAGTCCATAGCAATATCATCCCATTTCCAATGTGGGATGGGCAACGGTTGCAACAAACCTCCAGGCTTTTGATGCTCTGCTTTAATTTGCTGACAGATAGCACACCTTGCAACAAACTCTGCTATTTCTTTCTTCATATGAGGCCACCAGAAATGCTTTCTCAAATCATGGTACATTTTAGTACTACCCGGATGGATAGTGTACCTAGATTTATGAGCCTCTTCCAACACTCGCTGCTTCACCTCTCTTTCAGCTGGAACAAACAACCTGCCTCTGAGCCTGACCACACAATTATCATCAATGGTAACTCCTTCCATTTTCACAATTTCAGCTAAATTTACATCTGCTCTTTGAGCTTCAATAATTTGCCAATACAAAGACGGCTCTACAGCACTAGCAGCTAGTACTGCCCGTCGCTGACTACTGGGCACATATAAGGAGTTCTCCACTACCTCTTCGTACAACTTCCATTCTTTAATTATCATTAAACTTACATATGCCTTTCTGCTCAAGGCATCAGCTACAACATTGGCCTTGCCCGGATGGTAAGCCAACTGAAATCATAATCCTTTAAATATTCAATCCATCTGCGCTGGCGAAGGTTCAAATCTTTCTGCGAGAAGATATACTTCAAGATTTTATGATCTGTAAAGATCTCAAATCTCTCGCCATACAGATAATGCCTCCACATTTTCAAGGCAAACACAACTGCTGCCAATTCCAATCATGAGTTGGGTAATTCTCTTCTGCCGCTTCAATTGCCTGGACGCATAAGCTATCACTTTACCATGCTGCATAAGCACTGCGCCAAGTCCTCTTCTTGAAGCATCAGTATATAACCAAAACCACCACTCCCTGCCGGCAATGTCAATATAGGTGCGGATGTAAGTCTCTTCTTCAATTCCATAAAACTTTTCTGACATTCACCGGACCACACAAATGGCACCCCTTTTCTGGTCAATTTAGTCATAGGTGCTGCAATCTTAGAAAATCTTGAATAAAGCGCCTATAATAACCTGCCAATCCCAGAAAACTTCTAATCTTGTTATTGTCTTAGGCACTCCCCATCTCATCACTGCTTCCACTTTACTTGGGTCCACTGCTATTCCTTTAGCTGAGATGACATGACCCAGAAACTGAATTTCTTTTAACCAAAATTCACACTTATTGAATTTAGCAAACAACTGGTTATCCCTTAACAACTGCAGGGTAAACCTCAAATGAGCTGCATGCTCCTCTTCAGATGCTGAATAAATTAGAATATCATCAATAAAGACCACAATGAATTGGTCTAAATATGGATGAAAAATTCTATTCATCAGATCCATAAAACCTGCAGGAGCATTGGTCAACCCAAATGGCATAACCACAAACTCGAAGTGACCATATCTGGTTCTAAAAGCTGTCTTATCTATATCCTCCTCTTTGATTCTCAATTGATGGTACCCAGACCTCAAATCAATTTTAGAACACTTTTGCTGATTGCAACTGATCAAACAGATCATCTATCCTCGGCAACGGGTACTTATTCTTGATGGTCACATCATTCAACTTTCTATAATCAATACACATCCGAAACCTTCCATCTTTCTTTTTCACAACAAACCGACACTCCCCACGGGAATGACTCGGTCTAATGAACCCTTTCTGCAACAATTCTTCTAACTGCTTTTTCAATTCTTTAAGTTCTACTGGTGCCATCCGATATGGAGCTTTAGAAATCGGCATGGTACCTGGCAGCAACTCAATGGTAAAGTCCACCTCTCTATGTGGAGCTAAACCAGGCAAATCCTCAGAAAAACATCAGCAAATTCCCTAACCACGGGACTGCTTCCACTGCTGACTAGCTTCTACCAGACTTACCGAGGCTAAATAAGCCACACATCCAGCATTTATCAACTTTCTAGCTTTAATTGCAGAAATTAGAACTTAGAGGTATAAAAAGCATACCTTGATATTCAAATACTGCACCATTAGGATGACAAAACCTGATCCTTTTCTTTCTGCAATCTAACATTGCTCCATACATCTCAAGCCAATCCATACCCAAAATAATATCATAATCTGACAACTGCAGGCATACAACCGACCCGGCATCTGGTTCCCTTCAATCATAACAGGAGCTTCATCTACATAACTCGAAGTGAGCGGAACTCACCCGAAGGAACCTCCACTACTAACTCACAAGACTTCTCTTCTAAAGGATGAGCTATACAATCTAGAATTCTTCGGAAATGAAAGAATGAGAGGCACCCGAATCAAATAAGACTCTTGCTGAATAATTATAAAGAGGTAAAGTACCTTCTATCATATTCGATGCCTCCGCCTGGGCTCGGGTGATAGCCATAACCCGGCCTCTTCCCCGCTGCTGCAGTGCTCCTCTGCCACGACCTACCTGTGGCTGCTGAAACTGCTGAGGCTGCTGCTGCTGCTGCCACCCTCTTCCATACCCATATTCTCTCGGATAGGAGCAATTGCGGATCAAATGCCCCGCTGATTACAATTATAACACCGATACCCTGGTGGAGTAATAGGCTGCCTGGCAGTACTCTGCTGCGACTCCTCCACCTCAGGCCTACCTCGGCCCTTTGAAACTGCTGACGACCTCCCCATCCTCTTCCTTTGCCTTTAAATGCTTGCTTAATTTCTGACCCCATTTACCAAAGCCTGATGAAGAAGGTCCTGCTGGTGCCTTACCCTTGCTTGCACCCACTGATTGCTGCGGTAGCCGAAAACTACCTGAGCCTGACTCGCCCACCTGACGAGTCCGAATAGACCTCTCCATGTAGCTGCTCTCTGGGCTGCTTCTTCCACTGTCTTACACATGAGAGGTACTATTGCATCCTGCAACTCCACTCTCAAACCTCTAATAAAATACTCAACCATCATATTATTATCTGAAACTACATAAGGTGCATAACGGCTAAGTGCCATAAACCTCATCTGGTACTCTAAAACTGAAGAGTTACCTTGCTGGAGCGTCCGAAACTGCTCTCTTTTCACTTGCTGTACTTGAATCGGAAAGAATGTATCGTTAAATACATCGAGAAATTCCGACCAAGTATAGCCTCTTCTGTCCCCTGCAAAGGTGGTCTGCATCTTCAGTCGCCACCATTCCAAAGCAAAACCTCTCAACTGATAAGTAGCTAACACAACTTTATCTGCTGTCGGGCACCTCATAGTTGCAAAAACTCTTTCGATCTCATGAACCCAGTGCTCCGCTGTATCTGGATTCGGCCCTCCTGAATAAGTAGGTTGCTAAAATCTCAAAAACTTTTCAACCTGCATCACTGGTTCCTCTGCTAATAGCACTGGTGGTGGTGGCACAGGTGCTACAAAAGGCACCTCTACTCTTGGCGGGACTGGAGCAACAGGTACAGTCTCTCCATCCCCAGGTGGCACTGCAACCGGTGGTACCGGCGCCTGCTGATCCATCCTCTGCCGAATATCCGTGAGGCTTTCCCAGATCTTTCTATCATACGCTGAGTACTTTCCTCCGGATCATCTCCTCCACCACCCCAATCTCTTCTATCAGCCATTCCAGAAATTTCTACATAAACAAAACACCAAGCAAAATCAAAACAACAAATTATCAGAAACCAGGTCCCTACCAGCAGTGTACAAAGACCGAAATAAGGCTATGTATCTTTCTAGTTCCCTTTATATTAACATGGACCTTGCTCTGATACCAACTGTGACGGAACGCCTCGGCCAAGCCCGTTAAACCAATAACGTACTTGATCCGAGTCCGCCTCCCGCGAACGGGCCGAAGCCTCGCAAGGGATACCAAACCACAGTCCGTGTAAACACAAACGAACACACCACATTTTATATATATATCACAAGTTACATAGCCATATTTCCACAAAACTGAAAAGAAGTACAAGCCTGGGGCATACCCCGAGTACACTGAAGAAAATAAATAACTAACTACACTACTACACTACACTACAACTACACTACATACAACACTACTACACTACACTACACTACACTACACTACTACACTACTACACTACACTACACTGCTGGAGCTGCTACTACACAGCTGGAGGTACCGACCCTGCACCGCTACGACGCGGCTCTGAACTGGACGACGGTCGTGAAACGTCCTCCTGCTCTCACCTGTGGGGGTAGGGGTGAGCCTCGCTAGTCACTGGCTCAGTAGGGAACTCCCCCAAAACGAGCAAACCAAAAACCACAGGTACAAAGCAATAAACAGTACCAACAATTTATAGAACAGCTAAGCAGGATATAAAAGCTGTAAAAGTACTCACCGTCTGCCGACTACGAAAACATTGTAATAATTAACGGCAAACCAGTACAGGTGTACAAGCTAAAGTAGAGACAGCCAAACACGAGCCACGTGAACTGGTTCGCGACACCAAAACTGACTCGGACAAGCTAACAGGTCTACCTCTCAGTCTCGCAGCCACGGACGAAAGGTCCTGCCGCTCCACGTAAAAAAAGTCAAGCAACTGTGGAGACCAACTAAACACCACCACCTGCGGACCACACGGTCACAGGCCCATGCCTGGCACCTCTAGAGATCCTGGCCCGGAACTCTCTAGAGTGAGGCACTGGAAAAGGACTAGCTGGGTCCAGTACGTCTACTGGTGTCCGTACCCCCAACTACGAGCGCGCTACAAGTGACTAAAGACAAACACAAGTGTCACTGTCCCACTGTCGTCTTTCCCTCAGCCGGACGTGCATCTCAAACACAAAGTGAGGGTGTCCAGGTCAGACGACACAGACCTCGACGGTACAACACAAGTACCAGGACAAAGCCCCGAGCTAATAGCCTGGCTCACAAAGAACCTGGGGCACCCAACTGGAGAGGTAACCACGGTAGGCATCATACTACTCGCTACGTACACAAAACCACGTGCACGTCACACACAAACCACGTGAAACCTCACGTAAACCTCAAGTAACAATGGTCCACCACACGTGAACCCAACTGGCCTCGCGTGAACAACACGCAACCTCGAAAGTGAGTAACTAACTGCATACCCTGTATGCTAAACACAGAAACCACGTGCACTCAGTGCACCTCAGGTGCCAACACACCACTCTTTATCGATAAATACCATAATTAGTCATTTCTGCTTATATACAAGTCCGGCAACATCGACTGCCGCTTACAGGAAGTAGACGGCAAGGGATATGGCCGTCTGTATCCCGGCTGATGAGCTTGGCGACAAACGATGTTTACGCCAAGTTCTTCAACCTCTATCCCTGCAGAAACCCTAAATCGATTCTACAGGTTTTACAACGTTAAAGCAACGGAAAAACATACAGAATTGGTTTCTTCCAACATCCATGCACTATAATTAACTATAACACATGCTTTACCACCTGAATTCATCAAACCACCCATTATCCCCGCATGGATACCATGACCCGAATCACCATTTTCATGTAGATTCATGTTATCTAATTTCATTATCACGACCTATAGGAATTACAGGGTCATTCCCTACCTCAGAACACGCTTAAACCTCCCAAAATCTCCCAGTTCACACCGAACCCTCCGCGAGCTCCCACGGAATTGCACCACGCCACGGCGTTTCCTCGCGCAATTCGGCAACGCCACACGTCCCACGATCCTCCAACCACTCTCCTGTACCTGTTGTAAGCTTTAGGGATGTCGGGGAGTGAAGCTGGGGCAAGGGGAAGAGAGAACCATGTGGAGAACCTGCTCTCGGGTGACCCTATAACCTGCAGAATTCACAGGTTGGCGTCAACCCTCTGCCGCCTAGAGCAACCGCCACCAACAACGTCCACATCTTATGCCGCCAAGTTCATGCAGTCAATGCACCTTACCTGGACGCCAACAAGTCAACGGCCACCCCTGGCCGCCAACTCCAACTCAACTGCAGCAGGTCCTATTTCATTTCAGGACCAACCTGCTCCACACCTGAACAACCACACATCCAAACAACACATTCCACACAACCAACTCACACTGGCCTCACAACGGCCGCCACAACCACAACACACATGATCCGCATGGATCCGAAAAGCACGCGACGTTACAAAAAGTGTAGCGTAGTGGCTATTCGGATTCAGTTTACTTGATTTAGCATAGTGTTTGGGCCAATGTGTAGCCATTGAGCAATTTTTTGGGCTTTAGTGTGTTGTGTGGGTGTTGTGGGCTAGAGATTTGGGACCAAAGAGCACCCAGGTTCTTTGTTTGAGAACGTGATGGGGGTGAGCAACACATTCTAAACACGGCCTTCACCTACGCGATCTTAGCACCACCTGTTTTGGAGTTTTGTTCACTTGTGCGACTCGTGGAGCACGCCGGGCTGCTGCATGGTATTACATTTATGAATGTGATGGTCAGCACATCATGTTCTGAACGCGATGGGTAGCTTTGACGTGTTCTTGATTCTGAAGGTTTTAAGCTTGGTTTGTCAGCCAAATACGGAAAAGAGCTCTACTCTTCCGAGGATAGGTTTTCAGGAGGGATTCATGGTGATTTCAGTTGGGGAGGAGTTGGTTTTGTGCAGTTCCTACGCAAGGAAGGCGTCTGGAGCATGGAAATGCCTATTAAGCAGTGTTCTTTGGGTTCTTCACTTTGGTAGGGAAATCGTATCATTCTCTTGCGTTGTTTATATGGTTTGATGTAGGAAAAGCATGATATTGACATGTATGTGTGATTCCTGGTTGAGTTAGCCAATTTGTAGAAGTTGAAGCATGTGAAAATGATGTTTTCCTAAGGTTTCTGGGTGAGAAATGAGGGTTCTGTGTTCTGTCTGAGAACGCAACGGGTCAAGTGTGTTGCCCAGATTGCAAGCCCAGAGGGGGTGTGTAACGACCCTCATTATACAGGTACGGTTATACCAACTCACGTCGGTATATCAAGCGTCATCACAGTGGGACATTTACCCAACAATGACATTCAGTTGAGATACACGTGAATATAAGAACAGAGTAGCGGAAGTAAAGAACTGCTGCCTTCATTTCATTCATCATCCACATTTAAACATACATGATTTGATAACATTTAAGAACTAAAAGTCCACATAATTAAATTGCTGAAAATTAAAACATAAATGTCCACACTTATACATTCCCTTTCCATAGTAATTCTAATACAATGTTGCAATTACATACTATGAAAATCTCAAAATGTCACAAGCACTCCAATTGTCTAATCCCCACGCTCGGAGTTGGTCTCCAACGCCTCCTCTGCAAGCGTGTCATCACCAACTACACCTGTACCCGAAGCAAGTAATGAGTCTAAAAGACTCAGCAAGTATTCTACACATACCGCACATGCACATATCATGGTAGGTTTTTCATACACATTCATAAGACCATCATGTAGCAGTGCGATATTAAACTTTTACAACCTATCATGGTGAATCTACAATTTAACACATGGATTATGCTTTCAGATTTACGGAAATAGAATCACCTATCACTTGCTTTCTATTCATTTCTCACATAAAAATCTACCTCCAACCAACTAAGACATGAAAGCCATGAACATACATTTCCGAACATGCATGGAAGAAAACACACCTAACATGGAATCTACACATTACTACGCATATACATGACCATTTTTCATACTTTAAGCTTGCTGATTTTACATGCTTTAGCAACCATAATCTAACACATGAGAGCTACAACGACGATTTAAAACACAACATGTGAACAATCAAGTATGGAAGTTGTTTACATATCCTTATCAATATCCTTAACATGAATTCTAGGCATTTTGCATACATAAACATGATCCTAACCTAGTAAAGCTACTGTTCAAGCATGATTTCAGATTGTCATAACATAGATTACAAACTCACATCCTCACATTGGTTTAACATTTTTACACAATTCCAATTTCGCATATTTCACACTTTACACATGCACTTTTACACATTGTTCACATTCATTTTTCACATGAACACATACACATTACACATTCACATTTAGTGCCGTGACACATAGTCCAACCACCAAAGAAGGACACAACATCACATCACATAGACGCCATCTAGGCAATACAATGGCGACTCTTGGACTGCGCAGACTGGGAGAACAAGTCTCCACCCTAACCAGTGGTACTTGTCCACCTCCAGGATTTCCCCCTAATGCCCTTAGGGTCACTACACATTGAACCTTCTCAGGGGGACTTTTCCCTGATACGGTTCCACTGCCCTCTGTGGAAGCAGTGTCACATTTGGCACAAGTTACACATTACACATTTTTTTTTACCATTTTACCACATAGGTTTACACATATCATTCGCATTTCATTCACTTTCTCACTCACATGCACATTTCTCTGTTTTTCCTAACATGGCACTACAATTACAGAATCTTAGCACTCAGAAAATTGCGCTAATCAGGTGGCTATACACAAAACAAATCATTTTACAACGGCATGCATTAGTTTCACAATTTCACATGGGAAATTCATATTGTATCATCTACTGGTCCAAATGACCTGAAATTTTAACCACAAGCTATTTTCGGGTTTAGGATCCCACATGCAAAATTTTAGATTTTTCTGAGCTAAAACGGAATTACAGAAAATCTAACATTAATTTCACATGCTATCCGCAATTCGATTTAACATGGAGTTAAACACAAGCACAGTTTTAACCACTCACTGTCTGAACTCTAACAGGCATGGAACTACAAAATTTATTCCTGAATTTATTGGCCAACACACAATTTACAGAAGATTTATTGCGACTTACGCATGATTTCCGTTTTCCCCAAAACGGAAAATTCGATAGATCACATAAGCATGGAAAATTTCAGAACTCAGGGCATAGACAAGGTTGTACACACATAGTCTAATGAAATTAGGGCAACATGATTTTACCACGGATTATCAGGAAAATGGTAAGCACATACACATGTACATTCTTCCACATGCTTTTAAATATATAATAAGTTCTACCATCCACAAAATAAATGTACATTCACATTTTCATCCATCACATTAGCTAATATACATAGCATATAAGAGATTACATTATATCCTCATCGTGAAACATATCGAAATTATCCATAGAAGGGCAAACAGCTTGATGTTCTGCTCAGATGAACTTGGCGGCGGTCTCTGGCCGCTAGTTCATGTCAACGGCATAATCGATGGACGCTAAGCATCATCTTAGCGTCAAGGGACATTGCCGTTAATGTCAGTCTGTGCAGAACACAGACCCGAGCTCTAAAGATGAGGTGAATGTGGGGGTCTAGGACACGAGGAAAATGTATAAAAATGATAAAACCATCCTAGACACATACATGAACACTATGGGTAGGGTACTTGCCTCTTGTAAAAACTCCAAGGATCAAATGGGTCGGAGAAGCTCTCCTTGGGCAGTCCCAAGAAGCCTCCAAAAGAGCTCTCCTCCGGTTCTAGGTCGATGCAGGTGCTAAGCTAGTGGTGGGGAAGCCTTCTCCTTGGTTCCCTCTAGCCTCCAGTTGCAGAAGAACGCCGGATGAAGCCTTGGATCCCGGATCAAAGCCTTCAAAGCTCAGTCTTTGCACAGCTCCGAACTAGGGTTTTCTCTCCTCTTTGCAAAGAGTCCAAGGGGTTTTCTGGTTGCAAAGGGACTTGTATGTAGAGAGAGGAGCTCTCCTCTCACACAGGTTGACAAGAGGCCATCAGACCGTTGGAGACAGCTCCCCAATGGGTGAGCTAGCTTGCTCCCGGAATTCTGGGCTCTGCAACGCATGCAGGTCAGAGAAGTTGTGTCCACATCGCTGGACGCTGGACTTAGTGCTGGCGTCCATGGGGTTGACGCCTACTCACCTCAAGCGTCCATGATATTGACGCCGATCTGGCCTTCGGCCAGAACTTCAAACATGCAGAAACCATGCAATTTTACACCTATATACATGCCATATATATACGTTATCATGTACACACTACTATCATACAATACATACATTACTTATACCTAATTATACACATGCACACCATAGGTATACTAATCAATACATACGTAGATACGTACCTACATACATTCACAACATGAATTATTTACATGCAATACAATAATGTAACAAATTCGAGGGCCTTACACCCTCTCCCCCTTAAAAGAAACTTCGTCCTCGAAGTTAGAACGATACTACTCAAACAAAAGGGGATACTTTCTCTTCATCGCATCCTCAAGCTCCCAAGTAGCCTCCTCTCGTGAAAAGTTCCGCTAGAGAACTTTCACCGACGCAATACTCTTGTTCCGGAGGTACTGAACCTTTCGGTCAAGAATAGCTACTGGTTGCTCGACATACGACAGATCTGGCTGAATCTCCACTGGCTCATGACTATTCACATGAGACGGATCTCGGACATACTTCCTGAGCATCGAAACGTGGAACACAGGATGAACACTAGCCAAAGCTGGGGTATGGCTAGCTTATATGCCACGCTGCCCAAACGTCTGAGAATCTCATATGGGCCAATGAACCTAAGGCTCAACTTACTATGCCTGCCAAATCTGACAACACCTCGAGTAGGCGATATCTTCAAGAAGACATGATCGCCAACCTCGAACTCCAAATCCTTCCTCCTGTTGTCGGCATAGCTCTTCTGCCTATCCTGTGCCGCAACGAGCCTCTTCCTGATAAGCTGGACCTTATCCGAAGTCTCCTGAACTAACTCCGGACCGATCAACTGCCTATCACCAGTCTCCTCCCAACATAAGGAGATCTGCAGGGCCTACCATACATGCCTCGAATGGGGCCATACCAATACTCGCATGAAAGCTGTTGTTGTATGCGAACTCCACTAGAGGTAGATGGCGCTCCCAATCATCCTTCCAATCCAGCACACATGCTCTCAACATATCCTCGAGCGTCTGGATAGTCCTCTCGGACTGTCCATCGTCTGGGGATGAAACGCCGAACTGAGCTTCATCCGATCCTAACGCATCCTGAAGACCCTTCCACAACCTCGAAGTGAATCTCGGATCTCGATCCAAATGATCGACTTCGGCACACCATGCAATCTAATGATACCACTAACATACAATCTAGCTAGACTCTCTACTGATTGCTTCTTCTTCATAGCAAGAAATGAGCAGTCTTCGAGAATCTATCTACAACTACCCAAATCGAGTCATTGCCCCTTCTAGATCGAGGCAAACCCGAGACGAAATCCATAGTGACAGCCTCCCACTTCCATACTGGGATATCCATCTTCTGCATAAGGCCAGATGGTCGCTGCCGCTCGGCTTTCACTTGCTGACACCTAGACATCTAGACACATAATCCGCAACATCCTTCTTCATGCCGGACCACCAAATGATCTCTTCAGGTCTTGATACATCTTAGTGTTACCCAGATGAATAGAGAATCGCGATCTATGAGCCTCCGCTAACACATGCTCACGGACATCTACTAAATCAGGGACACAAACACGGTGCTGAAATCTAATCACACCATCCTCATCACGAGCAATGCCTGCCTTGCCCACTAACTCTAAGAGTCTAGGGTCGGCTCCCTGTCGTTCGATCACCTCATCCAAAACCGAGGACCTAAGAGATAACTGAGCTACAAAAGCCAGACATAGCGATGGCTCTAACTCAGTCAACGCGCAAGCCGCATCTTCCAACATCTTCCAATCCTGCTGGAGAGATGACCTCTTTCTACTCAGCGCATCTGCTACAACATTTGCCTTTCCAGGGTGATACTGAAGGTCGAAGTCATAGTCCTTCAAGAACTCAATCCATCTCCTCTGCCTCAGGTTTAATTCATTTTGGAAGAAAAGATACTTTAAGCTCTTGTGGTCGGTAAACACCTCAAATTTGACACCATAAAGATAGTGCCTCCAGATCTTTAGTGCATGAACCACTACTGCGAGCTCTAAGTCATGAGTCGGATAGTTCTTCTCATGCTCCTTCAACTGACGAGAAGCATAAGCCACTACCCTTTCTTGCTGCATTAGCACACAGACTAAACCAATCTGAGATGCATCCGTATAAAGGCAAAGCCTTCTAGACCACTAGGCAATACCATACCGAGCAGAAGTAGCTTAGCCTTTATAGCTGAAAGCTCTGCTCACATGCCTCAGACCATGCGAACTTCTCCCCTTTTCTGGTCAGCTTTGTCAAAGGGGCGGCGATGGATGAAAATCCCTCAATGAATCACCGATAGTAACCAGCCAAACAATAAAACTACGAATCTCCGAAGGGTCTTGGGAATCTCCCAATCCATAACTGCCTGGACCTTTGCTGGATCAACTGCAACACCAGCGCCGGAGATAACATGCCCGAGGAAATGAACCTCACGCAACCAAAATCGCACTTGCTGAACTTGGCATACAGCTTGTGCTCACGAAGAACCTCTAACACTACCCTCAAATGCTGACGGTGCGTGGCCTCATCCGGAGAGTAGACCAACACGTCATCAATAAACACTACGACAAAGCTATCTAGGTAAGGCCTAAACACCCTGTTCATGAGATCCATGAACGCTGCAGGGGCATTGGTCAATCCGAAGGAAGGACCAAAAACTCATAATGTCCATAACGGGTTCTAAATGCCATCATCCTCACTCCGATTCTCAACTGATGATAACCAGATCGCAAGTCAATCTTAGAAAAGACTGATGCCTCTCGCAACTGGTCAAACAAATCATCATACGAGGTAAGGGATACCTGTTCTTCACAGTCACTTGGTTCAACTTCCTATAGTCAATGCATAACCTAAGTGACCCGTCTTTCTTCTTGACGAACAATACAGGTGCGCCCCAAGGGGAAACACTAGGGCGAATAAATCCCTTATCAAGCAACTCACAACTGCCTCCTCAACTCGGCTAACTCCGCAGGTGCCATCCGATATGGAGCCTTCGAGATAGGAGAGGTGCCCGGAAGCAACTCTATGGTAAACTCTATCTCTCTATCCGGTGGCAATCCAGACAAGTCATCAGGAAAGACATCTGGAAAATCCTGCACTACCTCAATCTCCGCAAGAGTAGGTGACTCATCACCTCTGGTACTAACACCACGCTGGCAAGAAAAGCGTCACAACCCTTGTTCACCATGCGCATCGCCTTCATGGCAGAGATGACCATCTTTCCCGCCCGTTCCTTGGCAAGGGGTGAGAGAACTCATCCTCACCAGAATGCGGAAAACATCCTCTTCCGACGACAATCCACTAACGCATAGTGCTCCTCTAGCCAATCCAGACCAAGAATAGCATCATAGTCCTTCATCTTTAGCAAGAAGAAACACCCATCTAGGATTCTATCCTCAATGCACACAGGTAACGATGGAATGCACTTCCTAGTCGATACCGTACCCGCAGGGGTGTGCACAGACAAAGGGACCTCTAAGTCCTCAGACTCTATGCCTGACTCTAGGGCTAACTGCCTAGCGAACCGCTCGGAAATGACGAGTAAGAAGCACCCGTATCAAACAAAACCCGAGAGTGCACACCTAAAAGCAAAACCGTACCTTCGGTGAAATGCTCCGCCTGCTCGGCGTCCTCACAAGCTAAAGCAAACACTCGAGCTGGGGCTCGAGGCTTTCCTGGTCTTCCTGTAGCTGGCGCGGCTGCCGCTACCGCTGGGGCTGGCGCTCCGCGCTGGACTCCCTGCTGAAGTCTTGGAAATCCTTGATCTTGTGGTCGCTGCTTCCACACTTCAAACACTTGCCCGTAATCATCCACACTCGGTACCACCATGTGTCTTCCTACAGTGGGGACACTCTTTCTTCACACCAGGGGAACGTACAGAAGCTACCTGAGAACTGCCGACTGTTACGGATCGTTGCGGTGTCTGGTACACCGTTTTCTTCTTGTCTTGCCGCTGGAATGTCGCTGCTGGCCTCTTCTGCGAGCCTTCTTTTTTCTCCAGATATTGCTCCATCTCTCCCTCCTGCCTACACGCAGCACTAAGGGCCTCGTTCAACGTGCGGTGGTCAAACGCCACAGTCTCGTCCGCAGTGATGGCTTGAGTCCCATCATGAACTTCTTTGTCTTCCTACGCTCGTCCGCCACGATATGAGGTGCATATTTAGAGAGTTCAGAAAATCTTGCCTCATATTCCATCACAGTCATGGAGCCTTGAGCCAAAGATAGGAATTCCTGCTCCATCCGATCTTGCACATGCTCCGAGACGAACTTGGCCCGAAAGAGCCTCACGAACTTATCCCACGCAACATTGATAGCTCCGTCCTCAAACCGGGTACGCAGCAATGAAGCCCACCATACATCAACTCTTTCCTGCAGTACACCGTTCATAAGCACCATCTAAACAAATCTAACTTAACAAAACATACAAGCATATAAACCAAAACATACCTGTAGCATGTAGGTGGCTAACGTAACCTTATCGTCATCTACACACCTGATGGCTCGGAAGATCTTTTCTATCTCCCTCATCCAGCTTTCAGCCAACAACGGATCTCTCTCCCCCTTAAAAGAGGGTGGCAGCATCCTCTTGAATCTCTCCATGGTAGAAGGTCCACCATGGTCCTGAGCTGGCACTTGAGCCTGCTACAGTGCACATCAAGCAATATACAATCAACATAAAACCACATAAGTAATTAAACAACTATTAGTCATTTTATTTGTCTAACCTGAGCCTCCAACTGTGCCTGGAGTGCTGCCTGGGTATGAGCCTGCGTCTACATGGCTTGCACCAGACCTTGCATGAATACTCCGTAATCCACAGGCGGCGGTGGGGAAGTACAGAACCTTGCGGTCGGGGCCTACTGCTCCTCCCGCTCGTCACGTCTTGGCTCGTTCTCACGGGCCGACGCTCCGCCACGCCTACCTCTCGAAGCCATGGCTGTAATAAATTTCAGCCACCATTAGCTAGGTTGCTAAGTCTTCTAACCATTTTCTTATCTATTTTTCATTCATTTTTAATCAATTCTACACATGTGGACATACTTAGCATGCAATGAAGATGATGACTTATGTATATTCATGTGCAATCTCAACTGGTCGCTCTGATACCAATCTCTGTAATGACCCTCATTATACTGGTACGGTTATACCAACCCACGTCGGTATAGCAAGCGTCATCACAGTGGGACATTTACCCAACAATGACATTCAGCTGAGATACACGTGAATATAAGAACAGAGTAGCGGAAGTAAAGAACTGCTGCCTTCATTTCATTCATCATCCACATTTAAACATACATGATTTGATAACATTTAAGAACTAAAAGTCCACATAATTAAATTGCTGAAAATTTAAAACATAAATGTCCACACTTATACATTCCCTTTCCATAGTAATTCTAATACAATGTTGCAATTACATACTATGAAAATCTCAAAATGTCACAAGCACTCCAATTGTCTAATCCCCACGCTCGGAGTCGGTCTCCAACGCCTCCTCTGCAAGCGTGTCGTCACCAACTACACCTGTACGCCGAAGCAAGTAATGAGTCTAAAAGACTCAGCAAGTATTCTACACATACCGCACATGCACATATCATGGTAGGTTTTTCATACACATTCATAAGAGGCATCATGTAGCATGCTCGATATTAAACTTTTACAACCTATCATGGTGAATCTACAATTTAGCACATGGATTATGCTTTCAGATTTACGGAAATAGAATCACCTATCACTTGCTTTCTATTCATTTCTCACATAAAAATCTACCTCCAACCAACTAAGACATGAAAGCCATGAACATACATTTCCGAACATGCATGGAAGAAAACACACCTAACATGGAATCTACACATTACTACGCATATACATGACCATTTTCATACTTTAAGCTTGCTGATTTTACATGCTTTAGCACCATAATCTAACACATGAGAGCTACAACGACGATTTAAAACACAACATGTGAACAATCAAGTATGGAAGTTGTTTACATATCCTTATCAATCATCCTTAACATGAATTCTAGGCATTTTGCATACATAAACATGATCTTAACCTAGTAAAGCTACTGTTCAAGCATGATTTCAGATTGTCATAACATAGATTACAAACTCACATCCTCACATTGGTTTAACATTTTTACACAATTCCAATTTCGCATATTTCACACTTTACACATGCACTTTTACACATTGTTCACATTCGCATTTTTCACATGAACACATACACATTTACACATTCATATTTACACTTTCACATTTAGTGCCGTGACACATAGTCCAAACCACCAAAGAAGGACACAACACATCACATCACATAGACGCCATCTAGGCAATACAATGGCGACTCTTGGACTACGCAGACCGGAGAACAAGTCTCCACCCTAACCAGTGGTACTTGTCCACCTCCAGGATTTCCCCCTAATGACCTTAAGGTCACTTACACATTGAACCTTCTCAGGGGACTTTTTCCTGATACGGTTCCACTGCCCTCTGCGGAAGCAGTGTCACATTTGGCACAAGTTACACATTACACATTTTTTTTTTACTGATTTTACCACATAGGTTTACACATATCATTCTCATTTCATTCACTTTCATTCACTTTCTCACTCACATGCACATTTCTATGTTTTTCCTAACATGGCACTACAATTACAGAATCTTAGCACTCAGAAATTGCGCTAATCAGGTGGCTATACACAAAACAAATTATTTACAACGGCATGCATTAGTTTTACAATTTCACATGGGAAATTCATATTGTATCATCTACTGGTCTAAATGACCTGAATTTTAACCACAATCTATTTTCGGGTTTAGGATCCCACATGCAAAATTTAGATTTTTATGAGCTAAACCGGAATTACAGAAAATCTAACATTAATTTTACATGTTATCCGCAATTCGATTTAACATGGAGTTAAACACAAGCACAGTTTTAACCACTCACTGTCTGAACCCTAATAGGCATGGAACTACAAAATTTATTCCTGAATTTATTGGCCAACACACAATTTACAAAAGATTTATTGCGACTTACGCATGATTTCCGTTTTCCCCAAAACGGGAAAATTCGATAGATCACATAAGCATGGAAAATTTTCAGAACTCAGGGCATAGACAAGGTTGTACACACATGGTCTAATGAAATTAGGGCAACATGATTTTACCACGATTATCAGGAAAATGGTAAGCACATACACATGTACATTCTTCCACATGCTTTTAAATATATAAATAAGTTCTACCATCCACAATAAATGTACATTCACATTTTCATCCATCACATTTTTTTTTTGGTCGGTACATTTTCACCCATCACATTAGTTAATATACATAGCATATAAGAGATTACATTATATCCTCATCGTGAAACATATCGAAATTATCCACATAGAAGGGCAGAACAGCTTGCTGTTCTGCTCAGATGAACTTGGCGGCGGTCTCTGGCCGCTAGTTCAGTGTCAACGGCATAATCGATGGACGCTAAACATCATCTTAGCGTCAAGGGACATTGCCGTTAATGTCAGGTCTGTGCAGAACACAGACCCGAGCTCCAAAGATGAGGTGAATGTGGGGATCTAGGACATGAGGGAAAATGTATAAAAATGATAAAACCATCCTAGACACATACATGAACACTATGGGTAGGGTACTTGCCTCTTGTAAAAACTCCAAGGGATCTAAATGGGTCGGAGAAGCTCTCCTTGGGCAGTCCCAAGAAGCCTCCAAAAGAGCTCTCCTCCGGGTTCTAGGTCGATGCAGGTGCTAAGCTAGTGGTGGGAAGCCTTCTCCTTGGTTCCCTCTAGCCTCCAGTTGCAGAAGAATGCCAGATGAAGCCTTGGATCGCCGGATCAAAGCCTTCAAAGCTCAGTCTTTGCACAGCTCCGAACTAGGGTTTTCTCTCCTCTTTGCAAAGAGTCCAGAGGGGTTTTCTGGTTGCAAAAGGGGCTGTATGTAGAGGAGAGGAGCTCTCCTCTCACACAGGTTGGACAAGAGGGCCATCAGACCGTTGGAGACAGCTCCCCAATGGTGAGCTAGCTTGCTCCCGGAATTCTGGGCTCTGCAACGCATGCAGGTCAGAGAAGTTGGCGTCCACATCGCTGGACGCTGGACTTAGTGCTGACGTCCATGGGGTTGACGCCTACTCAACTCAAGCGTCCATGGATATTGACGCCGATCTGGCCTTTGGCCATAACTTCAGAACATGCAGAAACCATGTATATTTACACCTATATACATGCCATATATATACGTTATCATGTACACACTACTATCATACAATACATACATTACTTATACCTATTATACACATGCACACATAGGTATACTAATCAATACATACGTAGATACGTACCTACATACATTCACAACATGAATTATTTACATGCAATACAATAATGTAACAAAATCGAGGGCCTTACAGGGTGAATGGATTGCTAAAAATATTTTTGAATAAAACCTGTTAATAAAAATACTTAATAGAAAACACTAAGATAGAAAGTCAGAGTTAGTGAGAGTTAAGACAACAAGCAATCACACAACAACATGAGATTTTTATCTTGGTTCGGACCTCCTATCCAAGGAGTCCTACGTCCAGTCCCCAGCAACATCTTGAGATTTCACTAACCAAGGGTACTGTCCCCCTTAAGGACTCTTACATATCCAGCAGCAGCTGGCCTTCTCTTCTATCCCCGAAGAGGTACAAATCACACCACTGATACACAGGTCTTCCTTCCTCAATGAAGGGAATAACAACCACCTGTTTCCAACAGGTCTTCTCTTCACAATCGAAGAGGAACACATAGAGAATTATGTAAAAAGGCGAATGACCCCTACACCCAGCTTATAGGAAACTGCTTGATCTGAGGCGATGTTTAAGAGACAAAGATTTTCAATAAGAAAATCTCTTAGAACTACAAAAGCTTTCCAAAGGCTAAGCAAATGAAAAGGAGAGTTGAGATCTGAAAGGTTTTTTGGAATGAAACAAATGAGCTCTCTCTTTGCTGATGCTCGCAAGTTCTTGGCACGTTCAAAGGTGTGTATCTCGTGTGTATCCGTATCTTCTTTATTCATGGAGTCATCAGTCTTCTATATATCTTCTTTTGAAAATATATCCGTTGAGGTGTTCGTTGAAGTGTCCGTTGTCTCTATGTTTGAAGCACGTTAGACTGCAAGGTTCGAGGTGTGTAACAGGTAAGCCTGCAGTCATTTAATCCTCTGGAAGACAAATACGCAAGGAGAAGATTCATCCAGATATCTTTCACTTCAAGTTGTCCAACGTTGAGAGATTTGGTACTGTCAAAGACCTGCACGTAATAAATACCAAAGCATAGACAGCTAGACTGTCTCTATGCTGTTAGTCACGTTAGAAGACATGCTATAAAATATACACCAAATAGAAATGCCATTCGGTCACCCTGAAGGTGTTCGCAATAGAACACAGTATAGAAGGCACACAGATATGTGACATGCAGAGAATGTTCAGTCACAATAAATGTTACGTGGTGCAAGATATAAAGATATACGCGGGAAGACTTGAACTCACATAGTGTTTGAAAATATGTTTGAAATATCATGGAGAATGGATATTTTCAAATTTGTCTGAAAGGATAATATATTAAAAGTGTATGACAATACATTCAAACATAATCGTTGTGAAGAGAGTTGATGTAAACATGAAATCAATGATATGTACATAAATGAAATCCATGGTGAAATGAAATCGATGTGATTTATGTATATAAGGTGAAATCATTGTTAATGATAAGGAAATCGTTGTGCTGATGAAATCGTTGTTCTACTTGTGAAATCATTGTGTGAGCAAATCGTTGTTCAAGTAGAAGCAAATTGTTGTTTGAAAATCGTTGTTTAAGTGAATGCAAATCGTTATTTGAGACCAAATCGTTATATAAGTAAAGGCAAGTCATTGTTTGCTATCAAATCGTTATTTAAGTGAAACTAAATCGTTATGGTAATCAAATCGTTATTTTCCTTAACGAATCATTATAGCGACGATCAAATCGTTGTTTTACTTATCGAATCGTTACAACGATTAAATCGTTTTTTTTTCCTAAACGAATCGTTACATACAGCGATCAAATCGTTGTTTTACTTATCAAATAGTTACAACGATCAAATCGTTGTTTTACTTATGAATCGATGTGAGACCGAAATCGTTGTTTCACTTATGAAATCGATGTGAACCGAAATCATTATTTCACTTATGAAATCGATGAGAGACCGAAATCGTTATTTCACTTATGAAATCGATGTGAGACCGAAATCATTGTTTCACTTATGAATTGATGTGAGACCGAAATCGTTATTTCACTTATGAAATCAATGTGAGACCGAAATCGTTGTTCTATCAAGGAAATCGATGTGTACTTAGAAGAAATGTATGCTCTGAACTTTAAATAACAGTGTGAGAATAACTTACAGATTTTGCTTGCATTATTTCCTGTGGATGAACTTCAGAAAAGATTGTTAGAAAATATTTGTTAAGGTTTTGTTAATCACTAAAATTATATATAATAAATAAAATTATATATGGGGATAGACTGATCATCAATCTCCCCCTTTTTGGTGATGACAAAACATAACATAAAATGTAAAGTACTGAAATGAATTTTAAATAAATTTGTTGTCTAAATTTAGATGAATTTGATAAATTGAAGGAATGTATTTCAAAATATTTTATTTTCTCTCCCTTTTTGTCATTAAGCAAAAAGACATTCAAAGAGACAAAGAAAGAAGAGAAAAGATAAATGAGAGGCAAAAGAACCATTATTGGATTACTGAGGGGGTACAGAGATATAGAAGGCATGTGACAAGAGAGAGGCATGGCGAGTGATGATTGGCCAAGCCTTGAGTCCTGCTCTACAAAATATTGTTGAAATGCACCCCAAGCAATAGTGTAGGAAGGCCCCATAATAGGAACCATTCTCTGGATGTGAAGTTGCCTCTGAGCTTCCAAGAAATTGGCATATTCATCCTTACCAAGAGACATCTTGTAGGAACTGGATGTGCCAAAGCTGGCATGCTGCAAGAATTGATCAATTGAAATGGGGTAGAAGATCTGCTGCGTCTTCAGATCCTTTTTCATGGGTACATAAATATGGGACCTCTGAACCCAAATAGCAAATGAACCTTGAACTAGGTGAATGGAGTTCAGATCTAGAAACTCATCAGCAGATAAAGTGGGTTTGTTTGACCTAGCTAGAGAGAGATTCGGATTGAAAAGTTGCTGAGCAGCTTGAGGGTAATGCTTTTCCCACTGTGATGGAGACAACCTTTCACATTTAGACAGGAGGGGAGCTAGCACATCAGATTTGATATGACCATTGTGATACTCCCTGAACAAGAATATGTGGAATGCAAGGAGATTGCCCTTCTGGACGTGGATCCTGCCCATGACCCTAGCAAACCTTTCGAAATGATGGGACCCACTGTAGAGTCCACTACCAAGGAATGAAGGCTGGGGAGGAATACACTCTCTGACATCTTCAGGGTAGCAAAATCCACTTGGATGGAGGTGTTGACTGGATTTTCTAATCTGAATAGAGCTATTGCTCCTCTAAATTGCCCAAGCTGAACCTCTGGCAGATTGTTGAGATATCTATAATCATTGAACATTTGGAAGTATCTAAACAGCTTGATCTCCTTCTGGATGAAGGGACCCCAGTAATTCTTATGATGAATAACAAACCACTCACTCAGTGTGAGAGGGTGGTCTCTGGGAGGGAATCTGTCAGATTTAGTAAGTATGAATTTCTTGTATAAGGACTGATGGCCCCGAGCCCACTGTTCTTCAGTCTTAAATTCAGCCATTGAAATTTTTTTGGACTGATCAGCTTTAGATAGAGGAGAAAGAGGGAGAACAATTTGGAGGTGGTCTGTGAGGTTGAGGTGAGGGAGGCCACAAACTATGACAAAAATGCATTTATGCAGGAATTCAGAATATATAGATCTCCTTCTGTTTTCAACAGAAAGAGAGAACCAAAGGAGTGGAAAATGGGGTTCGGAGGAGAGGGCAAGGTCCTTTGAGACTTTCTTCTTTTTAGGAGCAGGACTAGAAGAGCCTGCCCTGTGAACATGAGAGGAAAGGGAGAGGACTGAGCGAAGAATTGCTTCTTCAAACTCATCTTTGATGTCCTTAATGACCACACCCGGAATTCGAGCACCCTCCGGAATGAGAGTGATGAATGAGGGTGGAGTGGGTGGGTGAAGAGTAGAATAAGAGGTAGGAGGAGGTGTTACAGATGGTCTAGCAGTGGATGGACCAGATGAGAAGGTTCCAGCTGAAGAAGATGATGTTGGAGGTGCCTCAAAACTGGGAGGAGGAGGAATAAAGGTGGAAGAAGCAGGCGAAGAAGATGAGGTGGTAGGAAATGGTGTTGGTGAGGAGATGTGTTTTAGGAAGGGGTTGTTTGAAGATGGCAGGGGCTAGAGGTGCAGTGGAGGAAGAAGGTGGAGAAGAGGGAGCTGGAGTCTTAAGAGGTGAAGAGACAGGAGGCTATGGGGGCACAACAACAGCTTCTACTGGATCTTCAATGTTGACTTGCTCTGCTTCGGATTCCACTGGCCCTAATGGCCCAGACTCTTCCACCACTGGCCCTGCTGGCCCAGACTCTTCCACAACTGGCCCTGGAGGCCCTGACTCCCCAACTGGTGGCCCTAATGCTTCCTATGTAGACTCTTCTTCAACAACATTTGGCCCTGATGGCCAGACTGCTTCTTCTTCATTTCTTAGCTCTGATGGCCCTGAACTGCCTTCTTGCAGGGGTTGAGTGGGAGTAGGAGGGGCAGGAATAGGCAATTGCGCCCTCACAAATACTGAAAGATCTGCTACTAATTGCTTCAGGCTTCCCAACTCATTTCTCATTCCTCGGAGCACAGCCTTGACTCCTCGAAGCTCTTTGGCTCCAGTGCTCTGACTAATAAAAATGGAAGAAATGTCAGACTGTACAGAGCATAAGATCTCCCCTTATGCATTTAATCTTTCAATTATAGGCTTTATGTTCACTTTAAGCTTCTTCTTCTTGTGGGATCTGTGGTGTGCCTTTCTGGTGAGCAACAGAAACTTTGTGGCCACACCCTTGCCTTTACTTTGCCTGAGCCGATAGTTGGCTCCATTATAATAATCTCAGCACCATTAGAGGTGCTTTCCACAAGACCTTCTTGGAATGGATCAACAGGGGCATTCATTGTGGGCTCCCCTTGAATTTCTGCTTCCTTTTCAACCACATGCTCCCCCTGAGCAGGAGCATCCTTCATCTGAACATTTTCTATGTGGCCTGGTGCCACATCTTCTGAACTGGCTACTGCAATACTGGCTTCTTCAGTAAAATTTCCAACTGGAGCAATGGGAACATCTTCTGCAAGATTTTCTTCTGTGTGGCCTGGTACCACATCTTCTAAAACAACTGCTCTCTGGTCAATTTCCACACTTGCAATTTTAGCAAGAAATTTTGGAGGGATTTCTTCATGAATATCTTCCTGCTCCCCCTGAATACTAGTGACAGTTTCTAACACTTCTTCAATTACAGATGCAATAATTGTCGAGGGGGTCTCAACCTCAGATGGCTGCCCAACGGGCTCAATGTGCTCAGGATCAATCTCTTCTAATCTTCTAGCACTTGCCACTGGTTCTTCAATTTTGACTTCTTCTTCCTCTTCTTGGACCACTGGAATTTCTGGGACTATAGGAGCTTCACCTATAATAGCCTCTCCTTCTTCCATGGAGGTCTTGGTCCACACACTCCCTACTAGTGAAAATCCACTCTTCTTTAGGTTCCTGGACCAAATAGGTTGGCCCATATTCTCCATTACTTCTCTGTTCAAAATAATATTGAAATGCCTGAATATTCTAGTCAATAAATATGCATAGGGAAGAGACACATTCAGCTTGTTCTTCCTGTCCCATATCATCTCTGATGCAAATCTCATTCTTTCACTTATCACTTGAGCCATATTTATATCTTGATTTTGAATAGCCCAAAACATCATATCAGAATCGGCCTTAGGGTAAGTTGAAAAAGTGGCACTCCTTGGTACTAGAATCTGGTAGACAATGAAATGAAGAATCCTATTGAACGCATTCAACTGATTAATATCTATCTTTCCATCCTTTAATTTGTACTATGTTCCGATAATGCCTAGCCCCTTGGCATGAATATCTACAATGTCTATCCCACTGCGACCAACGGTAGACACGCTAAACATACTCTCCAGGAGATCATAAGTGATATGAATAGGTGTACCTTTTACTGAGGAGGTTAGGGACCCGTCTTCTTCTACCTTTAGACATGTGTAGAACGCCTTGACCAGGTCTTGATAGCTAGCTTCTGAAACTGTGACCATTCTTGAGCATTTCAACCTTTCTATGGCTTCCACGATACTATGCATCTCATTCTTCTCTAAATTCGCAATATCTACTGCCTTGTTGCCACACAGCTTGGTTTTTATTGCTGCAAACCTTTCCTGCTGCTCTGCTATGAGGAAGACGACGATGTATCCACCAACGGTGCTGGAACTCCCAAAAGCCGCCATGGAAATGAACAGGGAAAGTTTCTAGAGGATCGTGGGAAGGAATGGAACAGAAGCCCTCAAGAAATCTTGGCGGGAACAGAGAAATCCTTTGAAATCACATAGAGAGGGGTCTGGAATCGATAGGGTTTATCGCTCCAGGAAAGTCGAACGAGAAGAGAGAGAGAGATGAAATCGATAAAGCATGGATTTCGGGCCTTAATAGTAGGACATAAAGGCGCTTTTGAAATGACAGAGCAATAAATGCGAATAATGACAAAATAGGAGAGGATTACGCAAATAATAAAGAATGTATTCTGAAACGTCATGGCAACTTTATGCGCAAGAAATAAGGAATTTACTTAACTTTCTGCAAGAGGGATAAATATTATTCTGAAATTTATTATTTCAGTTTCCTTCAGACGTATCTATTACAAATTACACATGCCTAATTCCCTTCTAAGAGATGTAAATCTTTCTTCATGTAAGGCCATTGTAAAGATATCTGCTAACTGATTTAATGCATCTATAAATAAAATATTTATGTTTCCATTAGCTACATGATCTCTGATGAAATGATATCTAACCTTTATGTGCTTTGTTCTGGAGTGCTGAACTGGATTTTTAGTGAGATTTATCGCACTTGTGTTGTCGCACAACAATGGGATGGTCTTGATGTGCAATCCATAGTCTTCAAGCTGTTGTTTTATCCATAGGATTAGTGCATAGCTCCCAGCAGCCACGTACTCAGCTTTAGCTGTTGATAGTGCTACTGAATTTTACTTCTTTGAAGACCATGAAATCAAGCATCCTGCAAGAAATTGACAACTACCACTGGTGCTCTTTCTACCTACCTTGCATCTAGCATAGTCAGCATCAGAATATCCAACTAAGCTAGTTTCACATGATTTTGGATACCACAGACCTAGATCATGAGTTTTAGCTAAATATCTAAAAAAACAAAAACAGAAATTAAGTGGGATTCCTTAGGATCTGTCTGATATCTTGCACACATGCATACACTAAATAAAATATCAGGTCTACTAGCTGTTAAGTATAGCAATGATCCTATCATATCTCTATAAAGTTTTTGATCAACTTTCTTACCTTCTTTATCACTGTCTAACCTGGTAGATGTGCTCATTGGAGTGGACAGTGGTTTTGCATTGTCAAACCTGAATTTCTTTAATAATTCTCTAGTATATTTTGCTTGACAAATATGTGTACCTTCTTTGCCTTGCTTGATTTGTAATCCTAGAAAGTAGTTGAGCTCACCCATCATGCTCATCTCGAATTCACGTTGCATGAGCTTCTCAAAATACTTACACAAGGATTTATCAGTAGATCCAAATATTATACCATCTACATAAATTTGCACAAGTAGTATGCTTTTGACTTTTGATTTAATAAACAATGTACTATCTACCTTTCCTCTGATAAAACCATGGTTTGATAAAAATGTACTTAGTCTTTCATACCATGCTCTAGGTGCTTGCTTAAACCATATAACATTTTATGTAATTTAAAAATATGATTTGGAAAATCTACATCATCAAAACTAGGAGGTTGTTCTACTTAGACTTCCTCCTTTATGAACCCATTTAAAAATACTGATTTTACATCTATTTGAAAAAGTTTTAAATCCAATGCACATGCATAAGCAAGTAACATTCGAATAGCCTCTAGTCTAGCCATTTGTGTATAGGTTTCATCGAAATCTATGCCTTCCTCTTGGGATAGCCTTGAGCTACTAGTCTAGCCTTGTTTCTAGTGATAACCCAACTTCATCCAATTTTCCTAAACCACATTTGGTGCCAATCACAGGATGATCTGATGGTCTCGGAACAAGGACCAAACTTGTTTTCTCTTGAACTGATTAAGTTCATCTTGCATGGCTAAAATCCAAGATTCATCAACAGTGCTTCATTAACTGTCTTTGGC
>CM024762.1:134361454-134519278 GCA_014218235.1 Colocasia esculenta | reverse complement strand
AGCACTTCAACTCCAAATACTTCTCAGAAAGTGTCCAAGAGAGGAAGGCATCTGAATTTGCTGCATTAAGACAGAGGAATCTGACTGTTGCTGAGTATGAGGTTCAGTTTTCCCGATTGGCGCGCTATGCCAATCATCTAGTAAGCACAGAGAAAATGAAGGCGAATAGGTTTCTTAATGGGCTCAGACCCGCATACATTACCCAACTGGCACCTATGGATATTCAGACCTATCCAAAGATGGTTAAAAAGGCACAACTACTGGAGGATGCGACCGACTTCACCGAGCGCATCAAAGGTAGAATGGTAAAGAAGGAACAAACTTCAAGAGCACCAAGCAAACCTACCAACGGTAAGAAAAGGCCGTTAAGTATCACTGACGGGCCAAGCCAGGAGCGGAAGCCCAAAGTCCCTACCCCTACTGCCCCGAACAACAAACCAAGATGCAAGCATTGTGACAAACTAAGTCACACAGCAGAAGAATGTTGGAGAAAGGTGGGCGCATGTAACGACCCAAGATCCACATTACCAGTAACCAACCGGTAACCCGAATCCTGACCCGCTAACCCACGAGCCGAAACTCGAAAGGGTAAGAAAAGAAGTGCCTGAGGAGAACATATAAACAAATGTACACATCACAATTTAAAAGCATCTCAAACTGGCATAACTCAGAGACAACATTAAAGTAAGAGTACAGTAAGAACAGGAGTAAAGTACTACTCATAACAGCAAGACGAGACCAACCACGGAGAGACACAGCTCCTCGAACCTCGAAAGCCAACCACGAACCACCTGAAGGGGAAGGGAGTGAGTCTCACAAAAAGAGACCCAGTAGGGCAACTAACCCCCACCGGTAACAGAGCTACTAAACAGTGCTAAACAGAAAGTGACTGTAAGTAAACGCACACACTCTGTCAACACACACAGGAACCGGTAACGTAGTGCGCAACTCCCTCAGGAGCGCACTGAGAGAAACTGGAACCTCGCCGGCTCGACAACATTACAAGCACAGCACACACACAAGCTCGCACGCAAGAGCTCACACAGCACTCACAAAGTAGGACTCAACCAGGGTCTGCTGTTCAGTGTCCTGACACCACAGAGTCTCGCAACCCTAGCCACGTGTGCACACTACAGACGCTCTCTCTCACGTCTGGTCCACGACCGGTTTTTCCCCCTACGCCCGACCTAGCGGTAGAGAAGGGGCTCCACGGAGACCGGCTCAAAACCACCACAAGGAGTACGCACAGGATAGAGTCGCACTCGGCGTCCTGGCTCACTAGCGGAGGACAACCACACGCTAGTCATCTAGACGGAGTCGCACCCACGCCTAGGAAACACAACAAAAACGGGCACGCGGTAACGCAACGCGTGTACAACAGACGGAACACACTCAATGCCTGAAACTCTGTACAACCGACGGATAGCCCCGTGTCACGTCTCGGCACAGTCAAACACAACATGAGCACAGGTAGAGACACTCTCTACACTTGGCGGACTGTGCTAACAGGTGGACACTGCATGTCAACACCTCAAACCACGGAAGAAGGGAAAGCACAGCTTGCTGGGAACTCACCTGCAGGTAGACGACAACATCGATTGCCGCTAACCAGGACGTAAATGGTAGCATAGCTTGACGGCAAGTGTGAAGTAGATGACAGCATCGACTGTCGTTAACTAAGGGTAAACGGCAACACCCTAGACGTCTATCAGAAGGTAGACGGCGTGCGTTGGCCGTTCACTCAAACTCGACGACAAACGATCTTGTCGTTTATATCCTACCATGAAGAATTAGACGACAAAGAACACGCCGTCTAGATCCACCACTGAAAAGCTTAACGGCAAGGGCTCCAGCCGTTAACTTCTTCCCTGAAGAGTTCAACGTCAACAATCCTTGATGTTTATTTCTTCAGCTTCCAGCAGCTGAAAACAGGCACACGCCGATCCCAAAGAGAGCAATCCAGCCCTCAGACCAACGAAAAGGTGAAGGAGAAACTCTCCCCCACATCACACTACACTACTACAACATCGGAAACCACGATCCAACGCACGGATCGGCCAAACCACTCAAAATCCCGGCAAAAAGGAAAACCTCCTCAAAGCACGATTCCACGCAAATCACACGCAACAAGCATGAAATTAACACTACAAGGACACTAAGGGGTCAAGTCCCTACCTCCGAAGCGTGTAAGAAGTCCTGCCAAACCTCAATTCGCGCCGAACCCCCAGAAGCTTCCTCGCGAGAACCGCCACCCAATCCGCTGTTTTCCGCCCGATCTAACTCTACCTCGCACACCAAGGTCTTTCCACGAGCTCCTGTCAACCACCTGAATGAGTGGAAATGGACAAAGATTGAAGAGGAGAAAAAGAGAAGGAAAAGGAAAGGAAATGGCTGCTCACGGGCCTGCCCTATTTCAACACGGGCGACAAGTAGACGTCAACATCCCTAGCCGTCTACTCGAACCGCCAAAGAGTCGACGTCAAGACCGCTTTCCGTCAAGTTCATCGCAGGAACAATCCTGAACCTACAACAAACGTCCACAATGCTGGACGCCAACCCCTAGGTCAACGACCTACCCCTCGACGTCAACCCCTGATCAACGACAACACCTATGCCGTCAACCAGACCCGAACCTCAACTAGACCCACTAAGGATTTGAGAAGACCCGAGATGTTACAGCCCTCCCCCCTTAAAAGAATTTTGCCCCCGAAATTCAAGCCACACAAGAGGAAGAGACAGCAACACAGAGGTATAAAACTACACGCGCATCCCGCTCACTGGTCAACACACCCACCTGAGCATCACTGCCAACAACACAAAACAGTGAGATCACCTTGTTCTTCAACCTCAGAACTCGGCAAAGGTGGGGGTTAGTTGCCCTACTGGGTCTCTTTTTGTGAGACTCACTCCCTTCCCCTTCAGGTGGTTCGTGGTCGGCTTTCGAGGTTCGAGGAGCTGTGTCTCTCCGTGGTTGGTCTCGTCTTGCTGTTATGAGTAGTACTTTACTCCTGTTCTTACTGTACTCTTACTTTAATGTTGTCTCTGAGTTATGCCAGTTTGAGATGCTTTTAAATTGTGATGTGTACATTTGTTTATATGTTCTCCTCAGGCACTTCTTTTCTTACCCTTTCGAGTTTCGGCTCGTGGGTTAGCGGGTCAGGATTCGGGTTACCGGTTGGTTACTGGTAATGTGGATCTTGGGTCGTTACAGTTGGTATCAGAGCTACTAAACAGTGCTAAACAGAAAGTGACTGTAAGTAAACGCACACACTCTGTCAACACACACAGGAACCGGTAACGTAGTGCGCAACTCCCTCAGGAGCGCACTGAGAGAAACTGGAACCTCGCCGGCTCGACAACATTACAAGCACAGCACACACACAAGCTCACACGCAAGAGCTCACACAGCACTCACAAAGTAGGACACAACCAGGGTCTGCTGTTCAGCGTCCTGACACCACAGAGTCTCGCAACCCTAGCCACGTGTGCACACTACAGACGCTCTCTCTCACGTCTGGTACACGACCGGTTTTTCCCCCTACGCCCGACCTAGCGGTAGAGAAGGGGCTCCACGGAGACCGGCTCAAAACCACCACAAGGAGTACGCACAGGATAGAGTCGCACTCGGCGTCCTGGCTCACTAGCGGAGGACAACCACACGCTAGTCATCTAGACGGAGTCGCACCCACGCCTAGGAAACACAACAAAAACGGGCACGCGGTAACGCAACGCGCGTACAACAGACGGAACACACTCAACGCCTGAAACTCTGTACAACCGACGGATAGCCCCGTGTCACGTCTCGGCACAGTCAAACACAACATGAGCACAGGTAGAGACACTCTCTACACTTGGCAGACTGTGCTAACAGGCGGACACCGCATGTCAACACCTCAAACCACGGAAGAAGGGAAAGCACAGCTTGCTGGGAACTCACCTGCAGGTAGACGGCAACATCGATTTCCGCTAACCAGGACGTAAACGGTAGCATAGCTTGACGTCAAGTGTGAAGTAGATGACAGCATCGACTGTCGTTAACTAAGGGTAAACGGCAACACCCTAGACGTCTATCAGAAGGTAGACGGTCGCGCGTTGGTTGTTCACTCAAACTCGACGACAAACGATCTTGTCGTTTATATCCTATCATGAAGAATTAGACGACAAAGAACACGCCGTCTAGATCCACCATTGAAAAGCTTAACGGCAAGGGCTCCAGCCGTTAACTTCTTCCCTGAAGAGTTCAACGTCAACAACCCTTGACGTTTATTTCTTCAGCTTCTAGCAGCTGAAAACAGGCACACGCCGATCCCAAAGAGAGCAATCCAGCCCTCAGGCCAGCGAAAAGGTGAAGGAGAAACTCTCCCCCACATCACACTACACTACTACAACATCGGAAACCACGATCCAACGCACGGATCGGCCAAACCACTCAAAATCCTGGCAAAAAGGAAAACCTCCTCAAAGCACGATTCCACGCAAATCACACACAACAAGCATGAAATTAACACTACAAGGACACTAAGGGGTCAAGTCCCTACCTCCGAAGCGTGTAAGAAGTCCTGCCAAACCTCAATTCGCGTCGAACCCCAGAAGCTTCCTCGCGAGAACCGCCACCCAATCCGTTGTTTTCCGCCCGATCTAACTCTGCCTCGCGCATCAAGGTCTTTCCACGAGCTCCCGTCAACCACCTGAACGAGTGGAAATGGACAAGATTGAAGAGGAGAAAAAGAGAAGGAAAAGGAAAGGAAATGGCTGCTCACGGGCCTGCCTTATTTCAACAGGCGCGACAAGTAGATGTCAACATCCCTAGCCGTCTACTCGAACTGCCAAAGAGTGGACGTCAAGACCGCTTGCCGTCAAGTTCATCGCAGGAACAATCCTGAACCTACAACAAACGTCCACAACACTGGACGCCAACCCCTAGGTCAACGACCTACCCCTGGACGTCAACCCCTGATCAACGACAACACCTATGCCGTCAACCAGACCCGAACCTCAACTAGACCCACTAAGGATTTGAGAAGACCCGAGATGTTACAGTGCATGCCTACGTTGCGGGAGTCGAGACCACCGTATACCCGACTACCCTTTGCTCAAAGAAAACAAGAAGCGTCCTGCGGGACAAAGGAAGCCAGGCAGGCTGCAGGCCCTGCAAGAGGTGGAAACCACCAAGGAAGGTGGAGTTGTGGAAGGTACACTACCTGTCTTTTCCCAGTCAGCATTTGTTTTGTTTGATACTGGCGCAACACATTCGTTCATATCACAAGCATTTGTTGATTCATTAACTGAAAAACCTACATCAATGGAATTTGAATTACCTATCACAACACCATTGGGAGAAAAGGCTCAATTGAATAAATATTTTCCATTAGCTGATGTTAAGATTGGGGAACTCAATCTGAGAGCAGACTTGATCTGTATGCCCATGGAGGGCTACGATGTCATATTGGGAGTCGATTGGCTAACTACTTATGGGGCCATTGTTGATTGTAGAAGAGGGAAGATAACCTTTAGTGAATTCCCTAAACTAACCTTTACGGGAAGTAGACACAAGAGACACTTGTCTCTCGTCTCTGCTATTAAAGCACAGAACATGATAAGAAAGGGTTGTGTGGCATTTCTTGCCGCAATTGTGATTGAGAAAAAATCATCTAAGATATCTGACATCCATATAGTGCAAGAATACCCTGATGTATTTCCCGATGAGCTGCCAGGCATTCCACCCGAAAGAGATGTAAATTTCTCAATTGATCTCATACCTGGAGCGGCACCGGTATCACGCCAACCCTACAGGATGTCCCCCGCGGAATTAAAAGAGTTGAAGAAACAATTGATGGAGTTGCTGGAAAAGAGATTTATCCGACCAAGTACTTCTCCTTGGGGAGCACCAGTGTTGTTTGTCAAGAAGAAGGACGGATCCATGAGATTATGCATCGACTACAGGCAGTTGAATAATCTCACTATCAAGAACAAGTACCCCCTACCTCGTGTTGATGAGTTATTTGATCAGATATCGGGAGCCAAGTACTTCTCTAAGATTGACCTTAGATCGGGATATCATCAGATGAGAATTAAAGATGCGGACATCTACAAGACAGCTTTCAGGAGCAGGTACGGTCATTATGAATTTGTAGTCATGTCTTTTGGACTAACCAATGCTCCTGCAGCTTTTATGCAATTGATGAACAACATTTATCAGCCCTACCTCAACAAATTCGTCGTGGTATTTATTGATGATATTCTCATATACTCAAAGACCAAAGAAGAGCATGAGGAGCATCTGAGGATCGTTCTGCAAATCTTGCGGGACAACAAGCTCTACGCCAAATTGAGCAAGTGTGAATTCTGGCTCAAGGAGGTATCATTTCTAGGCCATGTTATTTCCAAGGACGGTATCGTTGTCGATCCTTCCAAGGTAGAAGTTGTACTCAACTGGGAAAGGCCGACTAATGCTACAGAGATCATAAGTTTTCTTGGACTGGCTGGATACTATAGACGGTTCATAAAAGACTTCTCCAAGATAGTTGTACCTCTTGCTCACCTTACGCGAAAGAAGAACCCCTATGTCTGGAGCAAGGAGTGGGAGAAGAGCTTTCAGACATTGAAGCAATGCTTGACTTCTGCACCTGTCCTCGTGTTATCAGTCGAGGGCGAAGGATTCTCAGTCTACACTGATGCATCTGGAATCGGTCTAGGCTGTGTGTTAATGCAGAA
The DNA here is from genome assembly GCA_014218235.1 of Colocasia esculenta. Classification (NCBI taxonomy): domain Eukaryota; kingdom Viridiplantae; phylum Streptophyta; class Magnoliopsida; order Alismatales; family Araceae; genus Colocasia; species Colocasia esculenta. The sequence goes on along the minus strand of CM024762.1, from coordinate 134,512,564 downwards.
TGAGAAGGTGATAGCTTATTCTTCAAGGCAGTTGAAGCCACATGAAGTTAATTATCCTGTCCATGACTTAGAGTTAGCCGCGGTGGTATTTGCACTCAAGATCTGGAGGCATTACTTATATGGAGAGCAATTCATTATTTACTCTGATCACAAGAGTTTGAAGTACCTATTCTCACAGAAGGAGCTTAATATGTGTCAAAGGAGATGGCTGGAGTACCTGAAGGATTTTGATTTCAACATTCAATATCACCCAGGCAAAGGTAATGTAGTAGCTGATGCACTTAGTAGGAAGCCAGTAGCTTCTTTATCTTGTTTAGTCATGGGCGAGATGCAATTGTTAGAGCAATTTGCCAGTCTGGATCTGAATATTAAAAAGAGAAGTGATAAGGTGTTAGTTGCCAACTTGAGAGCTCAACCTGACATCATTATCGAGATCAGGGAGCAGCAGGATAACGATCATTTCTTGATCCGAGTCAGGGAGACCATAGCTGACAAGCCAGATTTCTCCATCGCAAAGGATGGAAGAATATTATTCCAAGCCAGGACATACGTGCCTGACAATGAGAAGCTGAAGAGAAAGCTAATGGATGAAGCCCACAAGACCAAGTATACCATACATCCAGGCGTAACCAAGATGTACCAAGATATGAAAAGGTCATTTTGGTGGCCTAACATGAAGCATGAGGTGGCTGAGCATGCCGCGCACTGCCTCACCTGTCAACAGGTAAAAGCCAAACATTGTCGTCTTGCAGGTGTACTTAGACCCCTGGATATACCTGAATGGAAGTGGGAAAGCATCGGAATGGATTTCACCATGGGTTTGCCTCGAACTCGTGGTGGACTTGATGCTATATGGGTTATTGTGGACCGTTTGACTAAGTCTACACATTTCCTTGCAATTAAGAGTACATGGAGTGTAGATGTGCTTGCAGCCTTATATGTGAAGGAGATAGTAAGACTACATGGAGTTCCCTTGTCCATAGTCTCAGACCGTGATCCCAGATTCACTTCTAGATTCTGGAAGGGACTTCAGACTGCGTTAGGCACTAAACTCAATTTCAGCACAGCATTCCACCCACAGACTGATGGGCAGACGGAAAGAACAAACCAAATAGTGGAAGACATGCTATGTGCTGCACTATAGATTTGAAGGATATTGGAATGAACAACTATCCTTGATTGAATTCGTCTATAACAATAGCTATCAGGAGAGCATTAAGATGGCACCATTCGAAGCACTATATGGCAGAAGTTACAGATCGCCAGTGTGTTGGAATGAAGTAGGTGAACAACAGTGGTTGGGACCCGATATGGTACAGACCACTAGCAGGGATATACAGATTATCAGAGATAGGATTAAGATAGCTCAGTCCAGGCAGAAGAGCTATGCTGATAAAGAAGAAGAGATTTAGAATTCCAGATTGGAGATTAGGGTTGTAAACGGGTCGGGTTCGGAATCGGAAACACAGATTCCGATACCGATTCCGATAACCGAAATATGGTTCCGATTCCGATTCCGATAAGATGGTTAATTTCGATTCCGTTCCGATTCCGATAACATTACGGAACCGAAATTCCGATAAGGTAAGATGTTTACCATAATTTTACCTTGAGTTTATGATAATTTATTGGAATAACTGATACCGATACCGATTCCGATTATTTTTTCGATTCCGATTCCGATAACTTATCGGAATATCCGATACCGATTCCGATAAGCTATCGGTATCATTTTCCGATTCCGAAACCGATAATTTTTATCGGTATCGGGTCGGAATATCGGATTATCGGGTTCCGTTTACACCCCTATCGGAGATCATGTGATGCTGAAAGTATCACCGACCCGAGGATTTCAAATGTTTGGGATGAAAGGCAAGCTAAGACCAAGATTCATAGGTCCATTTGAGGTATTGGATAGAGTTGGCGAGGTGGCGTATCGACTGGCACTACCTCCCCAGTTCTCAATTATACACAACATATTCCATGTGTCAATGTTGAGGAAATACGTGTATGATCCGTCACACGTAATCAGCTATGATGACATTATTTTGAACAAAGACATGACCTATGAAGAAAGGCTGAAGATCTTGGACAAGAAGATGCAACAACTTCAGAATCGAGCTATACCCGTGGTCAAGATACTCTGGAGAAATCACGAAGTCGAAGAAGCCACGTGGGAGCCCGAAGCACTAATGCGAGGAAATTATCCAGAATTGTTCAGTACACCATTCCTCCTCTTACGATCGTATGAATTTGGGGACCAAATTCTTTTTAAGAGGGGGAGGATGTAGCAACCTTGATTTTTAAATCCAAATAAAATAAAAAATTTTATAAATAAGATAAATATATTTGATTTGAATAAATGAGGAATAAGTGAAATAAAAGGGAAATTAAATCAAGCTCATTAAGTTAAATCAATAATGGGTTGTGTAAATGGCTCAAATACAAAATAAATGGGCCTAATTGTGAGAAGCCCATCATTGGATGGGAAGTATTAAGCTAAATTTGGAATAAAAATAAGGGAGAATTAATACCCGCCCCCTGCTTTATTGGGGGGATTTTTTCCGGTCCTTGTCAGATTTTACCTTCATGTCCGCCCCCTGCTTTATGGGGACTTTTTTTCCAGTCCCTGGAGCTCTGTAAGTGTGTAACTGTGTAACTGTGTAACTGTTACACAGTTACAGTTACCCAGTTATACATGTAAATGTGTTAGTTAGTGCTGATGGTAGTTATCGTTTTGGAAATATTCTTTAATATTTTTTCATCATTTTAGCATTGAGATAACATTATATCTTTATATTATTTTTTAATAAAATTATGTAACTGTATAACTGCGTAACTGTAACTGTGTAACAGTTACACAGTTACACAGTTACACACTTACAGGGCTCCAGGGGACTAGCCCTATAAGTGTGTAACTGTGTAACTGTTACACAGTTACAGTTACCCAGTTATACATGTAAATGTGTTAGTTAGTGCGGATGGTAGTTATCGTTTTGGAAATATTCTTTAAATATTTTTTCATCATCTTAGCATTGAGATAACATTAATATCATTATATTATTTTTTAATAAAATTATGTAACTGTATAACTGCGTAACTGTAACTGTGTAACTTGTAACAGTTACACAGTTACACAGTTACACACTTACAGGGCTCCAGGGACTGGAAAAAAAGTCCCCCATAAAGCAGGGGGCGGACATGAAGGCAAAATCTGACAGGGACCTGAAATTAATGTCAGATCCCTGCCAGGGACCTGCAATTAATTCTCCCTAAAAATAAGTAGTAATTAGTAAAGGTTTAAAGAATTATTAAATAGATCATATCTATCCTAAAAAGAGTCCTATACTTACCCTAACCCTTTTCCCATGAAATTGGATCCCTTCCAAATCCTATAAAGTAGATAAAGACAAGAAAAGGGAGATAAATATGGGAAATTCGGAGTTTGGGGAAAGGGAGGAGTCTTAAGGAAGAAAGGACTCTATTAGCAAGCTTAAACACCCTAATTCGGCCCTATCAACCCATAGAATATGGCTGGAGCTCAGGAGGACGTTGAGAAGGGCTGGGAACAAAGGTGCAAGGAGGAGGAGGCTAGAACAAGGGGAGATTTCTTCTTCTCTTTTCGTCATCAACCCTAGGTTTCATTACAACAAGAAAAGGTAGGCAATCTCTCAAGCTAAATTCGTGAAATTTAAACCCTAGGCAGATCATGCACATCTCTTCAAAAGCCCCATGGTTTCATCCTTTTTCGTTCATACATGAGGGCGAATTAAATGTTCAAACTTCTGTTGACATGTTGTGCCCGAACCTCTATGATTGCCTTACATCTTTGAATCTACTTATCCTCATGTCTTGAATTAAATACCATAATTACTGCTTGAAGCTAGGGTTCTAACGAGCCAACTTTGCCCAAATTCCATTGAGCATGCTATGCGAATTAAATTGTTTTCTATACCTATGCATGTTCTAGGTTAATGAAATTTAACCTGTCTAAAGCATGCCTTACATGAATCTGTTTTCTAATTAATCACGCCCAGTGATAGATCCATATGTCTAGTCTCGTTTAAAATTGATTTCATGAATTTTGAAACTTTCTGTGATTATATATCAATTTTTGAAGTGAGTTGGGAGGGATGGAACCCACCTGGAAAAAGGGACAAAAGCTCTTTTCTGGGCTCGGGCCACCTTCTGGTGTCGCGACGGCCCGACCCGTCGCGATCGCAGAGGGGGCCGCGACAAGGGGGTTCGTCACGTTCTGAACGCAATGGGTCGACATGTCACGACCTGCCCCCGGTTCGACCCCAGCGGCCGGTTCAATAGAACGCCACATGAACGCGCGAGCCCTTAGCGTTGCGACTTGAATGCGCCATTCAAGGGCGTCACGATGACCTTAACGCGATACCCCTGTGCGTCGCGACCTGACTATTGCGGCTAGAACCCTGATTTTACTATTATTGTAGCACCCTTGATTTTTAAAACCCAAATAAAAATAAAATTTCTATTTTTTATAAATAAGGAAAATATAAATTATTGAACAAAAAGGAAATAAATATAATTAGAATGATCTAAATCAAATCCCATTAGGCTAAATTAGTAATGGGATGTACTAATGGTCCTAACATGGTTTGTTGGCCCAAATAGGGATACCCATTATGAGAGGATAAGTAATTAAGAGAAATTCGTATCTAATTAATTAATAAATGGAAAATGGTCAAATTAACTATTAAAATAAGTCATATCTATCCTAAAAAGAGTCCTACCTTACCCTAAATCCTTACCCACAAATTGATCCCTCCTCAACTCTATTAGGTGGATAATAAGAGAAAGTGGGAGATAAAGAAGGAATTCGGAGTTTAATGGAAGGATGACTCTTAGAATGGCTAGGACTCCTATAGTTAGCCATACACCCCCAAATTTCGACCCTAGCAACCCTAGTTCGTGTCTAAGCTCTTTGGAGATGAAAAGGAGAAGTTCTGGACGAAGAGCAAGGAGAGGAGGAGGCTTGGAGCTTGGATTTTTCTCTTCTTTTTCGTCATCAAACTAGGGCTTTCTTACTCCACGAAAAAGGTAGGCAATCTCTCAAGCTAAAATCGTGTAAAAATTACCCTAGGTATCTTTCATGAACCTTTTCAAAAGCCCTCTCGTCTCGTTGTATTTCGTTCATCCATTTGGGTGAATTAATTGCTTGAATCTCTGTTGTTACCATGAACCTGAAACTTCATGTTTGCTCTATACCCCTGCATGTACTTCTTTTCATTTCATGCCATAATAATTCTCATATATACTTCCTCATATTATATTTCAAACGCGCCTAGTTTCGCTCTATTTTGATCTCCCATGAGGGAGAATTAATTCTTTGAATCCCTATCAGATTCATGCACCCGACCCTTCTTGTTTCTTTGTGAACCTCGTTTATGCTTGAGTTCATACTATGATAAAATTATCATAAATACTACAACTTGTTAGCTTTTGAACGCCCCTTATTTCGGATTTTTCATCATGAATACATTGTTAATTAATTCATTGAACCCTGACTGTGCATGTTTAGGTCACTGAAAAGAAACCTGATCAAATCATGCCCAAATCTTGTTTATTTTCAAATTAATCGTGCATGTTGATAGATTTATATGTCTACTTTCGTTTAAAACTAGTTTCGTGCTTTTTGGATGACCGTGCTATTTTATTTGGAATTTAGAACATCTATGTATCAAAGAGGATTCACCCTGGAAAAAAGGGAAAAAGGGTAATCCCACCTGGTATCGCGTCGGCGCGATCCGCCGCGATATAAGTGGGGTCGTGCCGGAGGATGGCGTCGCATCAAGAACGTGGCGGCATAAGCCGTCGTGATTCCACTCCGGAACGGGCCAGACCGGCCAGTCCACCTGTCGTGCCCGGCCGCCCCGTCGCGACTTGGATCGCGATGGGTAAGTCCGCCGCGTTTTCAAGAATCCGACCATAATTGAAAAATTATGCATATGCCCTGTTGTTTAAGCTTTATACCCCTTAATTAGCCATGATTACCCATGTTATGGTTAATTCGACTTGGTACGTTAATAAATGGCATTAACGATATAAATTTAATTATTTAAAATGACATTGCACGACTTGTCATATCCTCAAGATTTCTTTACACTTACACACACATAATATTATTAAATGTCATTTGACCCTGATAAATTATGCAATAATATATTCGGTAAATTAGCAAAATAAATTACTAAATTACCCTATTTTATTAAATACAATTGTCTTCATTTTATACGCGCATTTTAAATACCGTTATCGTTTTCCCTCGGCTTCGAGCACTCGAGGCACGACGGACCCGGTTTCTACACACTTTCTCTTGACTTGGACCACCACTCCATCAGGAATACTCTCGACTGGGCCAGGGACTCCTTGTCAAGACCTCCGTAAGTCTTTTTGGCTTTGGCGCACGTCCTTAGTCAACGAGCTGGTTGTACCCCAAATCTCGATACACATTAGGGATCAGTACGATCCATGCCTTAGTGTTTTTCCTTCTCATCTCGGGATCACTCCGAACCATTTGTCCGTGTTCACGATATGACTAAGTGGGCGGTTGTGACTTCTACCAGACTGCCGGCACCCGACCTGGTGTTGTGCAACCGTTACTATCGGAATTTCACGTGTTTTACAGAATTGTCTCTATCTCATCTAATGTCCATATCCTCTCATCTGTTCACGTTCTCTCTACACTCTCATCTATCTCGTCTAGTACTCTCTTATCTCTTCTTGGTACTCTATTGGTCATTCTTGTGATTGTCTAAGATAAAGAAATGACTCATGCCAGCGCAATAGGGCCCGATCTGGTCCTGGGAGGAGCGCCCAAAAAGTGCCAGTACCCATGGGAGTTAAAATGATCAAGGATGTGTTACGGCATGCATCCAGTGCCAGTTTACTATCTAGATTAATCTATGACAATCAAAGTACTATCTCTACAAGTGCAAACGTGATCGTTACTAGTGCACCGTTGTGCAATTTACATGTTATAATGTTACATGGCCATTCTATTGTCGTTCTCGTTGTACTATTTTCCCTGTGCCAATTGCTATTGTTCTCTTGTTATCATGACATGCTCTACATGAATTTACTCTCTAGTTAGCCTGCCATTAAAACATTAACTATTTAAAGCATGCTTGTGTTCATGAGATATTAAGTCCTACTGGGCGTTATTCGCTCATCCTACGTATATATTTAATGTGTTTCAGGTGAGTCGGATCATGACCACACTCACGAGGATGGGACCGATGTGGAGGCTCAGGAGTGACCATTCAGCAACCAGTGCTATCTAGTAGTAGTCTGTTAGCGTAGTTATGAGTTAGTGAGTCAGTTAGTCATTACGTATTAGTTTGGTTTGAATAAAGTACTCTGGGCCCTAGTTTTGGCTCTGATACGTTGATGTAATAATTAGTTGATGGAATTATCAATGAAATTGGAGTTTATTTGGTATTATTCCATTGTGCAATGGTTTGCATTTATTTCTCGCTCTGTACTATTTAATAACTGTAATCCCGCTCCGATATTCCGCGTCGGGTATTACAGTTTTGTGGTATCAGAGCCTAGGTTATTCTTAAGTATAGGATGATCTAGGTTGGACCTGCCTCGACTTAGAGTCAAATTTCATACCTATGAGAGATGGGTAGAACCTTGGGTAATAAGATAAAATAAACGCACACACGCTCAAACTTAGTGCAAACTCAATGACTTACATTTAAAATTCTCTTTTGAAGGAACTTAAACACTAGCAATGGCAGCGGAGCGTGCACAACTCCGTGACATGCAGCAAACAATTCAGCAACTTACTCAGGCTTTACTCCAAGCTGCTGGAGCCAACAATAATAACAACAATCGAGGTGCTGGTGAATTACATAGGAACTTCCGTAATCTGAATCCACCCCGATTCAATGGAACCACAGATCCGGATGAGGCAGAAAATTGGCTCAAGGAGACTAAGCGTATCTTCCACGTTATGCAATGCGCGGATGGTGATAAGCTGTTGTTAGCAACATTCCAACTAGAAAGGGACACCCGTGTGTGGTGGGAGTCTGTTGAGGCTACCCGAGCAAATGCACAGTTCACATGGGAGGAGTTCAAGGAGAACTTTAACTCCAAGTACTTCTCTGAAAGATTCCAAGAGAGGAAGGCCTCTGAGTTTGCTGCACTTAAATAGAGGAACCTCACAGTTGCTGAATACGAAGCACAATTCTCCCGATTGGCTCGATACGCCAATCATCTGGTCAGTACAGAACGAATGAAGGCAAAGAGATTCCTTAATGGGCTCAGGCCTGCTTACATCATGCAACTTGCACCATTTGATATTCAGACCTATCCAAATATGGTTAGGAGAGCACAATGCCTGGAGGATGCGACTGAACTCACTGAGCGCATCAAGGGTAGAATGTTCAGGAAAGAGCAAACTTCTGGAGCATCGAGCAAGCCTACTAACGGCAAGAAAAGGCCGTTAAGTATCACTGACGGGCCAAGCCAGGAGCGGAAGCCCAAAGTCCCCACCACTACTGCTCCGAACAACAAACCAAGATGCAAGCATTGTGACAAGCTTGGTCACACACACAGAAGAGTGCTGGAGGAAGGCAGGTGCATGCCTTCGATGCGGGAGCCGAGATCACCGGATTTCCGAGTGTCCATTACTGAAAGAAAATGAAAAGCGTCCTACGGGACAGAAGAAGCCAGGCCGACTGCAGGCTCTGCAAGAAGTGGACACCACCGAGGAAGGTGGTGTAGTGGAAGGTACACTATCAGTCTTTCTCAATCAGCATTTGTTTGTTTGATACTGGCGCAACACATTCGTTCATATCACAAGCATTTGCTGATACATTAATGAAAAACCTGCATCTATGCATTTGAATTGCCTGTTACTACACCATTGGGAGAAAAGGCTCAACTCAACAGATACTTTCCTTTAGATGATGTTAAGGTTGGTGAACTTAACCTTAGAGCTGACCTGATTTGTATGCCTATGGAGGGTTACGATGTTATTCTGGGAGCCGACTGGCTATCTACTTGGGGCTTGTGTTGATTGTAAAAGAGGGAAGATTACTTTTAGTGAATTCCCTAAGCTGACCTTCACAGGACGTAGACACAAGAGACACTTGTCTCTCGTCTCTGCTATAAAGGCACAAAACATGATAAGAAGGGTTGTGTGGCATTTCTTGCCGCAATTGTACTTGAGAAGAAAGCAACCAAGTTATCAGACATTCATATAATACAAGAATACCCCGAGTGTGTTCCTAATGAGTTGCAGGCATTCCACCTGAAAGAGATGTGAATTTCTCAATTGATCTCGTACCTGGAGTGCACCGGTTTCACGCCAACCCTACAGGATGTCCTCTGTTGAATTGAAGGAATTAAAGGAGCAATTGATGGAATTGTTAAAAAAGAAATTTATCAGGCCAAGTACTTCTCCATGGGGAGCACCAGTCTTATTTGTCAAGAAGAAGGACGGATCCATGAGATTATGCATCGATTACAGGCAGTTGAACAATCTCACTATCAAGAACAAGTACCCTCTGCCGCGTGTCGATGAATTGTTTGATCAGAGATTAGGAGCAAAGTATTTTTCTAAGATTAACCTTAGATCGGGATATCATCAGATGAGGATTAAAGATGCATATATCTACAAGACAGCTTTCAGGAGCAGGTATGGTCATTACGAATTTGTAATCATGCCTTTTAGACTAACCAATGCTCCTACAGCTTTTATGCAACTAATGAACAACATCTACCGGCCCTACCTCGACAAGTTCGTCGTGGTATCATTGATGATATTCTCATATATTCCAAGACCAAGGAAAAGCATGAGGATCATCTGAGGATCGCTCTGCAAATCTTGCGGGACAATCAACTCTACGCCAAATTGAGCAAGTGTGAATTCTGGCTCAAGGAGGTGTCATTTCTGGGTCATGTTATTTCCAAGGATGGTATCGTTGTCGACCCTTCCAAAGTAGAAGTTGTGCTGAACTGGGAAAGGCCAACCAATGTCACCGAGATAAGAAGTTTTCTTGGACTGGATGGTTCTTACAGACGGTTCATAAAAGACTTCTCCAAGATAGCTGTACCTCTTACGCGTCTTACGCGGAAAAAGAACCCATATGTCTGGAGCAAAGAATGTGAGAAGAGCTTTCAGACACTCAAGCAATTGCTGACATCTGCACCTGTCCTCGCAGTATCAGTCGAAGGAGCAGGATTCTCAGTCTACATTGTTGCATCTGGAATCGGTCTAGGCTGTGTATTAATGCAGAATGAGAAAGTGATAGCTTATTTTTCAAGACAGTTGAAGCCACATGAAGTCAACTATCCCGTCCATACTTAGAACTAGCTGCAGTAGTATTTGCACTCAAGATCTAGAGGCATTACCTATACGGGGAGCAATTTATTGTCTACTCCGACCACACGAGTTTAAAGTACTTGTTTTCTCAAAAGGAGCTCAATATGCGACAACGGAGATGGCTGGAGTACTTGAAAGACTTTGATTTCAATATCCAATACCACCCAGGTAAAGGTAATGTAGTAGCTGATGCACTTAGTAGGAAACCAATAGCTTCCTTATCTTGTCTGGTCACAGATGAGATGCATCTGTTAGAACAATTTTCCAGTCTAGATCTGAATATTGAGGAGAGAAGTGATCAGGTGCTAGTGGCCAACTTAAGGGCGCAACCCGACATCTTTGTCAAGATCAGAGAGCATTAGGCAAACGACCCATTTTTAGTCCAAGTCAGGGAGACCATAGCTGACAAGCCAGATTTCTCCATTGCTGAGGATGGGAGAATATTATTCCAAGCCAGGACATGCATGCCTGACAATGAGGAGCTGAAGAGAAAGCTAATGGATGAAGCCCACAAGACCAAGTACACAATTCACCCAGGCGCAACCAAGATGTACCAAGACATGAAAAGGTCATTTTGGTGGCCAAACATGAAGCGTGAGGTGGCTAAGCATGCCGCGCACTGCCTCACTTGTCAACAGGTGAAAGCTGAGCACCGTCGTCCTGCGGGTGTACTTAGACCCCTGGACATGCCTGAATGGAAGTGGTAAAGCATCAGCATGAATTTCATCATGGGTTTACCCCGAACTCGTGGTGGACTTGATGCTATCTGGGTTATTGTGGACCGTTTAACCAAGTCCACACACTTGCCATTAAGAGCACTTGGAGTGTGGATGTGTTAGCAGCCTTGTATGTAAAGGAGATAGTCATACTACATGGAGTTCCAATATCCATTGTCTCAGATCGTGACCCTAGGTTCACTTCTAGATTCTGGAAGGGACTCCAGACTGCCCTAGGCATAAAACTCAACTTTAGCACAGCTTTCCACCCACAAGCGGATGGACAAACTGAAAGGACAAACCAGATAGTGGAAGACATGCTGCGAGCCTGTGCTATAGACTTTAAAGGGTATTGGAATGAACAGTTGTCACTAATTGAATTTGCCTACAACAATAGTTATCAGGCCAGCATCAAGATGGCACCATTTGAAGCACTGTATGGCCGAAGTTACAGATCGCCAGTATGCTGGAATGAAGTAGGTGAGCAGCAATGGCTAGGACCCGACATGGTACAGAACACTAGACAGGACATACAGATTATCAGAGACAGAATTAAGATAGCTCAATCCAGGCAGAAAAGCTATGCTGATAAAAGAAGAAGGGACTTAGAATTTCAGACTGGAGATTATGTAATGCTGAAGGTATCCCCGACCAGAGGATTTCAAAGGTTTGGGATGAGAGGCAAGTTGAGACCAAGATTCATAGGTCCATTCGAAGTATTGGATAGAGTGGGAGAGGTAGCGTATCGATTGGCACTACCACCCCAGTTTTCAACAGTACACAATGTTTTCCATGTATCCATGCTGAGGAAATACGTGTATGATCTGTCACGCGTGATCAGCTATGAAAATATCATTTTGAACAAAGATATGACCTATGAAGAAAGGCCAGAGAAAATCTTGGACAAGAAGATGCAACAGCTTCGGAATCGGTCTATACCCGTGGTAAAGGTATTATGGAGAAACCATGAAGTCGAAGAGGCCACGTGGGAGCCTGAAGCAACAATGCGACAGAATTATCTGGAATTATTCAGTAAGTCATTCTTCCTCTTACGATTCTATGAATTTGGGGACCAAATTCTTTTTAGAGGGGGAGGATGTAGCACCCTTGATTTTTAAAATCCAAATAAAAATAAAATTTCTATTTTTTTATAAATAAGGAAAATAGAAATTATTGAACAAAAAGGGAAATAAATATAATTAGAATGATTTAAATCAAAGCTCATTAGGCTAAATTAGTAATGGGATGTACTAATGGTCCTAACATGGTTTGTTGGGCCCAAATAGGGATAGCGCATTATGAGAGGATAAGTAATTAAGAGAAATTTGTATCTAATTAATTAATAAATGGTCAAATTAACTATTAAAATAAGTCATATCTATCCTAAAAAGAGTCCTACACTTATCCTAAACCTTTACCCATGAAATTGGATCCCTTCCCAACTCTATTAGGTGGGTAAATAAGAGAAAGTGGGAGATAAAAAAGGAAATTTGGAGTTTAATGGAAGGGATGACTCTTAGAATGGCTAGGACTCCTATAGTTAGCCATACACCCCCAAATTTCGACCCTAGCAACCCTAGTTCTTGTCTAAGCTCTTTGGAGACGAAAAGGAGAAGTTCTGGACGAAGAGCAAGGAGAGGAGGAGGCTTGGAGCTTGGATTTTTCTCTTCTTTTTCGTCATCAAACTAGGGCTTTCTTACTCCATGAAAAAGGTAGGCAATCTCTCAAGATAAAATCGTGTAAAAATTACCCTAGGTATCCTTCATGAACTTTTTCAAAAGCCCTCTCGTCTCGTTGTATTTCGTTAATCCATTTGGGCGAATTAATTGCTTGAATCCCTGTTGTTACCATGAACCCGAAACTTCATGTTTGCTCTATACCCCTGCATGTACTTGTTCTCATGCCATGATAAAATTCTCATATATACTGCCTTGTATTAGCTTTCAAACGCCCCTAATTTTGCTCTATTTTGATCTTCCATGAGGGAGATTTATTCTTTGAATCTCTGTCAGATTCATGCACCCGACCCTTCTTGTTTGTTTGTGAACCTCGTTCATGCTTGACTTCATACCATGATAAAATTATCATAAATACTACATCTTGTTATATTTTGAATGCCCCTAGTTTCAGAATTTTTCATCATGTATCCATTGTTAATTAATTCATTGAATCCTGACTGTGCATGTTTAGGTCACCGAAAAGTAACCCGACCAAATCATGCCCAAACTTTGTTTATTTTAAAATTAATCGTGCATGTTGATAGATCTATATGTCTACTTTCGTTTAAAACTAGTTTTGTGCTTTTTGGATCACCATGCTATTTTATTTGGAATTTAGAACATCTATGTATCAAAGAAGATTCATCCTGGAAAAAAGGGAAAAAGGGCAATCCCACCTAGTATCGCGTCGGCGCGATCCGCCGTGATATCAGTGGGGACGCGATGCCATCCGACCAGCCAGTCCACATGTCGCGCCCGGTCGCCCCGTCGCGACTTGGATCGCGACGGGTAAGTCCGCCGCGTTTTCAAGAATCCGACCATAATTGAAAAATTGTGCATATGCCCTGTTGTTTAAGCTTTATACCCCTTAATTAGCCATGATTAACTCATGTGTAGTTATTCGACTTGGTACATTAATAAATGTCATTAACAATATAAATTTAATTATTTAAAATGACATTGCACGACTTGTCATATCCTTAAGATTTCTTTACACTTACACACACATAACATTATTAAATGTCATTTGATCCTGATAAATTATGCAATAATATATCGATAAATTAGTGAAATAAATTACTAAATTACCCTATTTTATTAATATAATTATCTTCGTTTTATACGCGCATTTTAAATACCATTATCGTTTTCCCTCAGCTTCGAGCACTCAAGGCACGACGGACCCGGTTTTTACACACTTTCTCTTGACTTGGACCACCTCTCCATCGGGAATACTCTCGACTGGGCCAGGGACTCCTTGTCAAGATCTCCGTAAGTCTTCTTGGCTTTGGCGCACGTCCTTAGTCAACGAGCTGGTTGTACCCCAAATCCCGATACACATTAGGGATCAGTATGATCCATGCCTTAGTGTTTTTCCTTCTCGTCTCGGGATCACTCCGAACCATTTGGCCATGTTCACGACATGACTAAGTGGGTGGCTGTGACTTCTACCAGACTGCCGGCACCCGACCTGGTGCTGTGCAATCGTTACTATCGGAATTTCACGTGTTTTATGGAATTGTCCCTATCTCATCTAATGTCCATATCCTCTCATTTGTTCACGTTCTCTCTACACTCTCATCTATCTCGTCTAGTACTCTCTTATCTCTTCTTGGTACTCTATTGGCCATTCTTGTGATTTTCTAAGATAAAGAAATGACTAATGCCAGCGCAATAGAGCCCGATCTGGTCCTGGGAGGAGCGCCGGAAAAGTGCCAGTACCCATGGGAGTTAAAATGATCAAGGATGTGTTACGGCATGCATCCAGTGCCAGTTTACTATCTAGATTAATCTATGACAATCAAAGTACTATCTCTACAAGTGCAAGTGTGATCGTTACTAGTGCATTGTTGTGCAATTTACATGTTATAACGTTACATGGCCATTCTATTGTCGTTCTCGTTGTACTATTTTCCCTATGCCAGTTGATATTGTTCTCTTGTTATCATGACATGCTCTACATGACTTTACTCTCTAGTTAGCCTGCCATTAAAACATTAACTATTTAAATCATGCTTGTGTTCATGAGATATTAAGTCCTACTGGGCGTTATTCGCTCATCCTGCGTATATATTTAATGTGTTCCAGGTGAGTCGGATCATGACCACACTCACGAGGATGGGACCGATGAGGAGGCTCAGGAGTGACCATTCAGCAACCAGTGCTATCTAGTAGTAGTTTGTTAGCGTAGTTATGAGTTAGTGAGTCAGTTAGTCATTACGTATTAGTTTGGTTTAAATAAAGTACTCTGGGCCCTAGTTTTGGCTCTGATACGTTGATGTTATAATTAGTTGATGGAATTATCAATGAATTGGAGTTTTATGGTATTATTCCATTGTGCAATGGTTTGCATTTATTTCTCGCTCTGTACTATTTAATAACTGTAATCCCGCTCTGATATTCCGCGTCGGGGCGTTACAATTATAACCCTACTATTATGCCATATAAACCCTGTTTACCCTTAATTAAGTTATGTCATGAGTAATTCGACTTATTAATTAATAATGGGCAATATTACATGAAATTTTTTAATTTGAAAACTATGCACAACCATACATGCTCTCTTGATTTCTTACACTTGCACACACTTAACAATCATATCTGACATTAAACTCTATTAAATTACGCAATAATGTATCTGGTAATTTAGCGAAATAAATTACTAAATTCCCTATTTTAAATAATTACACTTGTCTGCATTTTACTTGCGCGTTTTATACACCGTTACCGCTTCCCTCGGCCTTCAAGCACTCGAGGTACGACGGACCCTAGTTTTCTACACACTCTCTTGACATAGACCACCTCTCCACCGAGAAGACTCCTGACTAGACTAGGAAATCCTTGTCAAGGCCTCCGTAAGTCTTCTTGGCTTCGGCGCACGTCCTTAGCCGACGAGCTGGTTGTACCCTAAAACCCGTTACACCCTTAGGGATCAGCATGATCCAAATGACCTTAGTGTGATCTCTCTTACGTTGTGATCATGCCGGACCACCTAGCCGTGTCCACGGTACGGCTAGTGGGCAGTTGTGACTTTTACCAGACTGCAGTACCCGACCTGGTGCTGTGCAACTGTTACTATCATGGTTTAATGACGTTTTACGACTATACCCTATCTCATTTACTATCTCGTTACTCTCATCTGTTCACTTTCACTCTGTACTCTCATCTAGTTCGTCTATTACTCTCATCTCTTATTAGTACTCTATTGGCCATACAATTGATTGTCTAAAATAACAAACAAGTGCTATATGCCAGTGCAATAGGGCCCGGTCTGGTCCTGGGGAGAGCTCCCGAAGAGTGCTATTTCCTTGCAAGGGTTACATGATCAGGATGTGTACGGCATGCATCCAGCGCCATTTAATACTATAACAATTAATCGTTGACAATCAAAGTGTTATCTATTCAAGTGCTATGCAAGTGTTATTATCGTTACATGGCCATTCTATTATCGTTCTCGTTGTGCTATTTTCACTATACCAGTGTTATTGCTCTCTTGCTATCATTACTTGCTCTACATGACTATACTCTTTAGTTACCCTACCATTAAGACATTAATTATTTAAAGCATGCTTGTTCTCATGAGATATTAAGTCCTACTGGACGTTATTCACTCATCCTGCATATTTATTTCATGTGTTCAGGTGAGTCGGATGGTGACCACACTCACGAGGATGGGACTGATGAGGATGTTGCTCAGGAGTGATCCGATCAGCTGTCATGGTGTAGTAGATAGTTAGTTTAGTAGTCAATCAGACAATATGTATTAGTTGGATTTGAATAAAGTACTCTGGGCCCTAGTTATGGTTCTGATGGATTGATGTAATAACTAGTGATGGATTATTAATGGAATTGGAGTTTATTTGATGTTATTTCCAATTGTGTAATGGTTTGTTATTTATTTTCATGCTCTGTACTATTTAATAACTGTAATATCACTCCGATATTCCGCATCGGGGCGTTACAACTGTTGTAACATCGCGCATTTTTTAGATCTTTGTAGATTCCTGCTTAGTGGGTTTGGTGGACAATGTGTGGCCCATTAGTGCGTGTTTCAGGTGTTTACGCGTGTTGTGAGGCTTGGTGGGCCGCCAAATTGGGCCCAAACCACTCACAGGTTTTCTGCTTGTGACCGCGACAGGGGTATGCGTCGCGTTCTGAATGCGATGGCCCTGGGGGTCGCGTTCTTGTTACCGCTGTTAAGCGGTCGACGTCTACATGCGCGCCACGTGTCGCGTGCAGGGCAGGGCTTGCTGACGTCAGGAGTGGGAAGGCGACGGCCACCTACGTCGCGTTCAGGTCGTGACGTAGAGCTACGTCGCGTTCCCAACTGTTGTGCATTTTTAAAGGGGTTTTCGCCGAACAGAGCAGGGGAAGCTCTGCTCGGCCAGGGGGGAGCTGCTGCGGGGTTATTCGGGCGGCTCGAGGTTCTGGAGATGTGTGGGGCATGTTCTCGCAGCGAGGACGTCGTGTGGAGTGGGGGAAACGCCGAGGGATCTCCGGTTTTCGCGTTCTTCACGAAGGTAGGGTGTTCTACCTCGATTTGTATTGTGAATTGCAGGTTAGCTTGTTTACCGCTTTGTAAACAGTAGATACCATGCTAGGGTATCCATTAAAGCATGAAAATGTGAATTAAGCATGGTTTGAATGGTCCAGAATGGTGATCCGTGGATTTGCTCCCGGATTAGGGTTTGCGCCTGTGAAGGAGACGGCCCAGAGTGTCGCATCCCGAATGCGACAGCCCGACCCGTCGCGTTCATGTTATGAACGCGACAAGTCAATGGGTCGTGTTCTGAAGGCGACCTTGCCCCTTGTCGCGACCTCAGCTGAGAGGTCCCGTTATGCATGCTTTCTGTATTTTGAATATCCGATTAGTGGTATTTGTTGTGCATGGCAATGATAGGTGGAGCCAGTGCACTTGTCACGCTCACGAAGCGTGTTGCTCACAAGGTGGGCTGGTTTTACGTGGCCAATGTGTTATTTATATAATTAGCATGGTGTTTACATGGTTTGGAAGTCGTGCATATGGTTTGTGTGTACATGGCACATCGTACGTCGTCGTGTTTATTGTATCTTAATCATTGTGGTTAGTCCGTGGTATAGTGGCGATGAGGTTCACGTGTGAACCTAGTTTTGATCCTTTAAGATCTTTATAGATTATCCTAGATGGATAATTAGTAAAGTATAAGTATGGTTACTACGTGATTATCGTGTACTGTGTTTAGTGTGGCAGTGGAGGTCACAAGGTGACCAATGACAGGCTGTGGTGTTATTAGTAATATGGTTTATGTGTGTGATTATGTAGGTTAGCTTGTAAGTCACAGGGTGACTGGGACGAGCTATTCCTAACATATGTACCGTGATTAGTAATAGAAAGTGTTTGTGTATATATCGTGGTTTGAGCTTGCTGAGTGTGGTGGTCCGGCGCCTGTTCCGGAATGCCTCTCTAGTCGGGTACCCCAGGTTTTTTGTGAGCCAAGCACATGTACTTGTTGTGCTTGGGGTTGGTCCTGGTACTGTGTGTACCGTCGAGGTCTGTGTCATCTTCCTGGACACCCTCACTCATGTGTTTGAGTTGTACGTCCAGCTGAGGGAAAGACGACAGTAGGGCAGCGGCTTGTGTTTGTGGGTGTGCAGTCGCTTGTAGCGCGCTCATAGTTGGGGGTACAGACACCAGCAGATGTCACTGGTCCCCAGCTAGTCCTATTTTCCAGTGCCTCACTTTAGGGTGCTCCGGCCAGAGACCCTAGAGGTGCCAGGCATGGACCTGTAGCTGTGTGTCTACAGGTGTGGTGTTGGTTGGTCTCCATAGTTGTTTGACTTGTTCTCGTGGAGCGGCAATTCGACCTTTCGTCTGTGACTGCGAGACTGAGAGGTTGTTCTTGTGTTTTGTTGTCCGGTTGGATACTGGCCTGATCAGTCAGTAGTTCGTTCCCGTGTGGTGGCGTCGTTCTTTCCGACTCTTGCTTTGCCGCTCTGGTTGTGGCTTGTGTGACTTGCCGGTTGAGGTTTCACTGTAAGTGTAATCTAAGTGAGGCACCTGTAGTAGTGATGGCACAGTAAAGTTGTGGTTCGGTGTGTGTTTATCACCTACTTGTACCCTTCGTACGGATGTTTATGTTTTGGTACCTCGAGGTAGTAGTAGGTACCTATACCCTTTGTGGGTTGCTTTGCACTTTTATAGTGTACACAACCTTTTTAGGTATTGAGGCAATACTCTTGTTTCTATGGAGGTCTTATGGATTGACCTGCCACCTGTTGTATTTTATCCGTTTTAAGTAAGTCCCCGTTTATGGTTTATTGTGAAATGGATTGGCTTGTGGTTGCCAATCCTGTTACCCTTGTGGTTGCCAATCCTGTTACCCTTGGTGGAGTTGTGCTCTGTGGAGGCCGTGTGATGGGACCTTCCACTTGTGGTGTTTCACCTTTTTTTTTAGGTAAGCTTTCGATTATGGTTTTAGTATGTGATGGATTGGCCCCCTGTAGCCGTCATGTTACCTAGTGTGTGTAGCTTCTGATATATCGTGGTTTGGGGTTTAACGGACCAGCACTTGGTTGGCTGTCCTTTTACCCACGAAGTTGAGGTTCGCCTGGGAAGCTTGCAGCCTAGGCAGTGACTTGCCTGTGTGGCTTAAAGCATAGGCGACCAGTTGTTATTATGGTTTGCCTGTGAGGCTTAAGGCTTAGGCGTTTCAGTTGTTGTGTGGACTAGTGGTGCAAAACCAATCATGTTGCTTTTTCTTACCTTCCGAGGTTATGTTTGATTAAGGTGTTTATATTTAATTGTAGTTTAAATTCAATTGTTGTGAGCATGAAATGGTTTGGCTATTGGTGTTGCCAATGAGACCCTCTGGGGTTGAGGTGTCCGTAGTTTTGTTGTTGTTTTGGGTAGCCCCTGCTAAGCCTGTGACTTGTTGAGGCTCACTTCCCTACAGTTCTTTTCAGGGCTTGCCGTTTATGTGGCATGTGGAGAAGTTTGTGGCAGACTTGTACCACCAGCAGTTATGTTGTAGTAGTGTTGCGTGAGCTTGTGCTCCCTCGAGATATGCTCCAGTAGTTGTACTTTTTAATTGGACATGTAATAATGTAATCGGACAGTTGTAAATTGTTATATGTAGTATGAGCACATGTACTTTCTTGTGTTTTATATTGTGTAGTTTTCTTTTATATTCTTATTGGACACTTGTGTGAGATATCCCTTGCGAGACTTCAGTCCGTTCGCGGGAGGCAGATCTGGATATGGAGCCTTAATGGGCATAATCATCCAGGGCCGTTACAGTTGGTATCAGAGCAATGTCCAGTTAGAATATGAAAAGACATTGAGAGTACAATGTCCCAATACATAGATTAATGTCCACTGCTGGTAGTAAGTCTACGGTTTTGTGTTGGTTAAGGTAGTATTTATCTGAGTTTTTGTTCTATAAACGTGTTTTTGTGTTGAGAAATTTAGTTGTTAGTAGTTATTGAAAGTTGATGTGATTAGAGGTGGTATAATCTATGTGATTATACCAGCGTGCTGGTTTGATAGATCAGTTTGGTTGTTAAAGATTCGCAGTTAAAGGAATTGAGGAGATTAACAAGTTTGGATATGGAATTCAGTAAGTAAGTTATTATGAGATACAGAGTTAGCAGAGACAGATATATGGTAACAAGGTGATGAGGAACAGGTCAGTGTGTGTGTTAGAAGTGATTAAATATGCAAAATATAGTTGAGAACCTCAACAGAGGTATTGTGGCATCAGAAATCTGAGTCAGATGATATCAAGAAACAGTATGACTGAGAATGTGATTTGTGTTATGAAAAATTTGGCATGATTAAGTAAGGCAGATCAGCTTTAAAAAAAAAAGTACTGGTACAGAAGGGAGCAGTGGTTTATGACAGATAGATTAAATATGCCTGAGATCAGAAATTTGAAAAAAGTGTTGTTATGAATAATGATGGTAATATGAAGTTTGATATGAGGATTTGTATAAATATGTATAGAAATGATCAGTTGAATAAAGAGAGAGAGAGAAAAGAAGAATCAGTGTGCAAAGAGATTTTCTAAGAATTGCACAAGAAAAATATTTAGTTGATGAATGGCAGGTTATGAGGAATTCTTCATAGAGAGTTAGTAAAGATTGACGTGCTAAAGATAAGAGCAGTGAAAGTTAGTAACTATGAGCAGCTTGAGGAAAATCAAAATTAAAGTTAAGTATATTAGAATGAGTTTAAGCCAAATGAAATAGAATGGAAAGAAGTGCATTAATGGAGAAACAGTTAAGAAATATTGAGTTAAGAGAAACAGCAAGGCAGATTGTGAATTTATGTTATTTGAGAAAAGAGCATTTAATGGAATAAGGGAAGCAGACAAAGTAAGTTGATATATTAAAAGAAATTGGTATTCAATTTGAGTTTTTGATGTATTTTAAAGAAGGATGATTAGATACCAAAAAGATTTATAGTATGAATGGTACAACAAGATTAGCCAGACAGCAGAATGAATAAGAGAAGTATTTTGCGGAAAAGATGTTATGATTAGAATGATTGGCAGTTTAGATAATAAAGAAATATGGACTAGAGAAAAGAAGAATTTAGCAAATGATGAAGTGAATAAAATTAGATGAATCAGGAAATGTCAGTTAGAGTTTGCATATCGGTGCAAAAAAATGATTCAATAGAGCAGAAATGGACTGTTATTAAGATATTCCAGAGTTTCATGCAGGAGCAGGAACAGACTAATTAAAGAATATTTGGAAAGGTTATGCAACAAAATTATGAGATTAGCCAGAGAATGTCAGTAAAGTAAGAAAGGTATATGAAGAGTACAACATGTCAATAGCAATTTGGCAGGTCAAAATTGCAGTAATATTTTCAGCATGAATTAATTGAATAAGATAATTTGAGAAGCAGTTAAAGTTAGAAATGAATACAGTGAAGCCAGAGAAAAGTAATTGAAAGTAATAATGAGAACAAAAATGTGGAATATTTTGCAAAAGTGTTCAGTGTGATCAGAGTAGCGCAGCGGAAGTGGAAGCAAGAAAGATTTAATATTCACAGATTGTTCAAGGTTTACTTGAATAAGGAGAAAGTATAAAATTTTGTGTAGCGAATAAAGGAACAGAGGTTATTATGATTTTTAATCAGAAATGATTTAAAGCGGTATGAGCAGAATAATATGAAAAGGGCAGGAAATTCAAAGATGGTGATTGGTTTTCTTTGAAAAAAAAATGACAGTTGCGAATGTAAATACATATAAGGCAGGGTAACAGTAAGCAATGATAAATAATAAAAAAAGAAAATGGCACCGGAAAATTCAAGAATTTGGAAAGATTATAGCATGGTAAAGTATTACAGTGTAAGATACTCGAGAAAGGTAAAGCGGTCCCAAAAGAAATGTTGCAAACACAGCCGAAAAAATGTGAAAGTAGGTTCAGTCCAAGGAGATAAAGCGCCACCAGTAAGGTAGAATCGCCTACGGATAAAAGGTAAGGAAATAGCAGATTGAAATTACAAAATGAGGTAGTTGTGGAATGAATTGAAAAGAAAGGAAAGGCAGAACAAACATAGGAATGAACAGATGAATCAGTCATCACAGATGATTGAAGAGAAAGATACAATGGAAGCGTATCCTACTTGCTCTATATACGGTTTTGTTTCTTTTTAGGTGATAATCCAGTTTGTTGTGATTTGCTTTGCATGTCGAGGATGACATTCTTTTTTAGGTGATAATAATGTAACATCGCGTGTTTTTTGGATCTTTGCAGATCCCTGCTTAGTGGGTTTGGTGGCCAATGTGTGGCCCATTAGTGTGTGTTTCAGGTGTTTATGTGCATTGTGAGGCTTGGTGGCCGCAAGATTGGGCCCAAAGTGCTCACAAGTTTTCTTCTTGTGAACGCGACAGGGGTATGCGTCACGTTCTGAATGCGACGGCCTTGGGGGTCGCGTTCTTGTTACCGCTGTTGAGCGGTCGACGTCTGCATGCGCGCCACGTGTCGCGCGCGGGGCAGGGCTTGCTGACGTCAGGAGTGGGAAGGCGACGGCTGCCTACATCACGTTCAGGTCGCGACTTAGGGCTACATCGCATTCCCAACCGCTGTGCGTTTTTAAAGGGGTTTTCGCCGAACAGAGCAGGGGAACCTCTGCTCGGCCAGGGGGGAGCTGCTGTGGGGTTCCTTCGAGCGGCTCGAGGTTCTGGAGATGTGTGGGGCGTGTTCCCGCCGCGAGGAAGTCGTGTGGAGCGGGGGAAACGCCGAGGGATCTCCGGTTTTCGCATTCTTCGCGAAGGTAGGGTGTTCTACCTCGATTTGTATTGTGAATTGTAAGTTAGCTTGTTTACCGCTTTGTAAACAGTAGATACCATGCTAGGGTATCCATTAAAGCATGAAAATGTGAATTAAGCATGGTTTGAATGGTCCGAAATAGTGATCCATGGATTTGCTCCCGAATTAGGGTTTACGCCTGTGAAGGCGACGGCCCAGAGTGTCGCGTCCCGAACGCGACAGCCCGACCCGTCGTGTTCATGTTATGAACGCGACAAGTCGATGGGTAGGATTCTGAAGGCGACCTTGCCCCTTGTCGCGACCTCAGCTGAGAGGTCCCGTTATGCATGCTTTCTGTATTTTGAATATCCGGTTGTGGTATTTGTTGTGCATGGCAATGACAGGTGGAGCCAGTGCACTTGTCACGCTCACGAAGCGTGTTGCTCACAAGGTGGGCTGGTTTTACGTGGCCAATATGTTATTTATATAATTAGCATGGTGTTTACGTGGTTTGGAAGCCGTGCATATGGTTTGTGTGTACATGGCACATCGTACGTCGTCGTGTTTACTGTATCTTAATCATTGTGGTTAGTCTGTGGTATAGTGGCGATGAGGTTCACGTGTGAACCTAGTTTTGATCCTTTAAGATCTTTTATAGATTATCCTAGATGGATAATTAGTAAAGTATAAGTATGGTTATTACGTGATTATTGTGTACTGTGTTTAGTGTGGCAGTGGAGGTCACAAGGTGACCAATGACAGGCTGTGGTGTTATTATTAATATCATTTTGTGTGTGATTATGTAGGTTAGCTTGTAAGTCACAGGGTGACTGGGACGAGCTATTCCTAACATATGTACAGTGATTAGTAATAGAAAGTGTGTGGTTTGAGTTTGCCGAGTGTGGTGGTCCGGCGCCTGTTCCGGAATGCCTCTCTAGTCGGGTACCCCAGGTTCTTTGTGAGTCAGGCACGTGTACTTGTTGTGCTTGGGGTTGGTCCCGGTACTGTGTGTACCATCGAGGTCTGTGTCGTCTTCCTAGACACCCTCACTTCTGTGTTTGAGTTGTACGTCCGACTGAGGAAAAGATGACAGTAGGGCAACGGCTTGTGTTTGTGGGTGTGCAGTCGCTTGTAGCGCGCTCGTAGTTGGGGGTACGGACACCAGCAGACGTCACTGGTCCCCAGCTAGTCCTGTTTTCCAGTGCCTCACTTTAGGGTGCTCCGGCCAGAGACCCTAGAGGTGCCAGGCATGGACCTGCAGCTGTGTGTCTGCAGGTGTGGTGTTGGTTGGTCTCCACAGTTGTTTGACTTGTTCTCGTGGGGCGGCAGTTGGACCTTTCGTCCATGACTGCGAGACTGAGAGGTTATTCTTTGTTGTGTTGTCCGGGTTGGATACTGGCCTGATCATCCAATAGTTCGTTCCCGTGTGGTGGCGTCCTTTTCGACTCGTGCTTTGCCGGCTCTGGTTGTGGCTTGTGTGACTTGCCGGTTGAGGTTTCACCTATAATGTTGTGCCTAAGTGATGGCACATTAAAGTTGTGGTTCTGTGTGGTGTTTATCACCTACTTGTACCTTTCGTACGGATGTTTATGTTGTGGTACTTCGAGTATAGTAGGTACCTGTACCCTTTGTGGGTTGCTTTGCAGTTTTATAGTGTACACAACCTTTTTAGGTATTGAGGTAATACTCTTGTTTCTATGGAGGTCTTATGGATTGACCTGCCACCTGTTGTATTTTATCCGTTTTAAGTAAGTCCGTTTATGGTTTATTGTGAATGGATTGGCTTGTGGTTGCCAATCCTGTTACCCTTTGGGTAATTTTTAGATGAGGCTTGTGGCCTAGGCGTACTGTGGTTTGGTCGAGCTGTGCTCCGTGGAGGCCGTGATGGGACCTTCCACTTGTAGTGTTTCACCTTTTTTTTAGGTAAGCTTTCGATTATAGTTTTAGTATGTGATGGATTGGCCCGCTGTAGCCGATCATGTTACCAGGTGTGTGTAGCTTCTGATATATCGTGGTTTGGGGTTTAATGGACCAGCACTTGGTTGGCTGTCCTATTACCCATGAAGTTGAGGTTCGCTTGGGAAGCTTGCAGCCTAGGCAGTGACTTGCCTGTGTGGCTTAAAGAATATGCGACCAGTTGTTATTATGGTTTGCCTGTGAGGCTTAAGGCTTAGGCGTTTCAGTTGTTGTGTGGACTAGTGGTGCAAAACCAATCCTGTTGCTTCTTCTTACCTTCCGAGGTTATGTTTGATTAAGGTGTTTATATTTAATTGTAGTTTAAATTCAATTGTTGTGAGCATGAAATGGTTTGGCTATTGGTGTTGCCAATGAGACCCTCTGGGGTTGAGGTGTCCGTAGTTTTGTTGTTGTTTTGGGTAGCTCCTGCTGAGCCTGTGACTTGTTGAGGCTCACTTCCCTACAGTTTTTTCAGGGCTTGCCATTTGTGTGGCGTGTGGAGAAGTTTGTGGCAGACCTGTACCACCAACAGTTATGTTGTAGTAGTGTTGCGTGAGCTTGTGCTCCTTCGAGGTATGTCCCAGGTAGTTGTACTTTTTAATTGGACATGTAATAATATAATCGGACAGTTGTAAATTGTTATATGTAGGTATGAGCACATGTACTTTCTTATGTCTTATACTGTGTAGTTGTCTTTTATATTCTTACTGGACACTTGTGTGAGATATCCCTTGCGAGACTTCTGTCCGTTCGCGGGAGGCGGATTTGGATATGGAGCCTTAATGGGCATAAACATCCAAGGCCGTTACAACTGTTGTCTAATTAATCATGACCAGGATAGATCTCCATGTCTACTCTCGTTTAAAATTAGTTTCATACTTTTTGGATCACTGTACGATTTTTCATCGAATTTTGACTGGAGTCATGACCTTACACACACCAACGGAAATGGACTGGAGTGATGAGCGACCAGGAGTCATAGCGATGGAATGTCCTTAGTACCTTAGAGTTTAGTTAGAAATTTACTTAGTTATCTTTTCCAAATGTAATGATGTTATTGAGCCCTATGTTTTGGCTCAGAATTAGTGGTTGTAATAGTTTAAGTGATTTATCAATAAAATAAGAAGTTTATTAGAATTATTATTTATTTAGATGCTCTGATATTTGCGGTTGTATGCGTAATTTACGTTACCATACACGTTGTTCATGTTGGGTTAAGTGTGTTTTGAAATTTTCTAAAGTTGTATTTTAATGATGATCAATGAACATCACCCATAATTTGATTTTGATGATGTCATTTTGTACATTTTGTATATATTAAAATGATGACTAATTGAACATGTTATACATTTTCTACATATCATAACAATGCTTAAACAACAAGTTTTTTATGTTTAATATCTCACATTTTAATGATAATATCTTGTATTAATGGTTTACAATTTATATTTTCAGGTTTACATAAATTTGTCACAGCGGTGTCGACACAGTCCACCTGGGTGTCGACACTGGCTCACTGTCCCCGAAGCCCTTTTTGAAGAAAGGGTCAAGTAGTGTCGACACACTCATTGGTGGTGTCGACACTAGTTCCAGTTTTCAGGAGACCTGTTTTGTGCTTGGGACAGGGTGTCGACACACAGGCAAAGTGGTGTCGACACACTTCGGCTGAAGCTTCAACACCTGATTTCTCTGGACACGTGGCGGCTTGGGGATCAAGAGAATCTGCCTAGGTTTTTGTGCCGACGCACTCCAAGGGTCCACATGGACTTATAGGGCTATAAATACCCCCAATCCTTGCCCCCCTAAGGGGGTGCTGCTCTTGCAATTCCCAGAGAAACTTTTTGGCGTCAAAAAGGGATCTCTCCAGTTCTTGCTCATCTCCAGAAGCTGTGATCCATCTTTTCAAGAGAAAGTACAAGGGAGTGAAGGCCAATTTCTAGAGAGGGCTTTGAAGTTTAGAGCAAGGGAGCAGATTCAGCAGAAGCACAGCAATTGAAGAGGAATTTCTGGCGATTCAGAAGCTATTGAAGCAGAGCATCGCCAATTGACATGGAGCATCTTCAAGCCTCTTCAATTCAACCTTCTGTAAGAAATCTTCATCGAAGAACACTCATTCTACATCCATTTCTCTCACTTCTGAGTTTGTTCTTCCTTATTTTATCTAAGAGATTTGTGCATGAAGTTCTGCACAAATTTCTGTGTACGAATCTGTCTTGAATCAGATCATTGCTAAAGGATCTGATTTCTGTTGTCTTTGATCTAGCTTTTGTATTGTGAGCCGTCGAGCTCTGGTTTGTGAGTCGTCGTACTCACTGTGTGGTTTGAGCCGTCGTGCTCAATTTGGAGTCGTCGTGCTCCGATTGTTGTTTGAGCCGTCGTGCTCAGTTTGTGAGTCGTTGAACTCAAGGTTATGTGTTGATCCGTCGTGCTCAAGGGTGTTTGGAGTCGTTGTGCTCCGGTGTGAGTTGTACTCTTTTGAGTAGTGGAGCCTCACTGTGTGAGGGGTGGATGTAGGAATCACTGGTGTGATTTCCGAACCACCTAAAAATCCTTTATGCAATGGTTTGATCTGCTTGTCTGTGCTAGATGCTTGCATAGGATTTTGCTTTCACACCAAGTGTTTAATTGCTTCACACATCATCTACACACACCCACACTTCAGATCAGTAAATTGTTTGTTTGAATTGATCTTTGATTCGAAGTAATTTTGAATTGTTTAAGCTTCTGCATTAATTGGCGATTAGATCTATTCAACCCCCCCTTCTAGATCTGATCCATCCACCTATTCGATCCTACAATTGGTATCGAAGCCAGGTTAATATCTATTTCTGATCTGATTTGATTGCCTCTGTTTGATCTCTGTGTTGCTTGCTTGAGTATTTGCTTGTTCTTTCATTGTCTCTCATTGTGATTGATGGATTCTCGAGGATTTGTAGCTGAGGCCATTCCATTAATAGACCACCATTCTTTAATGGGTTTGATTACTCTTATTGGAAAAATCGCATGCAAGTTTTTCTAGGGCTCAAAACTATGAAATCTGGAGGATAGTTGAAGTGGGTCCTTATGAAAATCAGGAGATGAGGAGAATTGGACTAGAGAGCAGATTAGGAAAGCTACTCTTAATTACAGTGCCATGAATATGCTTCAATGTGCTGTCCACCCTAAAGAATATTCAAGAATATCCATGTGTAAATCTGCTAAAGAAATGTGGGATAAACTTGAATTAATGTATGAAGGAACATCTCAAGTTAGGGAAACCAAAGCAAACATACTTGTTTTTTAATATGAATTATTTATGATGAAATCTGATGAGTCAATTTCTGAAATGTTTGCTAGATTTATGATAATTGTCAATAGACTGAAGGCACTAGGTAAGGAATACACTGATGCTGATTTGGTATGAAAAATTTTGTGTTCTCTATCATCCATTTGGCACACAAAGGCTACAATGATTGAAGATTTTAAGGATTTATCCAAAATTTCTTTGGATGAACTCATAGGATCTTTAATGACTTATGAAATAAATCTGAAAAGAAGTGAAGAACATATGCTTAAAGCTAAACCAGTAGCACTTAAGGCTTCATCAAGCAACAAAGAGAAAAATGAAGAAAAATCAAGTTCTGATGAGTCTGAGTCTAATGAGGATGAACTTTCCCTCATGACTAGGCAATTCATAAAATTTTAAAATCAAGAAGAGGAAAATTCAATGGAAAGAAAAAATATTCCTCTGGTAAAAGGAATGCTTCTTCTTCAAATTTTAGTGCTGGTAGAAATCAGAAAACTGATGAAGGTATTATTTGCTACAGGTGCAACAAGGCAGGACACATGAAGGGTGAGTGTCCTGAGATAAAAAATGATAAATACAAAAAGAACAACAAATTGAAGAAGTCGAAAGCCATGATAGCAACTTGGTCGGATGAAGACCAAAGTGAAGATGAAGAAGAGAACTCCTCAAGTTCTGTAAATGAGGAGTTATGCTTTATGGCAAACAGCAGTGATGGAAAGGTAAGTCCTTCTTTTGAACAATATACTGTTGAAGATTGGCAAGATGCATATGCTGAGTTGATTGAAAAATATTCTGAAATAAGAAAAGAAAACAAATATCTAAAAAATAAAATTGAAAATGGCATGCATGATACTTCCTTAAATAGAAGAATATCTGAATTTGAAAATGAAATAACTGAACTCAATGAAGAAAAGGAAGATCTTTTGAATGACATTGATGAATTTAAAATTGCATCTCAAAAGGCCAACAATGATTTTGAAAAACTTTCTGAAAGAATAGAATTGCAACAAAAAGAAAAGTAACAAGTCATTGATGAAGTTCAGAAACTCAAGAAGTTGTTAGAAGAAAAGGAACAAGTGATAAAAATTTCACAAATGGAAAGGAAAACCTTGATGCATTGTTAGGACTAAAAATGAATGCTACAAAATATGGACTAGGATTCACCACAGAAAAACTTTGAAGAATAAATCTGGTGAAAAGAAAGAAAACTTTCAAAAAATCTTTTGATAAAATTGTCAAAAGCACTAGTCCAGAAAATAAAAATAAACAAGTGTCAAGAACACATCTGAAATACCCAAGAATCAGAACAAAAAGAATGTTTCTAACCAAAAGAAACAAAACAGGTCGACACACATTGCTGATAGGTCGACACCAGTCAACCACAAGTTGAAAACTGTGGCTGCTGAGTCGACATCAGTCCAACACAGGTCAATCTGTCCATTCTGAAAAATAACAACCAGTTGAACAAAAATTCAAATAAAAATCTAAAAAATTGTAAAAAACACAAAAACAAACTTGCATGATGGTTATTGGAGATCCAGGACATCATGTCAATCTAATTGGATCAATTCTTGGAATCATGGTATCATAATCCTTATTGGTACCATTCACAATCTTTTTATTCAAAAGTTCCAAGATATCAACAGAATTCTTGGTTTGGATTTCCATACATGACAATCATGCCAAAATACATAATTTCCATGTTTATGAAAGGAAAAATACTGTGTTTTCATTCCAAATCAGAATGTTAAAATGCCAAAAGGGAAATCATTTCTGAAACAAAACAAAAGCCAAACAACTCAATTTGGATCAGAAAAGACTTATTATTTTTGCTCAACAAACTGATGGTCTCAACAATGTTTGGGTACCAAAATCTTTTCTTCTCTGATCTGATTTATGTAGAAAGTCATGCACCCAACTCCAATGTGTGGTTCCTTGATAGTGGGTGTTCATGACACATAACTGGAGACAAAATAAAGTTTTATTTCTGATTGAAAAGGAAGGGAGAATCTGTTACTTTTGGAGGTAAAAATAAAGGGAAAATATTAGATCTGGAAAGGTTGATAAATCCTCCTCAAACTCAATTGAAAATGTTTTGTTAGTTGATGGTTTGGATTATAATCTTTTGAGCATTAGTCAATGTGTGACAAAGGTCACAATGTTGTTTTTGAATCTGATTTTTGTAAAATAATTGATTCTTCAACTGAAAAAATAAAATTCTTTGGCAAAAGAGAAAACAATGTCTACATGATCAATCTTGATAAAAATTTTACTGAAAACATTTATTTGGTGGCAAATAAAAATGAAATTGCATGGATATGGCACAAAAGACTTGGTCATGTAAGTTTCAACACAATAAATAAACTCTTAAGGCTAAATCTGGTTAACGACTTCCTGAATCTCTTCCAATGTAGAGAATCAACTTTGTGGGATATGTGCTCAAGGAAAACAAACCAAAAAATCTTTTAAAATTTTCAATGATGTACTCACTTCTAAGCCACTAGAATTACTTCATATGGACTTTTTTGGGCCAACAAGAGTTCTTAGTCTTAGTGGTAAAAGATATAGATTTGTCATTATTGATGATTTTACTAGATACATTGGGTCATCTTTCTATCTCACAAAAGTGATGCTTGTTTAGAATTCAAGAATTTCTGCACCACTCCCTTAATGGGTTTTTCACATAAAATCAAATCTATTTTGACTGACATGGGGAGAATTTGAGAACAAACCTTTTTCTGATTTATGTGTTGAACTGAAATTTTTTACAGATTCTCTTCTCCAAGAACTCCGGAACAAAATGAGTTGTGGAAGGAAGAATAGAACTCTAGTGGAAATGGCTAGATCTATGCTCTTGGAAAGTAAATTGCACAAATCCTTCTGGGCTGAAGCTATAAACATAGCATCACATCTTGAACAGAGCATTGGTCAGACCAAAAATCAGAAAACCCCCTATGAACTTTTGAAAAACAAAAAACCAACTCTGTCTTATTTTAAAATCTTTGGTTGCAAGTGTTTTGTACATACAAAATAAAGAAAATCTTGATAAATTTGATGTCAAAAGTCATGAAGTCATTTTTCTTGGCTATTCAGAAATTTCTAGAGCTTACAGAGTTTACACTCTTAAGAATAAAATTGTGGAAGAATCTCCACATGTAGTTTTTGATGAAAACTCATATCAAACTGATGACTCTACATCTTGCAGGGCTCCTCAAATAATGAAGAGGTGACTTCGTTGTCAAATCTTCACCAACTGTTGAAGAGGATGAAGATCCACTTGAAATCTGGACAATCAATCACCTACCACAAGTGGTTCAGGTAATATTGATCCAGAACTGAATGCATCCCAAGAGGTAATTCCTGAAAACATATTTTTAAGAGATCATCCAATTGAGAATGTAGTTGGTAATGTGCATGATAGAGTTAGAACTAGATCATCTTTTCTGAATGCAATAAATGAAGACCCACTAGCACTAATTTCCCAAATTGAACCCAAGTTAATTGATGAAGCTCTAACTAGTGAGGATTGGATCAATGCAATGCATGATGAACTTCATCAATTTGACAGAAATCAAGTGTGGGAATTAGTACCTAGACCTAGTGACCAATCTGTTATTGGTACTATATGGGTTTCAAAAATAAATTAAATGAAATGGACAAGTTATTAGGAATAAAGTTAGACTATTTGTCAGGGGTACAATCAAGAGTTTTGGAATTGATTTTGAAGAATCATATGTCCATGTAGCTAGACTAGAATTGTGGGAATATTTCTTGCTTTTGCATCATCCCTGAAATTTAAAGTTTATCAAATGGATGTGAAAAGTACTTTCTTGAATGGATACATCAAAGAAAATATTTTTGTAGAACAACCTCCCGGATTTGAAAATCAAAAATATCCTGATCATATTTTCAAACTCAATAAGTCTCTTTATGGTCTTAAGCAAGCTCCAAGAGCTTGGTATGACCGTTTGAGCTCATTCTTATTGGAGAAAGATACACTCGCGGTAATGTTGATCAAACCTTGTTTACAAAAACAGTAATAATAAATCATTGTTGTCTAAATTTATGTTGATGACTTAATTTTTGGATCCAAAATAAAGGTTTGTGCACTGAATTTGCTGACCAATGAAACTGAGTTTGAAATGAGTTTAATGGGTGACTTACAGTTCTTTTTGGGATTTCAGGTGAACCAAACCAATGAAGGGATCTTCATCAGTCAAACAAAATATGTCAAAGAACTTCTGAAAAGGTTTGACTTTCAGAACCTCAAACACTCAAGCACACCAATTGCAATTAATGTAAAACTAGAGGAAACTCACTTGGTAAGTCAGTAGACCCAAAGATTTACAGAGGTATGATTGGGTCTCTACATTCTCACTACTTCTAGACCTGATATTCAATTTAGTATGTGCTTGTGTGCAAGATTTCAAGCTAATCCTAAAGAAAGTCACATGTTAGCTGTCAAAAGATTTTTAAATATCTTATTAGAACATGTGAACTTGGCATTTGTATCCTGCTGGTTGTAAATTAGATTTGATTGCTATTGTGATGCTGATTATGCGGGTTGTAGCTTGATAGAAAAGTACTAGTGGCTTGTGCTTATATCTAGGTGGATGCTTGATTTCTTGGCTTCCAAAAAGCAACACTCAGTTGCTCTATCAACTGCAGAGGCTGAGTATGTTGCAGCTGGTGTTGTGGCACTCAAGTTCTTTGGGTGAAACATCAGCTCCTAGGCTATAATCACAAATTGAGTTGTATTCTATTTTTGTGTATAACACTAGTGCTATCAATTTGTCTAAAAACCCAATTTAGCATTCACGAACAAAAAACATTGAAATAAGGCATCATTTTTTAAGAGATGAGGTCACTAAGAAATCTTTTAAACTTGTTTGCACCATTGAAACTGAAAACAAATTGCAGATATTTTTCACTAAGCCTCTTCCAGAAAACAAATTCTCATCTTTAAGAAGAGAGCTTGGTTTGAGCAAATTTCCACATTCTTGGTATCTTCTATCTCTTTTTGCAAATAAAAGTCTTCATGTTCTTGCAAATAAATTCCTCACTCTCACTTGCATTGGTATTCTTAGTATATCAATGGTGATTTAAAGAAAGACAAGTCAGGCTTGTCTAGACACTTTCACTATGCGTGAGTATATGTCTCCACAAGTATCAAGAGTCTTGTATGCAATTGTTGAGGGGGAGTCCTTGTCTTTCAATAAAACATTCTTGTTCATTCTATTTTCACTTCATTTCATTCCTATTTCTTCAATAATCTTCATGTTCACCTTGTGAGAGGAAGATACATGAAAGGGGGAGTCATTGTCACATTCCTTGACCTTACTTGTCTATCTTGAACCCCAAACTCATCATAATTTTTGAGTCATTATGTTATTTTCTTATGAGAGAATTAAGACATTGAAACTAAATTCATTGTGCATTTAGTTTAATTTCAAAGATTTTTTTTTTTTTTGAATGGATATGACATTGGAGTGAACCTCCAGTGTCGATATCGGGTGGATAGTTTTATATATATGTGTGAAGAACATGAAGGGAAAAGGGGGATACATGGACATCGGGGCTCAAATTCACATGAGCTAGACACCCTACGCAGAGGGGTCGACATTACATGACAGAGTTATTCCAGACAACAGAACAAAGTACAATCAGTCCGCCGACTTTCATAAACGCAGTAGCCCACCTACAGAACATGGTACTACGTGGCCTCACTCCGGCTCGATCGGTGGACCAGGCTGAGGAATATCCGGGCTCCCCGGCGGAAGCGGTTCCCATCCTTTGAAAGCACGCATATGAGTCTTATATCTCCTCATGTTAATGTTTCCTCTTTTGTCCTTTTTCTGTAGGGCGTCTGCGAAGGCATTGAGGGGTTGTCGGGGACGGCATAGCAGTCCTTTCAGGTGGTGTGGCGGGTGGAGCTGATCTCATTTCCTCTGTGGACGGCGGAGTATCTTCACGCTGGAACATTCGTCAGAATTTCTGCAAATTGGGCAGCATATCTGCAACGGGCAGCTGGGCTTGATGTAGGAGGGGAGGTGGCCGGACTCCAGGCAGGGGCTGCAGCATTTAGGGCGTGGGGGTGGTGAGGCGTTGACATGTTTCCATCCCCCTCAGCCCCTGGGGTGGTGACACTCAAATCTGGTTCACCATGGGACTGTTGACAGCGCTAGAACAAGCAGAAATTAACTGAATAGCTGTGTGTGGGGCGGCACTTTATCAAACATGGCATTCACTGCTGCATTACCAGTGAGACCTGTGGCAGAATCAACAAGAACATCCTCATCTGGCCTTCCAGTGATCACGATAATTGAAGTTTGTGCATGTGCTTGATCTGTGACAGAAGAGTTACCAGCAGTGAGCCCTGCAGTCATGTTCTGATGTTCAGTTTCCTGCAGTGGCATTTTGTCGATCATTTGGTTGACATCTTACTGCTCTACTACCTTGACTGTTGTTTGAGAGTTCTGGGCGTTGGGGGACACCACAGAATTGTCCACGTGACTGCTGTTCCTCATATTGGGTGGTAATTGACAGAGACATTTCATTGCATTACTACATTGTGGAGGATTGTTTTTTCATGTTAGGGAGATCGGTTTTTTGCATCAGCTGGGAGCATTTGACTGCTTCAGATGTTAGTCCTGTGTTGAGTACATGCCTCCATACTTGTTTACCAACCTGTCCCTGTGCCATTCTTTCAGAATTTGTGCCATTTTTATGTGCAGAAGGATGGTCATCTTGGCCCTGGACAGAGCTTGTTGTAATCTGATTAACCTTGGGCCTGCACCTTGTTGCATTTGGTGGCATATGCCCAAGCCTTTTGCATAAGGAACATACAATGGAGGGTCAGGTACTCAATGATTGCCAATAGCCCTTGGAGCCCATTCCTACCCAGATTCGTTCGGGCAACTTGTGAGCTACGTCCATCTGAACATTAACTCGAGCAGAAGAGGTGTGTGTCATAACTGTGGTGTTCCTGTCAACCTGCAAGACTGGGCCAATGCTCCCAGCTATAGATCTGACCATGGCATCATTGAAAAAGTTTGCAGGTAACCCCGGCATTTCCACCCAAACAGGTATAACAGTTGAATCCTCATCCGGAGAGAAATCAATAGTCCATCTAAAGAATCTGAAAACTTTGCCTTGGACATACATGGTCTCTTTAAGAAGAACCTGCAGGAAGTCCTCCATGTTCAAGAACTTGATGAGCAGATGGCGTGGATCCAAAGCACTTATGATGAAGTCCTCCTGGAACTTGAATCGCTGATGGAGGTGGTTTCGAATCTCCTGGAATGGGGGTCTCCCTTGAGGTGTTCTTGCGATCACAGCCAGCTCCAGGGGACTGCAGGAAATGTTGATCTCCTCTATTGTAAAGTACGTTGCTGGCTACCCACCATCGGTGGATGTTGGTGGATGGATGGTGAGGGGGAGCGCTAGTGGGGATCTCGATCTCATCAGGGCCTGGACAAAGGATGGTGCCGGTGTAGCAGGATCCGCTGGCCTGTTGGGGGGTCCCCATGGGCTAGTTGCGTGGCCAGAAGAGAGGAGCCCAGTAGGGGCTGGGTCCACGGCAGGGGGGTGGCCCTTGGCACCAGTGGCAAATGTACCTGAGGCAGCTGAAGAGGGGGAGGCCCCAACGGAAGGGAAGCTCTTGAACAGGAGTAGTACCTCCCAGGTTGGGGTGGGCCGACGCTCCTAGGGCAGCAGCACAGGAGGGGCAACGGAGGGAAGGCAGTCGCCCAGAGGAAGCATCCGTCAGGTCATGATGGATCGCACCCACCAGGGTGGGCTTGGGGGGGGATCGCCCCGCCCCCCCCCCCCCCCCCCCCCCCCCCCAAGACTTCCATGGCCGGCTACAGCAGAAAAGGGTGGGCTGGGCCGGAGCTCTTGAGCTTAATACTGAATGTCTTTAAAATGACTTGCAAAACACTTGTGCACATGAGTGGTTTTACTATTTAACATGTGCATTTAAGCTTCATTTTACCACATGTTAAGAATAATTTTTCTAAATTAGTCATGACTTTTTTGGTCAAAGAAACATATTCTTGCAAAACATCAAAAGAAAATGATCAACAATCTAGAAAGATACAAACAGAGCAATGCAAATTCTTGAACTACTGAGTAACCGGGCCATTTCACCTAAAGTGATTTGTTTCGCGTCAAAAAGTGGAAATCAAAATTTTCAACTCTGTATAAGATAATGAAAGTTAAACCACTGAGTAATCAGGAGGTCTTGCATCTAATCAATATGATCTCTTGCACTGAAAAGTGAGATTTAACTAGTTATTCTTGTATTCTTTCCCAGTTAAAAATGAAGAAAATCAAATTGACAGGATGAAAAAGCTTAAGACCTTAATAAAGTTCATGTATACTGAGTTTAGACCTATTATTCTACATTGTGTTAAAATTAAAGCTCCTAACATCCTTGTTAAATACTTCTGATCACTCATATAGGTCACTTTTCTTCACATTTGCATCAGTATTTTAACTACATTCAGATCATTATATCTTGCAATACCTTGTGTTGAGTGTGTCTTTGTGATTAAACTTTGTTGCACAATACCAAACACACAATAACTTCTCTCATATGTCAATATCACTTTGCCTCATTTATTTTGATCATTTCTGACCATTCATTTCCTACATTTCATTTCTTGATCTTCTACAATCTTTGTTTATCTATCTTATCTATCTTTTTGATATTGTCAAAAAGGAGAAGAAAGTTCTTTAAAGGGGAGAAAGTTGTTCAAAGGGTGAATATAGTCAAGGGGAGTCATTACAGTCAATGGAGTCAGGCTATTGGGAGGTTGTACATAAATTTTGTCATCATCAAAAGGGGGAGAATGTTGGGTTGAGTGTGTTTTGGAATTTTCTAAAGTTGTATTTTAATGATGACCAATGAACATCACTCATAATTTGATTTTGATGATGACATTTTGTAGATTTTGTACATATTAAAATGATGACTAATTGAGCATGTTATACATTTTCTACATATCACAACAATGCTTAAACAACATATTTTTGATGTTTAATATCTCACATTTTAATGATAATATCTTGTATTAATGGTTTACAATTTATATTTTCAGGTTTACATAAATTTGTCACAGTGGTGTCGACACAGTCCACTTAGGTGTCGACACTGGCTCACTGTCCCAGAAGCCCTTTTTGAAGACAGGGTCAAGTGGTGTCGACACACTCATTGGTGGTGTCGACACTAGTTCCAGTTTTCAGGAGACCTGTTTTGTGTTTGGGACAGGGTGTCGACACACTTCGGCTGAAGCTTCAACACCTGATTTCTCTGGACATGTGGCGGCTTGGGGATCAAGAGAATCTACCTAGGTTTTTGTGCCAATGCACTCCAGGGTCCACATGGACTTATAGGGCTATAAATACCCCCAATCCTTGCCCCCCTAAGGGGTGCTGCTCTTGCAATTCCCAGAGAAACTTTTTGGCGGCAAAAAGGGATCTCTCCAGTTCTTGCTCATCTCCAGAAGCTGTGATCCATCTTTTCAAGAGAAAGTACAAGGGAGTGAAGGCCAATTTCTAGAGAGGGCTTTGAAGTTAGAGCAAGGGAGCAGATTCAGCAGAAGCACACCAATTGAAGAGGAATTTCTGGCGATTCAGAAGCTATTGAAGCAGAGCATCGCCAATTGACATGGAGCATCTTCAAGCCTCTTCAATTCAACCTTCTGTAAGAAATCTTCATCGAAGAACACTCATTCTACATCCATTTCTCTCACTTCTGAGTTTGTTCTTCCTTATTTTATCTAAGAGATTTGTGCATGAAGTTCTGCACAAATTTCTGTGTATGAATCTGTCTTGAATCATATCATTGCTAGAGGATCTGATTTCTGTTGTCTTTGATCTAGCTTTTGTATTGTGAGCTGTCAAGCTCTGGTTTGTGAGTCGTCGTACTCACTGTGTGGTTTGAGCCGTCGTGCTCAATTTGGAGTCGTCGTGCTCTGGTTGTTGTTTGGGCCGTCGTGCTCAGTTTGTGAGTCGTTGAACTCAAGGTTGTGTGTTGATCCGTCGTGCTCAAGGGTGTTTGGAGTCGTCGTGCTCCGGTGTGAGTTGTACTCTTTTGAGTAGTGGAGCCTCACTGTGTGAGGGGTGGATGTAGGAATCACTGGTGTGATTTTCGAACCACCTAAAAATCCTTTGTGTAATGGTTTGATCTGCTTGTCTGCGCTAGATGCTTGCATAGGATTTCGCTTTCACACCAAGTGTTTAATTGCTTCACACATCATCTACACACACCCACACTTCAGATCAGTAAATTGATTATTTGAATTGATCTCTGATTCGAAATAATTTTGAATTGCTTAAGCTTCCGCATTAATTAGTGATTAGATCTATTCAACCCCCCCCCCTTCTAGATCTGATCCATCCACCTATTCGATCCTACAGTTCATGCCTCCCCGATTTATTCCGCTGCTAAATTGGCAGTGCATGACATCATGTGATCCATTTTTCCTTTACTTGTGGGATCTCTTGTCTTACCAGCAGTCATCACATTTGCACTCGGTTCTACAGGCATTACAGGCTTCTGATTTCTATGCTCTTCTTCAATGGCTATTGACACTAATAAATCATCCAGAGTAATAGAACCCTTGCGATGTTTAAGAGACATCCTAAAATCCTCCCATGATTTTGGGAACTTCTCAATTATAGACATCACCTGGAACTTCTCTGGTAAATTCATATCAACATCAGCCTAACCATGAAGTAAGAGGAGGAATTCATGGGTCTGTTCAGACATAAATTTGCCCTCTGCCATTTGAAACTTTAAGAACTTGACAACATAATATTTTTCTAGACCTGAGTCTTCAGTGTTATATTTCTTGTCAAGTTCCTCTCACAGATCCTTGGCAGATTTCGCAGAAGAACTACTATATACATTAAATAGTATGTTGGACAAAGCCAACAGTATGCAACAATGACATATACGGTCACGTTGCTTCCACTCATCTACTGCATTTTGACTATTGGGATCATTCTCAACAAGTTTAGGGCAATCCAACTCAAGAACTGAGATGAACCTGATTGTGGTAAACCAAATCTTTATACGATGTTGCCATTGCTTGAAGTGCTGCCCCGAGAACTTTTCGGACATGCTAGACATATCCACACGGGACGCAATCACAGATGACATAACGACATGATGAATAACTTCTCTAAAATTTTTGGAAAAAATAATGAACATGAAATAATAATTACATGAACATACATAATAGGGTGTTTGGTTGCACTTTTTTAATAATTTTTTCTCTTAAATTTAAAAAGAAGAAGGAACATCTTAACACGCTTAGTAAGTATTTTTTTTAAGTAAAAATTATATCCTATGTAATCTCTCCCAAAATGAAAATAGTACTAACTATTTTTTATAAAAAAATTACACACACACTCTCTCCTTCCTCTCCCATACTTGGCCCCCTCTCCCCTCTGACCCCCAAACCCCCCCCCCCCCCTTTTGAAATCCCACCCCCCACGCCATCCCCCTCACCGTTAGAAGCCCCCCCCCCCTGTGAACCCCCCCTTGCGAACCCCCCCCCCCCCTTTGAAACCCCACCCCTGCGCCATCCCCCTCACCGCCAGAAGCCCCCCCCCCCCCCTCTGAACCCCCCCTCCCTGCCACTGCCAAAAGCCCCCCCACCCCCTGTGAACCCCCTCCCGTCGGTACCCCTGCCCAGCCGCCCCTGCACCCTCCCCCGCCCTGCGCCTCCCCCCCACCCCCCCCCCACCTCGACGAACACCCTCCACCCCCACCCTGCGTGCCCCCTCCCGCCAAAACCCCCACCCCGCCCCCTGCCCCCTCCCCCCCCCCCCCCCCTCTACCAAATACATCAATATAAATTTTAAATTTTATGATATTTTTACCAAACAGATAACGTCAAGTTATTAAATTTTAAAATTAACATAACATAATTTTTTAGGTAAAAACAACTTAAAAAAGTGTTCACAAAGCATGATTACATGAACATCATATACATATCGTCCCCCAAATATATGCAAGATCCGATTCCAATTCTAAAGAAAAACACATACATATAGTGCAACAAATTAAGAGAAATAATATAGAATTAAAATATTTAGCCGAGCCGCCCGTAAGAACTCTTCTTAGAGAAGTTATCGCCTCCGTCATACCAATGCAGTGGAGTCAACGATCTTCCCCATGATAGAATGGCTACAGAGATACGTTTTCATACGAAGACGATCCCTCTTCGACGACGACATCAGAAACACGCGCGTTCTTTTTCGTCGATTAAACAGAAACTATGGTGTGAGATCTACTAAGCAGAGAGAGATAATGCAACACGAGAGAGAGAGAGAGAGAGAGAGAGAGAGAGAGAGAGAGAGAGAGAGAGAGAGAGAGAGAGAGAGAGCCCAAAACAGCGCTGCGCGTGGTTCTCTCCCGGAACCCAGTCGCAGCCCCGTAGAAGGAACTGAAGATGGGGGGATTGCTTCGAAGAGATTTTAATTCCTTATCAATGTCCCTTTTTTCTCCCTACTTTTAGTTATTTTCAAAGAAGGACTGTCCAACTTCACACGTTCTCTCTTTGTTCTCTACAAATAATCATTCCCTTTTTCTTCCACCTTCAAATTTTTTTCAAGGAAAAGCCAACGAACACTGTTAAGGAGGGATGATATGTGTCAGAGATAGATCTAACATATATCTAGTGGAATTTTATTAGATTCTTAAAATCTTGTGTGTAAGAATTTTTATTAAATTGATTTGATTAGATATTTTTTTTTAAAGAGTGACTTTATTAGATTAATAGAATGACCCCCTAAATAAAATTAGGTTCGCCACTGAACTATAATATTGTCTAACTTCACATTTTTCGCTCTCTGTTCTCTACAAAATCATGTTCTTGAAGACTCCGATTGAGTCGATCGGTTAGAACTCTTGCTTAAAAGTAGGAGGTCCCAAGTTCGATTTCTGGGGGGGGTTACCTGATTTACATGCAATCTTCGAGGTGTGTAGATTCGAAGTTTTTCCGGTCAAGTGAGGTAAGGGCAATACAGATACACGGAAAGTAGGAGCTGCCAAATCCTCATCTTTGAGTTCACAAACATCAATCTCTGAGCTCACAAAATCACACGAGACGAGATTTTCTCGTTACCAAAAAAAAAAAAAAATCATGTTCTTTCTTAAGTTGAGCTAAATTGAGAATTTTACCTTGGCTGTCGAAGAATCGGTTTTGAAAACACCTTATTGAGATTGACTTTATTTAACAAGTCGAGTTGACATTAGTTGAAGAGCGAATTTTTATTTCCCCATCTCTCTCACCATGTAAAACCCGAACTCTTGACTATGTCTGGTATTTGGATAGACTGAGGATAGAGTGAGATTATCTTCAAAATAATGAAGTTATCTTTAAAATTTTGAGAATAACTCCACTATATCCCCAATCTATCCAAATACAAAACATAATCTAGAATTCGGCTGGTTGAAGTATTTGTCGGTCACACCCACCTCATCAGATTTGAACTTTAAGTACATTTTTCATTGTCTAGTTATCATTTTTATTGTAATTGTCCCATCATAAGGAGAGGACGATCAAGATAAAATCAACTTCGAAGAACATGAAATTCGAAGGATCAAAATAACCTCGGCTTCAAACTTTTAACTCCAAACGTGGGTAACCTTACTTGGGTTTGAAAATACCGTAAAATCCCAATAAAATCCCAAGAAAGCTAGCACTCCACCTTGCCAGCACGGAAGCCCGAGCATCGATTTCCCGAGATAAAAGTCTCCTCACAGCGGTGCAAAGGTCTCAAGATCCCATCTTCTCGCGTACGTCCTTCGGGTTGGTCGGCAGAAGGCCTCTCGCAATGCAGACTGAGTAATGTTGTACTCTTGTCATTGGAGCATAAAGTGATCTGAAAAAATCACCATCTATGAGATATATTTTTCAATACGTATTTAATGCAGTGTATTTTTGTATAAGTATAAAATATACACACAAATAATTATATAAAGTACATAAATATGATCTATTATTACAATCTATTTTATATCTATTATTGTGTTATTTATATATATTAAATCACTATTTACTTGCGTATAAAAAAATGCGCCGCATTAAATACACATTGACATTAGATTAAATGAGTTTTGAGGAATTTATCTCACATGGCACAATCAAAATAAGTTATAACTCTTCCAGATCACTCTGTACTCCCGAGTATGACAGATCATATAACATTACTCTACTTGGACAATCTCACCAAACTGCCAAGCAATGCGTGTGGTAAAAGATACCAAGCTTTGGTCTGTACAACCACACAAGGCCTCCCATTTGAATGACACAGGCTTGTATAGACCTTGACCAAACAGGAAGAGAGAAAAAAAATAGAACACGTAAAGGAGGAGCAGAACTTTCTCCACAGAGGCTTCATCCCACACAACAGAATCTCCCACGTCCACGTTGGCCTGGATCCGCCGAGAACATGCGGCAAACCAACCCAACATTTGTTCAGCACATAGAGGATTGCATGAAATAATCCTCTAAATTAGTGGTGGGTGGGAAGAGTCATCATCCCAAATGTTCTTCCGATTGCCAAAAAGGTCTGGCCGGAGTTGAATCTATTCAGGGAAGTACGCATCTGACCAGTGATTGGAATATGCAGACGTGAATATTCTCCATTCCTTGGGGAAGTTCCAGACATGCGAGAGATACTTCTTCCTGTTCATGCTTTTTTTTCTAGTTCAACGACAGGCAAACCCAATTCTGGTTACCAAAAATATCCCCACCCAGAACACAAACAAGAGTTGTACTCTCCTTTCCTAAACAGGGGAGCATTTGGTTATTAGCTTAATGAACAAAAAACGCACAAGAGCTCGGAAATGTTGTTACTGAAAGGGGGAAAAAAAAAAAAAACTTCAAACAGACGAGCAAACAGAGACAAGAAACTCCTTTAAACTGTTGTCTGCCCCAGACTAGTCAACAGTTCGGTAGAAGGGGCAGCAGCTCAGCTTACAGCCTAAACAAGCTACTAATCTTGTCTCCTTCACACAAAACCAGCACCGTGGGACGGGGAGGATACATGAAGGAACAAGGATGTCAAAATTGCAGAGGCTCCACGACACTGACCTGCAAGCTGCAGTTGTCCCAACACAGAGAAGAGGACCACAAGTGGTGCGTCATGGCCTCAGAACGGCGATTCCTCGTCTGCATTCACAATCACCTGCTGATGGGTAAACATCAAGGCCCGCACAATCCAGCTGTCACATGGCTTATTCTTGTACGTGAGTCGGCCACCACAAATCATCTCGCCAACATGGCAAGCCCAGTAGCATCCACCACTTCACTTGCCCAGCTCCGTTTGCAGTATATATCCATGGAGCTTTCCTCCACTGCAACCAATTCATAAGCCAGTGAGATCC
The DNA here is from genome assembly GCA_014218235.1 of Colocasia esculenta. Taxonomy (NCBI): domain Eukaryota; kingdom Viridiplantae; phylum Streptophyta; class Magnoliopsida; order Alismatales; family Araceae; genus Colocasia; species Colocasia esculenta. The sequence goes on along the minus strand of CM024762.1, from coordinate 134,468,880 downwards.
TTCTCTACCTTCTCGTGCAGCTCTTCATCAAGACAAGAGGGGAACATCAAAGCAAGTCCCGAGCGCTGCACTTTCTGAGCTTCAGAAGCGATGCTGGAAGGCAAGGCAGTCATAGGCGAGACCGACATGCTGGAGGTCATGCAGCAACATGCACTTCGGCTTGCTGGAGAAGCTCTTGATGCATATGATGTCACTGAATCCACAGACATCGCCCACTTCATCAAGAAGGTATTCCATTTTATTTAAAAGGAATACGATATGACAGACATAACAAATGCAGAATAATTTTTTTCTCTTCTGCACCCTATTCCCAACCAGACAATGTTTTATGATGCAGGAATTTGACAGTTCATATGGACCTGGGTGGCAATGCATCGTAGGAACGGACTTTGGTTCATTTGTGACACATCGGTGTGGCTGTTTCATCTACTTCTGCATAGGTAGTCTTGCAATTGTGCTGTTTAGGGGGTCAGCAGCAACTGAGACCAAAGCAGGCCGCTTAGTGACCATGGAGACGGTGAAAGCATAGGTTTTCTTTCTTCTGTTGTATCTTGCACACTTCCGAACGCAATTTTCCTAACAGCGAGTCCGCAATAGACGCATTTTTTCCCATTTTTGCAGTTCTAGTTCTGTTAAATTTTCTTCCATGCTAAAGATTCTCTCTCACTCTCTCTCTCTCTCTCTCTCTCTCTCTCTGCAAAACCTGCATATATCAGAAGAAAATGTAGGCTATTCAGAATCCATCTCTCTCTCTCTCTCTCCTCTCTCTCTCTCCTCTCTCTCTCTCCTCTCTCTCTCTCCTCTCTCTCTCTCTCTCTCTCTCTCTCTCTCAGAAGAAAATGTAGGCTATTCAGAATCCACAGTCGATATAACATATTTGGCAGCTTATAGGCAGCCACGACTCCAAGAACCGCAAAACCTGCATATATCAGAAGAACATGTAGGCTATTCAGAATCCACACATTTGGCAGCTTATAGGCAGCCAAGACTCCAAGAACTGTGGGAGTATTACCAATATAGATAAATAAAAGTCACACAAAACAGGCGTCCCAGAACAAACTGCCTGTTTGTTAATAAATAGACATAGGAAATAGATAGGAGGTACTAATAAGTGATAAGATAATTCCTCAGTGATGCTGTCTCCTTGGAGAATTTGGCCAGAAAAATCATGCAACATATAATAGTGCATATTTTCCTCAATCAATCAGCTAAAGAGTATCCTTGAAATAATGTAATCTTCTGAGCCTAGATTGCAGAATCCCCCAATCCAGATTGAAATCAGCCATAGACGATCCAATTCCACTCCAAACGGGCCGATCCGGATCTCCCCCATGATTTTATATTGAAATGGCCAATAATTAGGTGATTATGCAAAATTCTGGCCGATCCCCCCCAGCCCATTCCCCCGATCCCAGCTGATCCTGGCCAATCCAATCCGATTCCGGATCTGGATCAGGAGGGGGAGGGGAGTTCCGACCCCAGACCGTTTCCTTGTCTGAGAGGACTCCTAGCATGTTCTAGACTAATGAGACAACATGAGAGATGCTTGGCATCCAAGAAACAAGACAACCAAGTAATCGGGTCAGTTCACTTTGTCATTCAGTGGTCATAAAGCTCCCAAGTATCACACCCTTAAATGCCCATGACTTCCACCACTTCACATTGCTCACATCAAAGGGTAAGAAGACATCAACAACAATTGACAGAGACAGCAAAGAGTCAATGACACTAAAGCATGTCACTGGAACTAAATGCCACCAAGGAGATGTGGAATACTGATTGAATGAATGCCAGTCCTATGCAAGGAAATACTGTATACTATAGAGAAGAATCGGCGAATTCAAGACACAAAAAGGATTTATCAGTGAAAGAAGAGAAAGTACCACAAATACAGATCATAGGGTAAGAACAAAGGGTGGAGCATCCCTCCTTGGCCCAGCAATTGAGCGATAAATGTATACTTTCTCAGCTTGAATATCATCACTTTCATCCTCTTTGATAACCTCAACATTCAACCTAGGCATCTCCCTTGCTAGCAATTGGCATGCGTTCATTGTCACATTGCAAGCTGACATCCAGAGAGACCTCATGGACTCATATCTTTCTAGTCCTGAAAGTAATGCTGCATTTCCAAATGGACAATCTCTTATTTCAAGCTTCCGCAATTTTGGGCATCCCTCCATGACATATTGCATTCCTCGATCACTTCTGCCTGCAAAAGCCACTGAGAGTGTCTCTAGATTCTTTGCATATGTGCCAATATATTCAAATGTCTTGTCAGTCAGGAGGCCTGAAACAGCTAGTCGTTGAAGCTGGGTACAGCTCTTGACAACTGAACCAAATGCATCATCCATAGGCTCACGAGTAACATAATCAGGTTGACGAGGATTCATGATGCAAAGACGGAAATGGGTGAAGTTAGGACAGTTGCGGACAACAGCTGCTACAGCAGCATTGGTCATTTGGCGGCAGAAATACAACACATAGTGAAGGTTGCGACAGCCCTCAGAGACTGCTATAAAGCCAGCTTCTGTAACTCCACTGATCCCTTCATCAAGGTTTATATCCTGGTCAAATGGATCTGCTGGGAACACCCGCAATTCTTCTAGAAGATGACAGCTTGAGCCAACAGCCTCTAGCCCTTTATCCTCGACCGTGTCTAAAACCTGCATGCAATAAAGAGGTAGCATTAATCCTCAGAAGATATGGCTATTCATACCAGGATACTGACTACTGCTTTCTGATTGTTACATATATCTGGAAATAGAATCTTCTCATAAAGATTAGCAGCATCAAAATAAAGGATGAACCTTGGTAGATATTTAGTAAAATCTTGAAGAACTCGTTGAAGCTGATTTTATAATCATCTATAGAAACTTCTCTGCATAAATAACCTAAAGTGAAATTTGCATGAAAAATCTATCCTGGATTTGCATTTGCAGGTATGCCTTTCATACTTGATTTAATTGCCATGCCCTTTTCATCACTTTCCATCAACAGAATGTCAAAATCCCTTAAGAAATGATGCAGAATAAGACAGAATATTACATAGATATTTTACCAGAAGTTTGACAGATGGGTGTACATCATCATCATCAGAGCTTTATCCCATTATTTGGGGTCGGCTACATGAATCCTTTTCCGCCAAAGATTTCTATCAAGTGCTATAGTCGTGTTTAAACTCAAGAAGTCTAAGTCCTTCCTAATAACATCGCACCATCTCATTTTAGGCATTCCCCTAGCTTTTTTACTAGCATCCACTAAAATTTGATCACATCTTTTAATCGGCGCCGAATTAGGGCGATGGTACACATGTCCAAACCACCTAAGACTATTTTCTCTCATTTTTTATCAATTGGAGCTATCCCCAAATCCTCACGGAAGCGCCCATTCCTAATCTTATCTTTCTTAGTCTTACCACACATCCATCTCAGCATCATCATCTCTGCTACACCTTGCCAGATGGGTGTACATGATATTAAATTCATGTATGGAGGGTATGCAAGTAAATACTAAGGCAGGAAGGACTCTTAGGCATCTATGAAGAACACCCTATATACAAAAAAAGCATAAAATTATCAAAAAAGAGTGAACATGACACAAAGTGGTTTAAAACCATGTAAACAAAACTTCCTTAAATAATGCATGGCCTACTTTAAATGGTTATGGCCAATTCAACATACAACAATGGACAAGGACAGGGCAAGAGTTTTATGCATAAGAAAGAGTGGCATAGACAAGTTAATGGCCAACAAAGTAAAGAAGCACCATAACAACTTTAGCTCTTACCCACAGACGACGAAGAAGTGGGCAATGTTGAAGGAGCTTTGCCAAATCCGCACTTTGTAAAGCAGTGTAGCTCAAGTTCAAGAAAGTCAGACTCAAGCAAGCAGGATATATTGAAGGAAGATACAGGAAGGAAACTTCCCACAAACCCGAAAGTGTATGCAAGTTCCTGCAGTTGCTGAATACATTCTCAACCTCAGCATAAACCCGAGGAGAATACTCTTGTGAGAAGGAACCAGTACCCAGCTCTCTCAAGTTAGGAGCTCTCACAAGAAGCCTCTGTAATTGTTCCAATGAAACATTCTTGTTAAGTTTAAGAACCCTTAGAGATTTGCATCTGCCTACAAGCCTCTCTAGAGCATCAAAGTTCACTTCTGTGCCCAAATTAGCAAAATTCAACACTTCTAAGGATGTGAAGCCCTCGGGGAAGCAGTTTAACCAACTTCCACTAAGATCTTCAATCCCATTCTCCTGTATGTCTAGCTCAGTCAGGTTCCTGAAAGTAGAGCAAGAACAGGGTAAACCAGAAATATCACCAAATACACAAGATTAAGGATTTAAGAGTGTAGTGCGATATAAGAGCTCCAGCAGAAGTGAGATGAGAAACCAAATCATTTATACACAATTAAAGAAGGACAACTAATTAAAAAACAATTATACTGCATTCATGGCCTAAATAAATGACATACTTGGTCACCTACCAATGAATAGGAAGTGAAACAACCAATGACATTTTTGAAATGAGGCAGAAAGCATGCCAAAGAGGTTTGAGAAATGAAACCAACAAGCTTCTATTTCACATGAACTTTCTATACTCTGTCCGCTAGCTACACAATCATTTTCTCCAGTGTTTCTGGTAAGCATGTGCTTCCCAAGGATACAGAGGTGGGATCATTGCAGTTTCTGGTTAATAAGATAATGCCACTCTGTGTGAAAAACTTGGGTGGAAAACAATCCATGCGATGAACCTCGCCAACAAATTGCCACATGAATACTGCACAAAACCAGTAGTCTTTCCTGTTTTAATAGTGAGTGAATCAGAGAAACATAACAAAAGGTTAAAGCAGAGATAAATGCTATATTATCTTGGCCATTCTGCTGAGGTATGGATCAAAAGAGCATACGGATGGAATGGCCAACTATGCAATATCCATTAGCTGCTCTCCAATAAATAGATCCTTTTATGCTGGTAGGAACTTCAGTTCAACCAGAAGTTCTTGTAAGTACAGCTATTGAAAATGCAATAAATTGCATAAATGATCGAAGCCAGGAGACAAAGCAATATGTAGCCAAGTTTTAATCCAGGCAAGTTAAACAAGAAATCTTACGAAATTTATATGCATGGAGGACTTAACCTGGCTAGGCAGCCAGAAATCCCAAGGATGACTAGGAAATTTATCACCCACGCCGTATGTAGTCCGTATTTACTCAGAACAAGAAGATGCATGCATCTCAGTTTTACCCAGACTAAAATGAAACAAGTCATCATGAACCCGGAACGGATCGCTCGAATGGCAGGGGAATAGTTTCACATGAATAAACTGACAAATGATGAACGAAACAATTTGTCTTTTCGGGGAGAGAAGAGTTACAAGTAGACCTGCAATAACTTGCAATCGATGCGAGGCCTTCGGTGCTGAACCCGTCGCAGCTCACGAGCGACAGGGCTTTAAATCCCGGGAACGACTGGGCCAAGAAGTCCAAGCTCTCATCCGTGACAGTCATCCTCTTCAGGCGGAGCTCCTCTAGGAAAGGGTAGGCCGATGCAAAGGCCACCAGCCAGGGGTGTATGTCGGCACCCCAATTGGGCGGGACAAGGTTGAAATCGGAGAACCGAGGCTTCCCTTTCAATGTGACGCTTCGGATGTTGGGGAACCGGCGCACCAGGATCTCCGGTGAGACGGAGTAGCAGTTGCCTATGAAGACATGGGTCCGGCTCCACCGCTCCGCGGTATACCACTCCTTACACACCAGAGACACCGCACTCCGGTCCTTGTGGGACTTAACAAAGACAAGGACGTGCTCCAGGACTTCGTCCGGGAATGGAGATGCCCGACCCTCGGGCGGTGATCTCGCCTCTTCCGGCATTTCCTTCCTTCTCTTAGCAGCCATTAAATTCTTCCACGAAAAAAATAAAACCACCCAGGTTTAGAACAAGTAGAATCCTACATTACAAGGAGCAGGAGGACCGCGCATTCTTAGAAATGTGACCAGGAAGGATCTGTGGTTCTTACAAGCTCATGGTCCCCGTTCCCTTCAGAGCCCCCATCACTTCCCCATAATCCCACACTTCGAAAACCCGCCAAAAGCGATGGCGATGGATCCCAAAGGGCACAGCTTTGTATCTTGCACCTGCTCCTATATATCTCCACCAGATCGCACAGACACTCTCAAAGCCTCACACAGAACACTACACCTACTGCTCGCGCATCGAAATATCTCAATCAGTAAGGACAATTTATGAGTTTTCCAAACATAAGCCGACACCAAAACCCTAACAAGCACCTCACAGCTCAAAGAAACTCGCGGAAATCAGGCTTCCGACCTCTCACGGGAGCCTAAAAATCCTACCCTTGAAGCACCCAACAACCCCTACCTCCCTCGAACCGAGATCCGCCAAGGCAAACTCCAAAAACCCACCCGGCTCCCACCAGAAACGAAAGAGGAAAGCGGGGGGGGGGGACCTTCGAGCCGCCGGCAGCTTCGGAGCGGCTCTCCGGGAACCACCAGTGGAGAAGACACTGCCGCACAAGGCCCGAGCTTTCCAGAGTGCGGGGGGGGGGGGGGGGGGGGGGTTGGGTTGCGGGGCGCAGGGCTCCCGATGTTTGAAGGGGGAACCCACCGCTGCCCTCGTCTCCGTCTTCGTCCGCTTCACCTCGCCACCCCCTTCTTTAAAAAAGCGTCGCCTGTGTCTGCTTGCGTCTTCTGTGCAGACAAGCACACGGAGAGAGAGAGAGAGAGATGTCTGAAATAGTAGATAACAGAAAATCCTCTAAAAAAGAACAAAACGAGAAGAGAAATAACGGGAAAAGGGGCAAAACTGGGAAAAGAGAAGGATTTGGAGTTCTCATTTTTTAAGATAATTAATAATTAATCTTCCTGTTGATTCAGAGCCTTCGGACAGCCATGGCAGGTCGGAGTGTGAGCAGAGAAAGAAAGCTTGGGCCGGTTTGCTAAACTACGCATCTGATAAGTACCAACGTCTCCGGAATCTGCTGCCTCGACCACTCGGTAAGCTCCACTTTCTACCGGATTCCAGCCACATCCAATCACTAACTGCCACGTTAAAGACTCTGTCTCGAGGGCATGACCCGATTGGGAAAAAATTATTACACTTTTTGTGCATTATTGATCTTCCTCGTTGATCAACGTGTTATTGATACGTTGTGTCTATCTAATAAAGAGATTAAATGAGCCCCTCCCATGCATGTCAAATCCAACTGACCTCCTAATGTCGTAAATACATTTTTTTTCTTATATAAATAGCACAATTTGCATGTACATAGTTCTTGGACAACACCAAATAGGTTAACCCCGATAATTTCTTTCCTCCTTACAACATATCCATATATAAGAGTCTCAAAGATAATGTCTATTATTTATAAAAACATACATTTTCGCCTTTTTTAAATCCTCTTTGGTTTATTATTTTTTCTGTCAGTCCTTACGCAGGAGCAAATCATATCACCCCCAACATAGGAGGCCGTACAAACACCTTCATGGCTCCAACCCGCCCCTCTCCCTTATTTACATTTCTACCATCTACCTTTTCACTTAATTACGGTTGTATCACACTAGGCCGGGGGCAGAAGGAATCATTGGGCCTGTTCTGTGCCCTCTCCTTTTTTTTTAATTGGTTGCCCAGCCTTTTTGACTGCACAGTTCCGAGAAAAAAAAAAGAAAAAAGAAAAAGAGGTGAAGAGTAAAACGAGGCAAATCATTGGGGCATGAGATTTTTGCCCTTTTGAGATGACGTCATAAATGCTGCTCTCGGCAGCCTTTGATCCCATGCTATATATGGAATCTGACACGCATTCGTCTAATAATTTGACCATGGATCCAAAGTTGAGAAAGGCTCTCGATATGTTGTCATAAAATGATTTATTTCAGCATTTTTTTTATCATATGATCTTGTACTTCTTTCTTTATTTCCTTAAAGTAAAAATTAAAGTATATTAACTATCAAAGATAGCAACAGTACAAGAAATTAGAACATAAGTAACGACAACCACAAGGTATAGAAATTAAAGACATGAGAAGAAAATCTTCCAAAATGCGAATCCATATTGAACATGCAAACTACGCTGAATGGTTTTCTTTTCTTTGTGGAACAACACACTTGATCTTTAGAAATGAGATCATTCAATTTGGAAATTGGAAGGGCTACCGCCAAAGAATGCACTGAATGGTCAAAAGTGTGAGTGTTGCCTAATATTTTTTTCTCTCACAAACCTAGTTAAATGGCAATCATAATTATCGGATTCAAAATAATTAATTTGCATAAGGCGAAATTGTCTGAGTATTGTGGAAATACATTTATACTTTAAAATTTCCCAAAATGTTCTATTTTTGGCGTCGTTTGGAGGGACTTTTCAAATCCGTGAAATCGGTATAATCCGATTTGGCGGACGGATGACGCAAGGGAGGTAATTTTTTCTCAATTCCCGCGTTGCATGTGGAGGCGTGATGAAAATTGTAAAAAATTGAAAAAAAATTACAACAACCTTCTGTTGGGTCGTTCTCTCTCCGTCCCACCCAAAATTTTTTCAAAGCGGGTGAACACCCGCTTCCTCACCTCACCTGCCTTCTCTCTATCTCTCTCCTCTCACAGATTTTGTGATGTTTCAAAAGCCGAGGCAGAGGGACCTCATTTGGATGAACAGCATGTCTTTTCACAAATTTTTAATTTCCAAAATTTTTCAAGATCGGTTCCAAACGTCACCAAATTATCAGGGGGTCAGTAAATTTCCTAACAAAAAGGACATATATTTATATTAGAAAAACTACACATATTTTTTAATATATCATATTTGAATATATACTTTTACAATCTATATACTATATTTTATAATCTGAAAATAAAAATTATTATTATATATATATCTACAATTTGATTACATCTATTTAATTCAATCATGTTTTAATTTAAAAATAAAGAAACTAACTTGCCCTTAGTACTTACTCTTCTCTCCTTAGGGAAAAAAAAATCTCTCTCTCCCCTCCCTCCTTCCCTCCCAAACGTCGAGGTCCAAAGGAGAAACCCCTTGCTCTCAACTCACCCTGTCATTAGGGCTGCAAAACGATCCGAGCCAAGTCGAGTATCACTCTGCTCGAGCTCGGCTCGTACACTACAAAATAAGTTCAAACTCGAGCTCGATACTCGTGAGCTTCACAACAATGTTCGAGCTCGACTCGTTAAAAAATTTTCACGTTCGAGCTCGGTCGTTAAGCCGCTCGAACTCGACTCACTCATTTACCTAACTCAAACTCGAAACTCGCCGAAATTTTTTGTAGTTCAAACTCGACTCGTCAAGCGCTCATTTTACCGCTCGTTTGGGTAAATAAACGAGCTTGAAATCGAGCTCAATATTGATTTGTAAAGCCCAAGCGGACTGGGGACACACAGGGTTGGAGTTGAGGGGGGGGGGTCTATTTTATAGAACTTTTAGGCATGGCACAAATGTTGTATCCGATATGGACTATATGGCCATGGGATACATGGTAGGCTAGTCGTAGGGTAGAAGGTGCAGGCATGCAGGGGTGGGGGCGGGCTGGGTGGCGTCGTGCAGGGGTGGGGTAGCCATAGAATCCCACCACGAGCATGCCATTGGCGTCCGGTACTGCCAGAACCACCGTGCAGGCCTCCGACCACCGGGGGGGAGGCTGAGCTGCAAGCCGTCGGAAGTCCGGCCGCGGACGGGGCTCCGCGGCGATCGCCGGACACTCTAGTGACCGATCGCGGCCCCCTTGGCTTCACCTGGTGGGGCAATGCTGCAATGGCCATCGGGCGCGGCACGGTGCACCTGCAGAAGTCGGGAGGAAGAAGATGACTGCGGGTGCTTGGAGACCTTCAAGTTTTCATATTTGTGTTCATACCCATATTTGCATAAGTTATTAAAACTAAATTTTGTGTAAATACTCGAAATACATCTTTGTAATATACACCTTAGTATTTAACCTTTTACATCTAAGTCCTTATGTTTAATTTATACATAATAATAACTCTACAAAAATAGATAAATTATTGTACCTCATAGTAATTATAAGAAATTTAAATATATTAATAAATATCATTTCAATATATTAGCGAGTATTTATCGAGTATCTTAGCGAGTTCGTTATCGAGTATTCTTAACGAGTGTTCGCGAACATAATCGAGTCGAGCATATCTTTGTTAACATGGCTCGTTTATGAACCGAGTTTATTTTTTGTTCAAACTAGCTGTTAGTTTAATAAACGAGTCGAATCGAATTTTATCGAGCCGATTTTGAGCTACTCGTCGAATGTATGGTTTGTTTGCAAACCTACCTGTCATCTCCCCCTCCCCCCCCTCTCTCTCTCTCTCTCTCGTTCTTGAAGAGAGATATTTACTACTTTCATCCTTTTATAAAGGTAATCACATGATAAAAAAAATCATTTTGACAAGCTGCCAACCACAGACTTTTTTCAATTTTTGGTATACATATATACGAAATAGATTTCAGAGACATATATATATTTTCTCAAATAATGTGAATGTGATGGCATAATGTTATACTTCACAAATTATCCATTAACCACCAAGTTAAAGTTGTGGCTTTCCCATGTGTACTCGGCCATCAGGCAGCACCCCATCCATGTCATGTGAGGGCAACTGGAGACTCGGACATGTGTAGGTGGGCTCACGTGCCCCCAAAAGGCCAAAAGTATAATTATGCATCAATTACCGCCCAATCGCACTCTCCCCAGTAATAACAATACTTAATAGGTGCTTTTTGTTAATTACCATCATTAGGGAGACGAGGTGGGAAGAACCGTGCCTACCCAGTGAAATTAGGGCACGTGTCTCTTTCTCAGACCAAAGTCCACTTTTCTAATACTGTTGTCTCAGATGAGCACGGTGGGCTAACGTGCGCTCCTCACGTCCTTGTCATTACTGGGTACGACTTAGTCGGAAATTACGGAGATATCCTACTCTATCTCTAACTTAATTTGTCATTTGATAAACTTTGATGGTGATTACTCATGCGTTGATCATAGATTAGATAATTGGCAAATCAAGTAAATTTTTTTAGCTAAGTAGAACTATATTTTGATATACGGGTGAGACATTTTGGCCTGAGCCTTTACAAAAAAATAATAACAGGAATTAAAAAAGTTCAATGTGAACCAAATATTATTGATTTTGCAACTTACGGCACTTCAAATGCTAAAATTATTGTAGAACAATTAATCAAAACCTTCCAAACATAAGAAAAATGTCATCCTTAACAGCAATTTTTTTCTTTCCCATTCTACACACTGCGTGTGGGATCCCCATGCTATAGAGGTCGCCATCCTAATTGAGACCCTAGAGAACCATGAAGGGGCATAACAAGGTTACTTGCTGGAGATGAACTGTACGCCTCATTCCTCACTATTTTTCTGTCCTTTGCTCTCCCCTCAGATTATTAATTATAACCTACAACAGACCTAGTTAACAACGATAAACTATTGATTTACTTGATTCACAGGACTACTTTTAACATGAAACACCATCCAGTTTGGGATTCTTTATAAGGAGCCCTTTTGTTTTTTTCTTAATCTACCCACATAAAGAAATACCCTGCATCGTACTTATATTTATGTGCTCTCCATTGTTAATTTGTTATCATGGAGGAAACCAATTAAGTTAATTTGTTGCACCCTTATAGAGGTGTAATAAAAATACTAGCCCGAGGGAAGAGGGGAATTGTTGGTAAAATAATGTAGACCACGTGTAACGCATCTTACAGAACTAATATATATACAGTGCTCCATATATAATAGTAGTCAAATGTAGATCTGCAAGAGGGATTGGTTGGGTTTTGCAATGCACTTTGTGGCATGCATCATGATTAATTAGTTTAATTAATTAATGACAATTAGGGCTGCAAATGTGGTGGGGATGAGGTGAGCAAGGGAATTTGGGGGGATCGCTAATGTGGAATCCACCATCGTGGGGGCACCCGTTGACGGATTTAATTAATTAATTGGTTGATGGGTTTTTATTCTTTTGATGATCGATGCAAGGAATTGAGAATCCCATTAATTACCAAATGTCCCCCCTCAATTCAAAGATATACCAGGGAGTGGTGAAATTTTGAGGAACTCAAAGGTTGCAAGATCTTAAGGTAATTATTAAAGATTTTCCATGAAGATCGGCTAGATGTTTTTTTTTAATTATTTATTAATCAGGGAGCTGATCTAGATTCGTATCTGAAGTCACCATCTGATCCATTAAGAGCCGTGTAATTTTCTGCCTGTAAGAAGAAGATCTAGCGAAGATCGATGCTTTATGCTTTGTAATTTCTTGTCCACACGGCAGTGTGGGAAAGTTCCACAGCGCAATTAGCCACCTTGGAGATGGATGAAGGGTGTGTACGTAGTGGGTGCCGGTGGTCAATCTTCTGACCAGTTTAAAAGTATAGTAAAAGAGTTTGTTTGAAATGATCTGAGTCTACAAAGACAAGTTTCATGTGTTCGATTGTCATAGGAGTAGAGGAGGTTAAACAAATGTGGTGTTGATATATGTGACCTCCCACCTAACGTGGGTGAAAAAGTGAGGTCAAAATGGTCGGGCTATGTTGCCCACATTAAGAGATCTAGTGGCTAAATACTATACTCACTTTTCCCACCCTAATAATCTACACCTTGCTTCTACCTTACTTTGTTCTCAGCCACACTAATGACATTCTATTTGCTTACATGATGCCAAAACCAGGTCTCCTGGTCAGACCATTTCCATCTTAGAGGCATCCTGTTTGAAAACGTTAGCATGACAAAAATCAAAAAGGAGATGCTCATCCCACACCATTTCAACTAGATCTCCCTCAATGGATCAACTGTGAAGGTTTCCTTAGAAAACAAGTTGTTCCCTCTTCCTCCTTGGTTTTTTTTTTTTTTTTTTTGGTTGTAGCACTCTCTCTCAATCAAGGGCAAAGGGGGTTTTGGCCTCTTGCAGACATGTAGATGAGATTGAGAACAAGGAGAGCCCTTAGAACAACTAACAGTCTACTGTTGCCCATTTCACTTGGAATTTTTCCTTTGGAACATTTCCGAGGCGCACAATACTAAAGAGATGCCGCCCCTTTTTTGCGCGGTTATTTTATTATTAGCAAAAATAAATTTTTCACAACAAATGATGACAACAGCAACAAGATCGTGTGAATGACATCTTGTTGGCGATTATATTCCTCAAGTGCTTGGTTAATTTCTCTACATCTAGAAAAAGTTGGTGAATTTGTCGGCTTCACTAGATAGAAAGTAATAGGGTTTGCAATCGCACCAAATCTTCAGACTTCGGCTTAAATGTTCCACACGTTTCTTGTAGATCACTACAAAACCTTTCGCAAGCTTCAAGTCATGGTGGCTCTTTTCATCTTGGTGGCAATATTTCGAAGCAAAGAATCCACCCTTTTTTGCTATTCACATTAAGAGTTGGACTTACGTAGGCACTGAGAGGAAAGACCCATTAACCCTTTTGTTCACACTCCTCGTCTTGTAATGTATGTAACTTACACGACACTAGATGAATATTGCTCTGCATCTTTAAGCACATGTACCACGGAGTTGTAGTTGTAGCTTAATGTACAGTCTTTTTCTTTAGCCAAGTCGAACTAAATCTAACATGACTTTTGGACACGTTGGTTGCTCTGAAGAGACCAAATGATTTCGTTCCACGCTCGTACGTGATAGCTTGTATACCTTATCCTACTTCTTTGGACTTATTACATACTCGACACTAATTATAGATGAAGAGCAACTCATGGTGCACTGAAGAGTAACTCATGGTGCACAGTTTTGAATGAAGTTGTGAATGCATACAAATGGGTATATAAGATAGAAAATTTAATCATATATAGCTAGGTCTCTTCGATTGCCATATCAATGATCAAAGATGGCAGTGTACGTCAAATATGACACCAACACAAGCACTTGGATACACCGCAAGCAAAAAAGACACCTCTTGAATTCGAGGAACATTTACCCCATTTCTATTAATGATGTAGCACAATAAATACGTAGGCGTGGCATGCATGTCGTTAATTTAATGGGTAGAAATATGTGTGCAAGCATGAAAGGAAGGAACACACAACATCAAGGTTGTACAATAAATGAAGATGGGAAAGCAGGGGGAGTGGTGGGTGAGGCCGGTGACCTACATGTGACCACCTCTCTTGGATGTTTGCTGTGGGCTACCACCCCAATGCTTGGGGAGGGGTGGTGGCCTTTGGCTTTTGGGGGATCATGGCCAGCTGGTTGACATGGATGTATGTTCTTGGTGGGCTCCTACCTTTTGATGTGTGTTTAATGTAAATTACATATCTATATGTATATCAGCATGTGGGTGCCCTCCAACAAGATGAAGACAACCTTTCATGGTCTCTATCTGGATAAGGTGGGGGCATCGTCCGATCAAACCTAGACGAGAGTGAAGTAGAGGGGCATGGGGATGCATGAGGGGATGGAAACCTCACTGAGCTACACCACGAGGAGGGCAAATGGGAACCCATAGTATTGTCCCCTTTGTTATTTATTTTGGGGTCTGTGGACACGGCCATTGAGGCAATGCATGGGTGACCCTACAGAGATGTCCCTGGGGACGACAAAATTGGCTGGGGAAATTCTATGTTAATGTGCTTCTTTTCCAAGGTGATGTTCGGTGCCACTAGATCTGATGAACAGTGATTTTATTGTTAGATTATTATTATTTTTTAGAATATAGTAAAAGATCAGTTTAAACAATAATATTTACGCTTGAAAGTGAGAGACAAAGATAACTTGTACAGTGTGTTCTGACAAACAATTTCAAACTCCCCGGCAACTCTTAAATACAGATGAAACTTCCAACTGTTGATGCTACGTCGTCCCACGAACCATTCGGCTCCCATGTCGGTTGGCTGCGACTCTCATCTCCTGGTTGGGCGCAAATGGAGGCATGGGTTAAGGGAAGTGCATACCAACACATAAATGCACGTCCATTCTTAACCCAATCCATCCAAAGCGACAGATGTCTACCAAGTTCACCCCCCCCCCCCCCCCGTTTGCCTTGTGAACTTGTGGTGGTCCTGACTTGGCAACTTGGAAACTCTACCCACAATTAGAAGTGTTTTTATAGTTCGATCCGAATCAGAAAAATTAAACCGAACTAAATCAAATTAGTTGATTCGGTTTGATTTAGATCTCACTTCGGTTCAGTGAAATTGAATCAAATCGAATAAATCATTTTGAATATAATTATGGTGATATTTACATAATGAACATATTATAAGTATTAAAAAAGTAATTATATGATTAAATTATATATATATATATATATATATATATATTATTTTATTCTTACTTTTAATATATAAATATTAATATATTTAATTATATTTAAAAATTCGATTTGAACCGTAGTGAATAATTTTGATTCTATTTGATTCGGATTGACCTCTAATTCAGTTTAATTTGAGTTGGTCAAAAAATAAGTTAACTTGAACCGATGAACACCCTTACCCACGATTGGGCTTCTCAAGCAAACAAGAGATATGCCCCAAAAATGTTCATGCAGGGAAGATAGAAAGAGCATTGGCCGAATCCAAACAACATTAAAAGAGATGCTGCACGAAAAAGGATTCCTTGTCTCCATGATGTCACAGGAGAGTATTATGCGGGGTAAAAAGAAAAAGCTTCCACTTTTGTTGACGAGGGTGTTTATATATATATATATATGCAAAACAGCCCAAGGAACCCAAAACTTGTCAAGGAAAAATGCCATTCCTGCATCATTCATTCGCCAGACCATATTAATGAAGGAGTGCCTCTAATTAAGTACTCTTGTTCTTTAGGAAAGGAGAAAGCTAAACTGCGACCGCTTCTCTACACCGTACACGTACCCCATGCATGTCAGCCGTGGAAAGTGTACACATTGAAACTATATTATATGTTGAGGACTAGGCTTAATTCATTTCAAGGCCTCGAGACATTTAATTTTCTACAACAATTAACAGGGAATGATGATGGGGATCATGTCCCTCCCATCATGTATAGGATGGGTCACCTTGGAGACGTCCATTTTACCGAGATTGGAGTAAAGATTTGGTGCTTGCATCAGATCCCCATACCCTGCAAATTAAAGGCGAGAAATTAAAACGAATCCTCCGCTAGCATGTGTTGTTCTCTTCGCAGTTCCTTCATCAGGAGATAAGTCACCATCAGAAACAGCTCTGAAGTGATGTTGGTGGTGTGGCACTCTGATGCCTGATCAAATATTGGGGAAGGTATATATACGTACGATTCTCCAAGGAACTCCACCAGATAAAAAGTCCCCGGCCAAAAGTAGGGCATGCATATATATATATATATATATATATATATATATATATATATTAGCGATCGACTTCAATTGAAGGACATCTATATGATGACATCGGATCGTGACGAATCGAATTGCATGCTAGCTAGCTCATAGCTGGATGAGCGTCGTCAATCCCAAGTGTCATGTAGGAAAAAAGAAGTAAAAAGAGTGTGCCTCTCATTCCTTTCCTGAAAGATACACTTGTGGTTCTCCCTAGGTTGGGTTTCATTTCAATCTGACTTGGGTGGAATATTGGAGGAGAACGTCAGCTAAGATGTTGTCCAAGTCAGTCAAGCAATCCGGTTCCTCTCAACAGTATATATAGACTCAATGTCAGCTTAAGATCGATGTTTCTGCCCGGAAATCATGTAATCTGACTCCTCTTAACAGTGTAGATTCTATCCATTAATGTTTTAACTTGTGCAATAATGTGAATATATATATAGCCTAGGCTCAAGCACGCTAGCTACCCTCCTCCCTATGAAGAGACTACTGTTTGAGCACATATTAATTTCCCAAGTCACAGCATGTCGTAGCTCAGTCCAATATGCATCTTTTATTTGTATGTAGACCGATCGAGTTGAACTGCCTCCCTAGCTATCATGAAACCCTTTGACGCATGTACCAAATTAGGATACACAGTTTAACTTTCTCCTCTCCCATTGCCATTGGGTAGATACATTAATATCTCTTCATGATTTTACACTAGGGTGGACCCCATTTGTGAAAGGATCGCTTTGTGTTTAAGCTACAGACCAAATCGTACAACAAGACCCTCATGAGCTGGGTCTACATACTCCAGGAGCCCTAAATTAAGACAACTGCATGCATGATCCAACCAATCTATGGATAAACCAAAACCCCAAGCCTCGCTTTTTTGGCTTTTGACATGAGAGGACTGGCCGAATCATTCCTCTTCCTAAATCAATGGCATATGTGGGAGGGGGTGCCACCCCTTGCTCATTCTAGGCGTCTCTCTTATTGGAAGGGTTGTTAAGGAACAATTTGTAAGCACGAACATGGTGTTGGGTGGTCTGTCCAGCTGCTGATTAGGTGGATCAGTTTGTTAAAATGGAGGAGATTGATTGGTCAGAAGGTTATTTTATAAGGATGGGAGGGGAAATTTTAAAAGGCTTTTTAAAGTTCTCCTATGGCATTTTCCTTATGGACTTTGGGCCCTCAGTTCAGCATGGACAAGACTGATTAACCCCATTTGGTCTCCCCCAGAGTTTGCATGCATGTACATCCCAAGATCTAGGTAACTTTCATTTAATCCATCCTTCCTTTTATATATGGTGTATTTTATATCATCCGAATGTCTATCATGTAATAAATGAGAGGGGGATAAACAGTGGAGAGGATTAAGATAATGCTAACATGCAATTCAAAATCAATTCATAAAAGAGGGGAGGGGCATCCGGATTTAACATTCTCCCTTGTCCTTTTTTTTTTCACATACACTATGGAATCATGGGAAACTCAAGAGACATGGCAAATATAGGTGAAAAAAATGAAATAAGGTCTTTTCAGTTTTTTTTTTTTTTTTTTACCAGAGGGGAGCTATAAGCTCCATTCACTAGATAAAACTCAGTACATAGAACCTTACATGAGAATGAACTCTCAAACCAGATGAAATAACAAAGATGGAAACACATAAAAATCACACAGCTGCCCACCTGGGGCAAGATAGATAAGACACCCAAACCATCAAAGCACACTATTCCAAATCAAAATACAAAATCAAACATCTTCAACTATGCTTGAGCAAAGTCGTAGAGAAGTCTAGATGACGACCACCTCTAGAGACAGAGGAAGGTAGCAAAGCTTTTACGCAACAAATCAACAATAGTAGCTCGGAAAACACACATCCAAAGTAACTTTACGGAAGATGTCCAAATCTCGAGCTAAACCTGCAACTCCTAGACCCCAGATTTAAGGGCTCCAGAAATGAATAGTCAAAAACATGCACCTCGAAGACTCGACGAACCACAAGCAAGTCAGAGAGGAAAGATTATGTGGAAGGCCAACGAAGAGGCTATTAATGCCGAGTAAAAGCCTAAGAGAATATTTATGGTGACCAAAAGGAGGAGAGGGTAACTCTTCACAATAAAAGGCCTACAGGAACTGAGGGAGAAGCAACAGTGAAGGAAGAAACTGGAGATAGAGGCGATGGTAGGACAGGGAGGAGGGAGGTCGGCAGGGGCAGGAGAGAAGCGGGTGTGTCACAAAGAGCTTATGGGGAAAAGTAGGTTGGGGAAGAGTTGGGTGGGTGAACAAGAGATGAAACACAAAGAAGAGACAGAAGAGGGGAGAACGAGGACAAAGGCACCACCAAGAGGAGTATGCAGAGGGAGACGACGATGACAAGGGGGAGAGGGGACAAAGAAGTAGGTGGAGAGGGGTGAGATCGAAGGAAGTGAGAGACTGGAGGAGATAAAGTGAAATTAGAAATGAGAGATAAAGGTTCAACTACAAAAAGAGGGAGATCGCAGTCAAAGAGGAAGAGAGGACAAGAGTTGTACAATGAAAAAGTGGCAAAACACAGCGTGGCAAGATGAAGAAGAAATAAGGGAATGATAGTTGGGAAGGTGCGACGATGATTGAGGGATCAAGGAAATGGGACCAACGCAAAGGAAGAAAGGGAAGAAGATGATGCTTGGCACAGGTTGCAAATAGGGAGGACTTCCGGTGGCTACCCCAACCTAGAAGAAGCAACATGGGGGGGACAGCGACAGAACCGCCTCAAACTAGACCTCTAAGGGCGACAGATCCCTTTGGCGAATGCCGGAGGAGAGACCACAAATGCCCTAGATTTGTTGGGTCTTTTCAGTTGAGTCCCCGTATTCTTGTATTCTTTTATAATTAGTTTCATTGGTAAAATTCACCATAAGCCTTTTTTCCTTAAGACCAAAGAGATATGCCTCCATGAAAAGTTAAGCTTGCTACATTGAAGACTAGCTAGTCAAGTTATGGAGATTAACAACTCAACCAAGACAAGAGAAAATTAGATAGAGTGCTCTGGTTAGAGGTACTACAAGGTGAAGAGGCACACTTTTGTATACATCCAATAATCCACTCTTGCAAACTGTTATGGATGAACATGAAATAGTCCCCAGGGCTGTGCAGAACAATAAAGTTTATTTGGACCATGTGACGAGCATCTGGACACCAGTTGAATCGAGGAATACATGCCCAAAGCCGTCTTTGAGATCGATGCCTCAAAAGACAAACCTTTGAAAAGAAAGTAGGGTTGATCATGAGCTGATGAGCTAAAAGGTCCGTTATGAATGAGCCGACTAAAAACACCACTCTATAATGCATTGGAAGTGCACCCTTCACGTACGTAGTTTAAATCAGATCAGGCAACGAGGGTGTGTAACGCCCCGACGCGGAATATCGGAGTGGGATTACAGTTATTAAATAGTACAGAGCGGGAAATAAAAGGCAAACCATTGCATAATTGGAATAATCATCCAATAAACTCCAACTTCATTAATATTTCATCCTCTAACTATTACATCAACACATCAGAGCCAAAACTAGGGCCCGAGTACTTTATTCAATCCAAACTATTACATAAGGACTAATGACTCACTAACTATACTAACTATTATGCCAAGACAGATGATCGGGTCACTCCTGAGCAAAATCCTTGTCAGTCCCAGCCTCGTGAGTGTGGTTATCGTCAAACTCGCCTGAAACACATTAAATAAAAACGCAGGATGAGCGAACAACGCTCAGTAGGACTTAATATCTCATGAACAGAAGCAGGCTTTAAGTGATTAACATTTTTATCAATGTAGAATAACTAACAGGAACGAGCAAGTAACGAGAATGATCAAGTATAATCATGACAGTAAGATCACAAGACAAGAATACCTTTACAGGTAACAAGTATGACAAGGATTTGGCCATATTTCAAGATAACAAGTAAATTGCACAACAGTGCACAAGTCACGATAGCAAGTAACATGCGTTTCGTCGATCATCTTATCAACCACAAGTCAAGTAACGTAAACATTTCGTGAGTAGTATGATTGTCATAGATTAATCTTGACAGTCATGCGTTTGGTGTATGCCATCACCTGATCATTAGACCCCCGCGAGTTATAGCCTTTTAGGTGCTCCTCCCAAGGACCAGATCGGGCCCTTATAATGTTGCCTAGCATAGTCATGTTTTTATCTTAGACAATCACACGTGGCCAAGAGAGTACCAAGAATAGATGAGAGTAGTAGATGAACTAGACGATAGTGTAGAGAGAACGTGAACAGATGAGAGGATATGGAGATTAGATGAGATAGGGACAATTCCGTAAAAACACGTGAAATTCCGATAATAACGGTTGCACAGCACTAGATCGGGTGCCGACAGTCTGGTAGAAGTCACAACCGCCCCTTAGCCATGCTGTGTACATGGGTCAGGTGGTTCGGTGTGAACTCAAGACGAGAAGGAATATACTAAGGTTTGGATCGTACTGATCCCTAAGGTGTAACAGGTTTTAGGGTATAACCAGCTCGTTGACTAAGGACGTGCGCCAAAGCCAATAAGACTGACGGAGGTCTTGACAAGAATTCCCTAGTCCAGTCGAGAGTATTCCCGGTGGAGAGGTGGTCCAAGTCAAGAGAAAGTGTGTAAAACGGGTCCGTCGTGCCTCGAGTGCTCGAAGGCCGAGGGAACGATAATGGTCGATGAAACACCCGAGTAAAACGAAAACAAGTATAATTAAATCAAATAGGGAATTTAGTAATTAATTTTACTTAATTACCAGATATATTATTGAGTGAATTATCAAGGTCTCATGGCAATTAATAATGTTATATGTGTGCAAGTGTAAAGAAATCTTGAGAATATGATAGATCGTGCAATTGACTTTTAAATAATATATTTCATGCGATTATTAACAAATATAATTAATCAAATTGTTACTGTTCAAAACAGTGCATGATTAGGGTTAAACTTGAGTCATATAGCTTAATTGACAAGGGCATGAGAGCTATTTCATGTTCTGGCCGAAATCTCCAAATCGCGGCGGACCTACCCGTCGCGATTCAAGTCACGACGGGCGGCTCGGGCGCGATCTGCAGACCGGCCGGCCTGGATCGGACCGGGAAGGGAACGCGATGGCGCAGCCCGCCGCATTCAAGACGCGACCTGGCGGATGACCGCGACCCTCCTCTTATCGCGGCGTATCGCGCCGCCGCGATATCAGGGACGGTCCGGGTTTTTCCCTTTTTTTCAGGGTTGATATTGGATGACACAGGGCTGTTCTAAAATCAATATAAAATCATATAATGACCCAAAAATCACGAATCTAGTTTAAAAATGAAACTAGACACATATAACTATCAGCATGCATGATTAATTTGAAATTAGACAAGACGTAAGCATGCTTTGAGCAGGTTACATTCTGATGACCTAAATAGGCATAGTCAGGGTTCAACGAATTAATCGGAGATGAATACATGATGGAAAATTACGAAACCAGAGGCGTTCGAAAGCTAACACGATGTAGTATTTTAGAAAATTTTCTCATAGTAGGACATCAAGTGTGCACGAAGTTTAAAGTTAAACTTGAAGAGTCGGGTACAGGCAACAGACAGGGATCCTTCATGGGAGGTCAAAATAGAGCAAGACTAGGGGCGTTTGAAAGATAATAAGATGCAGTCTATCTGAGAATTTTATCATGGCATGAGAACAAGTACGTGCAGGGGATTAGAGAAAACATGGGATTTCAGGTTTATGGTAACAGTAGGGTTTCATGAATTAAATTCGCCCAAATGGATGAACAGAATACCACAAAACATAGGGCTTTTGAAGAGGATCATGAAGGCTACCTAGGATAATTTTTACAATATTTTTGCTTGAGAGATTGCCTACCTTTTTCGTGGAGTAAGAAAACCCTAGTTTGATGACGAAAATCAGAAAAACTCCTCCTTGTTCTAGCCTCCTCCTCCTTGCTCCTTTGTCTCCAGCCCTTCTTCTCGTTCTCCAGAGTTCCAACCACAAAAATGGATTACTAGGGATGAGTTTTTGGTGTATATGGCTAACTATAGGAGTCCTAGCCATTATAAGAGTCATCCTTCCATTAAACTCCGAATTTCCTCCTTTATCTACCACTTTCTCTTATTTATCCATCTAATAGAGTTGGGATGTGATCCAATTTCGTGGGTAAATGTTTAGGGTAAGTCTAGGACTCTTTTTAGGATGGATATGGACTATTTAATAATTATTTAAATCCTTTCCTAATTATCACTTATTTTTATTCCGAATTTGGCTTAATTATTTCTCATCCCATGATGGGCTAACCCTATTTGGGCTCAATCTATTAGGTTTGGGTTATTAGAGTAACCCATTAATAATTTAACTTAATGGGTATTCATTAAATTCCTTTTATTTCACTCAAATTCTATTTATTCTCCCTTTATTCCAATTAAATCGATTTATCTCATTTATTTAAATAAAAACTTTATTTTATTTAGATTTTAAAAATCAAGGGTGCTACAGGGTGTCTAATGACAGCTTCACCCACTTCACTTCACGGATTGCTAAGATTGAAATGGGATATGCATCTTGGAGTAGCTAGCCATGGACGACGATTCTAGTTTTAAATTCTCTTTTTACCTTCCATCTAGGAAAGAATTTAATCAACTTTGCAGTGACCTTAGAATTAAGGGAAACACTTAGGGTACGTTTGTTTGTTTCAACGTAAAATTTCATATCAGAAAAAAATTTCAAAAAAGAAATTATATAATAATCTGTTTGGTACCACTAAAAAGTTAATTTATGATAAAATTTTACCTAAAATTAAAGATTTTGGCATCCTTGACGAGATTCTGTAAACCATTTTTTTATTTCTTTTTCATACAGGATTTTCACGAATATGATTACAATCTTTACTATAATTCTTAATGTCCGGTGTTTCAAACTCGACGATCGGCGGCTGGTAATCCGGCGTCCGACGGTCGACGTCTAGTGCTCGGCGTCCAGTGTCTAGCGTCTGGCCCCCGATGCTCGGTGCCATCCGGCCCCTGGCACCCGGTGTTCGACGCTTCGAGCCTGGTGCCCAATAGTGTCCCGCGTCTGGCGTCCGGCACTCGACGGTCGATGGCCGGCGCTCGACGCCTGGTGCACCCGTCGCCCGATGTCGGGCGATCGACTTTCGACTTCCAACTCCCAGCGTCCAACATGTGACGATCTGCTCTCGATAGCTGACATCGAACAGTCAGCGATCGGGTGGTCAACATACGAAATATATTTTTATTTTTTTATTTTTATTTATTTTTAAAAAGTATTTTTAATAAATATTTTATTGAAAAATAAATATCATAAAATATTTTTAAGGAAAATATTTACGTGTGTACCAAATGAATAATTATGTTTTTAATTTTCCTATAAAAAATAATTTTTGAAAAGAAATTTTTCTTATAAATATATTTTAAAAACAACCAAACAAACCCTTAATATTTATTCGAGTCATCCGCTCTCACAAAGTGGGTGATGGCAGTGGGACCTCCCGTTTGTGAGAGCAGATAATACTCAAATATTAAGTATTTTCTTAGACTAAAAAACCTCTGGCTGCGTGACGTGCCTCCATTCCATGGGCATGGACGTGGACGACAGCGTCTCGTCCTTGTCCAACCCCTGGATTCAGGGTATCCGTTAGTGGTCCCTGTCTGGAGTGGGCCAAGATCTGAGAATCACATGGGCTTACGGGCCCATGCCCAAGATCCAGTTCCTTCCGGTTGAGGTTTTGCGCTGGTCGTGTCGGAGTCGTGAGTCAAGATCGGTTCACATCCCAGGTAAAGATGAGAGTTATTGCTTGATGCAACAGGTCTGCGACCATGCTCCTGACACGAAAATTCTTATTATTATTATTATTATTATTTAAAGGCGTTCATGGTTCGTGGAATGGGTAGTAAGATAAGGGAAGGGAAGAGGTTGGTAGTCGCAGAACTCAATTAATCATGATTGGGGTAGCTTAACTCTTTTATATATGTACACGCATATCACGCAACCGTGGTGTTGCTTGGCATTGCCCCTCTCATCCAGCCAGATATCCGAGATGTGGGATTTAATGAATAATAGAGATGGTCGAAAACAAGGAATAATACAAGAGGAACGCCAAAAAGAAAAAATAATAAAAATGGCGTTTTTTTTTGGGGGGGGGGGGGGGGGGGAGCTTGGGGGGTGGAAGATAAAAAAGGTAGTTCTATTGCTATGTGGATATTCTTGTGTTCGTTTGTATATTCATCAATACATAGGTGTAAGATACACTAAAGAAAGGGATAGAATAAGACAGGTTAAGGCAAGTATCAACTGAATTGAGTGAATGTAGACATAATTAGCAACCACGTGGTTCTCCGCTCGAATTCCTCCGGCTTTAATTTAAGGCGTATTTTGTGAAAATTTTACTTGGAAACTATTTTCGTTTCTTCACTTGAAAGATACAAATATAGAACAAGAATATTTACAATTGATTTTTGTATGAGCGTTCCTCAAACAAGTCTACCTCTTCCTCCATGTAAGACACTTTTTTTAACTAAATTTCCTGGTGCATCACTTGAGAGAATGCACATCGCTTGGGAGAACTGATGTGTTCCCACTCCACCAAGGTGTCTCCATCCAAGACACTACAAATCTAAAACTTTTGGTTGGAAAAATAAAACAAACTGTATGGAAAAGCTTCCGATGGGTACCATTCTCCTCTCAGAATAGCTTCAGTATGTGCTTATGAAAACGACGAATTACTTATAAATAGAAAGCTCACCAAACACGGAACAAAACTACAATTTTCCTACGGTTACCATTCACAACGTATGCGCGGTCTACTATACATTAACGCAAACGTTCTCCCCAGGAGGTAGCAGAATTTTGCTTACATAGACAAATGACGTTATGCGGCACCAAAAACCAATACGTCGGTCAAACATCAAAGGTGTATACCCGCCGAATTTAATTGAGCTTCAAGATGTTTAAACAAGTTTGCAAGCTCCCCTCGAAATGCCTGCACATTTCTGAACCTGGGAATCCTCAGTCATGATACAATGTCAGCACAAAATTTCGATTGCCATCAAAAACAACAGAGAGAATATTTCTAGAGGCTCAAAGAATCACGAAGCAGACTGCATCTGAGAATCCACCGCTTCCTATACGTGTGATTTTAATGTGAAGAATTGGAGACCAAAATGTCATATAAAAAAGAATCGATCACAGGAATTTCCTTGGAATCTCCAGCCCAAGCATGTTGTGCAAAAGAACTAGAACGTTCTGTCTTGATCAAGTAACACTCAGAGAGAACTCGAATCCCTTCCAAATGTGAACCGCCTCGCCCAGTTGGACACCACTGCCACCCTCGTTCGCCAACTGAGTTGCTTGCTGAAGGACAAAAAGGGAGAACCAAAGGTTAAGAAATTTTCAAAAACTGAAGCCAAATTCCATGCATGAAATCCTAGTTGGTCTCATCAACTCTAAGAAGATAAGAAGCTGCAGATTCGCATAATTGAATATTTTAGGGGCAGGCTTTCTCTTCTATTATTTTTTCCATCTGTTTTTCTTTATCTCATTTGCCAACCGAAAGGTGAGAAAGTTGAACAGATACCTTGCATAGACAGAGTACCACAGCCACTGCGAACCATAACCAATAGAAATCCAGTCCCCCGGAAGCTGGGCAGCTGCTTGCTCTCCTCCTAGTGGAGCGAATTGGCCAAGATGCCTATACCTGAAAATAACATCTACACAGTATCAGAGGCAAGAAAGAGAAACCGTGCTGTCAGTAGGATTTGATATAACGACCGGACAGTGAAGATCGGCACATTCACAAATAGGGTTCGACAAATGTACCAACTGTTATTAAGCGTCTTCTCCTATTTCCAAAAGGAATTTCTATTGCTGACGGAAGTTTTCTTGGCTATGAGCACAAGAAATCTTGTTTTTGGCTATGGAACAACGAGGCATTTGCCTCAGATTGACAGCCAGCCAGCGAATCTGCCTAGTTCCTACTGGAATTACGACCTGAACTGGCCACAAAGTGAAAGAATAAGGTCTTAACGTGATTAATGGTTCTAAAAAGGGTGAAGCTAATTTGATTACCTTTTAGCCTTCTGAACAATTGAAAGAAAGGCAGAAAGAAAATGATTGCACATGTTCTTTGTATTTTCTGCACGTGGAGCAACAATTGGACGTGCTTATACCTGATCTTCAAGTATGCCTCTTCTTGTCATGGAACGTACTGTTATTTCAGCATAACTTACTATAGTGAAAGCTAATTTTAGCCTAATGATTACAATATGCCAATGAATTTTCATATCTATAACTCCTATATGTGGCTAACAATATAAAATCTTCACAATGAAAAATAAAATTATAATTATATCTAAACTGGCATGTAAGTTACAAAATGCTGGGCCCACAGGGAAGCGGGAATAACATGAGTCATGAAAATATAATATTTGGCACAGAGTTTAGCATTTCAAACAATAAGTCATTTTCAGAAGGTAAATACATGTTGTTCATTGTTCATAAGCACACACATTGACAATTCTATATCTTCTTTTTCTTAATTTAGTTGATCAAAAGATGAATGAAAATGATATTGTGACCATCACCATCAAAGGGCCTCAAATTTTCAATGACTTCACGAGCTCAGGAGCTCTTTTGGCAGGTGAAAGTCTGGTTCAAGAGTGTACCAAATGATTGGATCTCCGAAAAAACAAATTTGACAAAAAAGAGAAGAGAATAGAGGACATTACCTGAAAGGACGAAAGCGGTGGCGACCTGATTCTCTAATTCGAATTGGACCTTCTGGATTCACATCGATATTTTGCATAAGATTGAAACACCTGGCAAGATAAGCTCCTTGCTGAGAAGCAACCTGACATGCACGAGACAATGAGAAAGATATCAGGATATGCAGAAGGATGCAAGTATAGATGTTTTTTTTCCCTCAATCATGTGTATAAGAGAGAATGATACAAAATTAGTGTTTTTTTAGTCGCTTAAACATAAATAATAAAATTTGTCAACCTTACCTGAGCAGTTGCAGGGAGATGCTTCACCTGCGAATCCACATTTTCAAGGGCTTTCTTGAATTGCTCGATGTTTAGTTCCATTGTTTCCTTCTTTGCATTCCCCTCAGACTCTTTCAACAAATCTACAAGACTTTCCATTTGCATGCTTTTTAGGTACAGCTCGACCTGAGGATACCTTTCACAGATGTCTCCTAGTGCATCATTGATCTCCCTGACAGTCAATGTTCCTGAATTGTCCTTGTCCGCGACTCTAAAGATTGAAGATATGTCATCCTGTAGATGCATAGGTATAATGACCATCAGACAAGTGAAAAGTGTGCACAGAAACATGCAAAGTGAAAGGTGATCTATGAATTGTTTACTTCAAGCAAGTCATCATGCGTTGTCTTTAAGGGATTGTTTGGCGAACATCTTAGTGGAGGTCACTTCTGACGTTCACTTAAGATCATGAAGGGAAGGGGGCATGGAACAGAGGGAAAAAATTTGAGTGAGAACAGTTAAAGCTTTATAAAATTTAACCATCCATAGTAACTGCATATTCCACTCCCCACCCCACCCCGCCATCTAGGAAGCACCAATTTGGAGCTAAAATCAACCAAAAGAACTGTATCAATGCCTTCTAGGGCCTAATGTCCTATCACAATAACTAGGCTGAAGCCTGTTGTTGATACAAAAAAATGTTCAACCCAAAAAAAACCCACAAAAATACCCAAACCTCCATAAAAAACCAAAATCCTATAAATTTCCAAAAAAATCCCAATACCTCCATTTCCCAAAACTCATAACTCCAAAATACCAATATTCATCAAAACCCAAAATTTTCAGAAAATACCCATTTCTGAAAATACCCAAAATCCCCAAAAGAACTCCACAGAACCCAAAAATCCCATAAAGTACCCAAATTCTGAAAATCCCCAGAAATTCCCAAAATTTCTCAAAAAATCACAGAAATTCTCCAAAACCCCAAAATTTCCTCAAAAACCCAAAAAAAAACCATCGAAATCCCAAAATTCAAAAAATCCACAAAAGAACCCAAAAATACCAAACCCCCCCAAAAATAGGCCCAAATGCCACCCTCCGGTTGCGGTCCGAAAATTACAGAAAATGCCACCCTCTGATTGGGAAATTACAGAAAATGCCACCCTCAGGTTGAGGTCCAAAAATTACAGAAAATGCCACCTCCGGTTGGACACCAACGGAGGTGGGGGTGGCTCCGGTTGCCCCCCTTCCAACCGGGGGGGGGTACCTCCGATTGGACCCTCAACGGAGGTACCCCACCTCCGGTCCCCCCCTCTCCAACCGGAGGGGGGGGGGGGGGGGTACCTTCGGTCCCCCTCCTCTTCACCCCCCAACCGGAGGGGGGGTACCTCCGGTACCCCCTCCAACCGGAGGGACCACCCCCTCCGGTCCCTTTGCACCCCTAACCGGAGGTGGGGATACCTCCGGTCCCCCACCCAACCGGAGGTACCCCACCTCTAGTGGTCCTCCTCTTCACCCCCCTCACTTCTATAAAAGGAGGGGGGCTATTAGCATGGAGGGGGTCTTGGACCCTCTCTCTCCCTCTTTAGCCCCTTAAGGCCTTTGCCCCCCTTGTGAAGCTCTCCACCCTTGGGGGCTTTTGGCCCATCTCCAACGGGGTGCCTCCGGTCCACTAAACATCCAACCAGAGGTACCCCACCTCCGGTCCAAACCCAACCGGAGGCACCCTACCTCCGGTCCACTAAACATCCAACCGGAGGTACCCCCCACCTCCGGTCCAAACCCAACCAGAGGCACCCCACCTCTGGTCCACCAAACACCCAACCGGAGGCACCCCATCTCCAGTCCACCAAACATCCAACCGGAGGCACCCCACCTCCAAGTCCATCCTACCCCTACCCATTCCTATAAAAAGGAGGGGGGTCTTAACTTGGAGGAGGATTTGGAACCCTTGGGCCTTGGGCTCTCCAAAGGGGGTTGCTGCCCCACACCCAAGTGTTGAAGAGAGGGACTTCTCCATCTCCGAAGGAGAGGTTGCACAAATTGCAGAAAAGTCGCGGAAGGTGAAAAATTGCAGAAGAACCCTCTGCTGTCTGAAAAATTACACAGAAGTCCCCAGTTTGTGGGAAATCACATAAAAGCCTCGGGAAGAGCAGAAATGCCCCCGGAAGGTGCAGAAATTGCAGAAGAGTCCCTCTTCAAGAAAAAGTTGCAGAAAAGACCCTCTACTGTCCAAAATTGCAGAAATGCCCCGGTGAAGGGGAAAATTATAGAAATACCCCTGCTGTCTAGAAAATTGCATAAAAGCCCCCAATCTGTAGGAAATTGTAAAAATGCCCTTGAAGAGTAGAAAATTGCAAAAATACCCCAATTTGTGGGCAAAAGTGCAGAAATGCCCCTGAAGGGTTGGAAATTGCAAAAAAGTCTCCGAAGGGTGCAGAATTGCAAGGAGATTTCTCTACCGCCCAGAAAATTGCAGAAAGACCCCTGAAGGGTGCATAAACTACAGAAATACCCCAGTTTTGGGGAAATTTGCAGAAATGCCCCTACCATTGGAAAAATGGTAGAAATATTCCGGTTTAGGGGAAAACTACATGTAACCCTCACAGAGTCGAGAATTGCATGGAAGCCCTTGGTTTGTCCAGAAAATGGCACGAAGCCCCTAGTAAGCTCCAAAGGCGACAGAGCTCAAAGTGGGAATGTCGTTGGCACGACTCGGTGGAGCAGTACCCACGTCAGTTCTCTGAAGCGGCGTGCGCTCTCCTGGGTCGGGCCTGGGTTAACCCCACTTGCCAGAGACGCTTGGAAAAGTCAATTACTGACAGAAATGTCCGAGTATGCCAATCAATGGCGAAGACATCTGAGGAAGTCAACAAATAGCCGAAGCACTCAAAAACGCTAAGAAATGGCAGTAGCACCGAGGGAAGTCAACAAATGATGGGAGTACCCGGGACCGCTCGGAAGAGCAAGGAAATGGCAGGGATGTTCGAGAAAGCTAAGAAATGGCAGGAACGTCTGAGAAGAGCCAGGAAATGACAAAAATGTTAGCAAACGCTAGGAAATGATGGAAGCATCCGGGGAAGTCAATCAATGACGGAAATATCTGGAACTACTCGGGAGAGTCAATAAATGACGGAAAGAACCCGAGGATGTCAGCTAATGGCAGAAGGTCCGAAAAGAGCCAAGAAATGGCAGAGGTGTCTGGAAACGTCAGGAAATGGCAAGGAGCTCTTGAACAGTCATGGATATAATGCTATCCAAGTCTCCTCCGGGTTTCTTCTTCAAAAGACAACATTGGCCAAGTTTTCGATTCTCTGATCATGGCGGCTGATGCTTGCAGAAATACCCTGATAAGGAAAAGTTGTAGAAGTCCTAGAAAGGACAAAGAGTTGCAGTGAAATCCTTCAAAGAGTGGAGAACTGCGGAAAAGTCCTTGCAAGGCCAGAAACTGCAGTAAACTCCTTAAAAACAAGAAGTGGCAGAAAAGTCCCTTTAAAGGGAGGAAACCATATGGCGCATGTTGTTTGCACCACTCGGTGGAGCGGTACCCACATCACTTCTCTGAAGCGGTGTGCGTTCCCCTGGACTCAGCTTATGGCTGGCCATCCCCGGCCTCGGGATTGCCAAGAAATGGCAGGAATCCCTGTTAAAGGTCAAGAAATGGCTGAAAAGCCCTGGGAGGTCAAAGAAATGACCCTAAAGCACCAGGGAGTCAAGAAATGATAAGTACACCCCGAGAAGTCACTTAATGATTGAAAAGACCTCGGGATACCAAAAACAACAGAAGCACCCAAAAAGGGTTCAAGCTGGCAGAAACCTGGCAAGACCGCTCAAAGGTCCCGTCACAAGTAAATGGTGATGGTGACCATGAAGCAAACATAAAACTGGCAGTGATCATCTTGGCGATCCAACAATCTAATTGTGATGAAATCCAAGTCAACGGTCTGATCGTGACTGAAGCAAATTCAGAAGAATCAGATCGTAGCCAAATGAAGTGTTGAAGACCCGATTATATAATCGGGACTCCTTGTACAGGTCTTGAAAGACCAATTGTGATTTAAATTACATATGTACAAATATTAAATCTTTCAATTTTCTTTGTAAGAGTGTACCTACAAAGGGCGACCATTAAGGTCAATGTTGTCACAACAAACAGAGACAAAAGGCTTTCTTTGACAGAGAATCAAAGGTGTTCGAGTTCGGCTCGAAGTAAATTAGCACCGACTTCGGTCGATGGGGAAAGGTCCAGTATACGAAACCCTAATTGCCTGATAAAAATAAATGCACGGAATAATGTTGTCCAGTAAATGGACATGTAAAATACCCGCATTAAGAGAACATCAAATTTGTCTGTTGTACAGACTGGCACGCCCGCTAAAACAAAACAGAAAAAGAAAGAAAAGAAAAGAAAGAGAAAAAGAGAGAATCTTTTCCGCATCCGACAATCTGGCACGCCCGGTGGGACCATTCCTACCTTTCATCTCTCAGTCAAAGAAATAGCCTTGTCTCTGGGAAAAGTTGTGACTCCTTCACACTCTTGTAAGAAATTCAAGGGGGAAGATCCTTGCTGCTGAAGCTGCCCCGACAAAAGTTGATGCTGGGGGCATCAAAGAAAAGGTTCTCTCCTGAAGCTGGAATGTTGGCACAAAGTTCATCTAAAGTTGTTCCTGCTAAAAGAGGCAATGTCGCTCCAGCCGATATTGCTGCTGCCGGGGGCCTCAAGCCCATTGCCACAAAGGGCAGCAAGCCCATCACTTGGGGCATCAAGCCCACGGCTACAAAGGACAACAAGCTTGCACTGGAAGCACCGAACCTACAACCACACAGGGGGCACAAACCCACCCCTGCGGGGCGACGAGTTTGCTGATGCCGGATGCAGTGGATGCACCACCGCCAATGCTGCTGGGGGCATCAAGCCCCATGTTTCCTAAGCCCGAGTTTACTCGGTCAAGCAACGTCCTCTGGCGTCGCCCTTGGTCAACAAGGGCAACCCAAAGGCCACAAAAGCAAGAAGCCGTTGGCGGTCACCTTAAGGTCCGGTAAGACGATCACCATCGACAATCTGCATGTCTAACGTGGCAAAGGCAACAACACCAAAGTATGCTGCTGTTGGGGGCATCAAGCCCCGCCAAACCCAAGGTCGAGTTTTCTCGGTGAATGCAGTCTTCCACATAGCCGTCCCCACAAAGAGGGGGCAACACCAGGGCCATAAGGGCACCAAGCCGAGGGCGGCCGTCACCAACCCCTTTAAGGGAGACGACAAGACTGGGGGCACCAAGCCTCGCCAGATCCAAGGCCGAGTTTTCTCGGTAAACATCATCTCTTGTACCATCGTCCCCACAAAGAGGGGGCAACACCAGGGCCATAAGGGCATAAAGCCCAGGGCGGACGTCACCAACCCCTTTAAGGGAGGCGACAAGACGGAGGGCATCAAGCCACGCTAAACCCAAGGCCGAGTTTTCTTGGTGAACGTAGTCTTCCGCATTGCCGTCCCCATAAAGAGGGGGCAACACCAGGGCCGTAAGGGCACAAAGTCAAGGGCGGTCGTCAACAACCCATTTAAGGGAGCGACAGAACGGAGGGCACCAAGCCTCTCTAGATCCAAGGCTGAGTTTTCTGATGATCAGTCCATCTCCATGTAAATCATTATTAATTATATGTATTTTTGGTGATTAACAAAACCTTGAAAAGTATTTCCTAACAACATTTTCTGAAGTTTATCCACAGGTAATAATTCAAGCAAAATCTGTAAGTTGTCTACGCACACTGCTATTTGAAGTTCAATGCATATGTTTTGTCTAAGTACACATCGACTTCTTTGATAGAACAATGATTTCATCAAAAGAACATCGATTTCAATTTTACATCGACTTCACTTAGTACAATGACTCTCTTAGAAAAACATCGACTTCGTCGCTACGACGACTTCATAGAAACATCGATTTTGTTTAAACATCGACTTCGTCGCTACAACAACTTCATAGAAACATCGATTTTGTTTCATTTAAACATCGACTTCGTCGCTACAACGACTTCATAGAAACAACGATTTCGTTTCACTTAAACAACGACTTGGTTGTTACAACGACTTCATAGCATCGATTTCATTGCAACAACGATTTCGCTTCACTTAAATAACGATTTGGTTACTACAACGATTTTGTTTCACTTAAACAACGACTTGGTTGTTACAACGACTTCATAGCATCGATTTCATTGCAACAACGATTTCGCTTCACTTAAATAACGATTTGGTTACTACAACGGTTTCGTTTCACTTAAACAATGACTTGGTTGTTACAACAACTTCATAGCATCGATTTCATTGCAACAACAGTTTCGTCTCACTTAAATAACGATTTGGTTGATTCATCGACTTCGCTTTACTTAAACATCGATTTCGGTAGAACAACAATTTCATCTCTACAACGACTTCACTTAAACAACGATTTCAGTAGAACGCCGACTTCATGGTTATATCGACTTCGTTTCAAACAATGATTTCCCAGCACATCGATTTCAGTTAAACAACGACTTTGTACAGAACATCGATTTCATTAATACATGGATTATGCTCACATCGACTTGATTTCAATATGGATTACATTCTCACTTGATTTATGATTATATCATTGATTTAATATCAACATCGACTCTCTCTGGGTACAGCCTGTCTAAATACATCACCCTCTATTAATGATTATATTTTAGATAGCTGTCAAACATTCTCGTTTAAATTTTTTTAACATTCTTTAGTTACATTCCACATGATATTCAAATGAATTTCAAGTTTTCCCGCGAAAGCATGTTGTATCCCATGTTCTCTAACATTTATTGTGACAGTACAAACCCCTGCACGATATATCTTTTACCTATCTTGCCTATAACACACAAAGTCACAGTGACATAATGGCATTTCCCTTCTGGTGTATCTTCATACAGCACAATTACTAATGTTGACTGACAGTTTAGACAAAGATAAGTTGTCTATGTGTCAGTATTTATTGTGTGCAGGGTTTCCGGTGGAAACGCACGTCTCAAAGATGGACCTGTCAACCTGACAAGAGGATAGAAGATTCAGACAATCTTTCCTTGAGTATGTGTGTCTATCCAAGCATTAATGGCTGCAGGCTCACTTGCTCTTTCCTTCAAACCAGACACTCCAACGTGCATGAAGATGTGAGACAACAGATATTTCAACGGATACTTCAATGGTCAAATTATTTCAAAGAAGATAAAAGAAGACTAGTGACTCCAAGCACAAACCAACTCTTTCAACCCTTGAGAAGCTTGAACATCTTAAATCACCTATAGAACAACAAGAGCTAGCTCGTCCATTCCAACTTCTGTAGCTCCTTGCTCTCTGTAGAATATTGCATTGCCTTTGAGAGCTTGCGTTGATCTGAGAGAGTCCATTTGTGATAATCTTGTGTCTCTCAGACTTCGCCTCAGATCAAGTAGTGTTTATAAGCTTGGTTTTGGGGCCTTTCTCTTTCAACTCATTTTTCTGTGAGCATTTCTCTTCGAGTGTGAAGAGAAGACCTGTTGCATCAGGTGGAGCGATCCCTCTTCTAGTAAAGAAGAGAAGACCAGCTGTTGCTGGATGTGTAAGTGTCCTTAAGGGGGACTATACCCTTGTTTAGTGGAATCCCAAGTGGTTGCTTAGGGACTGGACGTAGGACTCCTTAGGATAGGATATCCGAACCAGGATAAAATTTCATATTGTCTGTGTGATTGTTCTCTTTGTTTTGATTAACACTAACTCTAACTATCGATCTTAGTGTTGTATGTCAAGTGTGTTTATTTACAGAAATTATTGTAAGAAGAATTTTTAACAATCCATTCACCCCCCCCCCCTTTGGGCTTGCTATCTAGGCAACATTTTCTCGGTAAACACCATCTCCTATACCGCCGTCTCCACAAAGTGGGGGCAGCGCCAGGCCCGCAAATGCATCAAGCCCAAGGCGGCAACTTCCAGCTCTAAACCAAGCTCTAGGCAAAGCCAGAAAAGCAAGCTCGGCAAAGAAAGGATGACGCCAGAGTCGCAAAAGCAAAAAAAGCCTGTGAAAATCGTCTCCAATTCCAACAAGACTATACTTGTCGGCAATCTTTGCATTTGGCCTGGCGGGAGCGAACCGATCGTGCCGAGGGACAAGTACGTGACTCCAGAAAGGGGTCGCAGTCCAAAAAAGCGGGCATTTCAATACGACGACAGTCTCGCGACATGAAGCAAATCTGGGTCACCTATAAAAGAGGCCCATAAGACAAAAGAAGGAAGCGTGGGTGAACCCCCACAAAACCAGAAGAACAACAATCTGAGCCACATAAAGCTCAGAGCCCTAAGCTCCTTCGTCCTCGTCGATAGAAGAGGAGGGGTGCATATCGCAAGCCCAATTTTGTCTCCTCTCAAGCGGAATCAATCCCAGGGAGGGACAAGGGTTGCCATAAAGACCCAACATCGCGAGTTGCGATCTCCGACAGGATGAACAACTCGGTCTTCGAAAAGCTGGGGGCAGTACTTCACCCAGGCTTTCAAAAGCTGACAAAAGTGAAGGGTGTTGCAAACTCCTAAAGTGGATAGCGGTATGAAAATCTTCCCCTGCTAAACCTCTGGAAAGGACCCAAGGGCAGCATAGTGGTCAAGTCCAGACATCAAGTCAGGTCGAGCCTTCAATCAGCTGCAGGAACGTGGCCATGTTCAGTTTCTGGAGCCCATCTCAAATGATTAGCAAAGAAACGCTGATGAGGATGAAATTGCAAAAGCCTTCATGGCAGGGTGGACATCTTCCTATCGGCATGGAGCATACCAATCCAACCTTCATACCGCCGACCAGGGCCACCTTTCAGGCAATGTCAGGTGACGCCAAATATAAAGTCATGCAGTGTTGACATGCCAAGATGACCAATCCCATGCTGAATATGAAGCAGTAAATGGGGACAAATGCTCAATGCTCCACCAGGACAGCACCAGAAACCAAAGTGTTCAGAAAGAGCAACAGCCTGGTGATGCACCGATGGTCAACCAACAAATGGTTGTACCAAATGATCGTGTTGCTAAACCAGGGGCGGTCATATTAGGGTCCAAACTCCCACTCCCCTCAAGCTTCAGCAGTTGAAGACATTGTGCTGTAAGTAAAATGTTTTGAAAGAAAGCTAAAGAAACAGGCAGAACAATTGGCTTCTGCCGGGGGCATCAAGGCTAAGTGCTTCCTTTCGAAACCAAAATGTCAACGCGGCATGTGTCTGAATCCACTCTTGCCGAAAAGACACAACACCACCTCAACATTGGTTGTGGTTGCCCAAAATATCAAAGTGAAGGCATCTTCATGAAGTTAGGTGCCAACAAAATGTAGGGGTTGTTCCTACTGGGCAAAGGCAAGGCCATCGCCAAGATAGAAAACTTGTTGCAGCCATGCCCAAGCCTGACAAAGCACATCCTTGTCAAAAAATGAAAGGAG
This sequence comes from Colocasia esculenta, assembly GCA_014218235.1. NCBI lineage: Eukaryota > Viridiplantae > Streptophyta > Magnoliopsida > Alismatales > Araceae > Colocasia > Colocasia esculenta. Next base: position 134,432,067 of record CM024762.1, on the reverse strand, counting down.
GAGGATACACATATGGCTCGACAGAGATCGGTCAATCTTGCCATGGGACCGTTATGTCCCTACCGTGCAAACACCACAACATACTCCACCAATTACGTCAAGTTACGGAGGCAATGAAAGAACGTCAGCGCCTAAGTCTCGAATCTCGAAGCTAGTGCATCGGTGGAAACCCAAAGCCGTCAAGCTCAAGTAAAGGGGGTAACCCTATCATTGCCTGCATCAAGTCAAGGCGAAAAATGAAAGGAAATGGCACCCAAATCTCACAAAGAAAAGGCGTCATGGCGGGAAGCCAAGGCCCTAAAGTCCAAGCACGGGGTCACCAAGAAGAAGGCCTGTCTAATCAGACAAGCGCGGGTAGGCAAGCCCACCAGAGTGCCAGGGTAGCAACAAGCTGTATTCTGAAGCGCCAAACCTCAGTGTCCGTGACTAGGGCTGTTCATAATTCGGTTCAAACCGAAAAACCGAACCGACCAATTCGGTTCGGTTCAGTTTGGTTTGGGCCCCTACGCAGTTCAATTCGGTTTCACTTCCTGAAACCGAATATATATATAATATATACATTTATAACTCAAACAAAGTGCAGACCAGTTGGTTAGCGCTAGGAGCCTGGGAGGTGCCGCGCCTGTGACGTCTCGAGTTCGAAACCGGCCTCTGTTAAACAGAATTTTTTTTTGTCAAAAAAGGTAACAGATCTGGAGATTTGCTGTAAAAACATGCAAAAACTAGGATTCGTACACCCCACCTATCACCTACAGGGCCAGCGCCTTAGCCATTAAGGCAAGCGCGCGGTTGTGTAATAAAAGACATTACACTTCGGTTTAAACCGAACCAAACCGATTCGGTTTGGTTCGGTTCGAGTTGACTTTGGGATTCGATTCGGTTCAGTTTGACCAAAAAAATGAGTCAACCCGAACCGAACCGACCTGTGTTCACCCCTATCCGTGACGATCAGAGGAAAAGGTCATGTACCGGAAGCCCAACTTCACGCCTCAAACCTCAGAACCAATCCGAGTGGAAGAGGGGAATCTTGCGTGGGTCTCAACGGCACGTGCCTCGGTGTTTGACAAACTAGAGGCACCATCCCGCCCAGGTGCACAACTACTAAAAAAAGCAACAGATCGTCCAAAGGTTTGCCAAATCTAAAAGACCCGCAGGCGTCTGCAAGTCAAAGGGTCCTAAGGGCTGAAGAAGCAATCTTCCGTCAACAATGTTCACGACAGAGTTCTGGACCAAGCCAAGAAGGCCAGCTCCGAAAGTAAATGACATTTCAAGCTTCGGACCAAGCCAGAAAGGCCAACTCCAGAAGCGAAATGTCAATCCAAGTTCTAGACCAAGCTATAGAAAGGTCGGTTCTGGAAGAGAAATGTCAATCCAAGCTCCGACCAACCCAAGAAGGCTAGCTCCAAAACGAAATGTCATTTCAAGCTTCGGACCAAGACAGGAAGGCCAACTACAAAAACAAAATGTCAATCCAAGCTCTGGACCAAGCCAGGAAGGCTAGCTCCAGAAACCCAAATGTCAAGCCAAGTTCTGGACCATGTCAAAAAGACAAGCTCCAGAAAATCAAATGTCAAGCCAAGTTCTGGACCATGTCAGAAAGATAAGCTCCATAAAATCAAATGTCAAGCCAAGTTCTGGACCAAGTCAGAAAGACAAGTTCCAGAAAATCAAATGTCAAGTCAAGATCTGACTAAGCCAGGAAGGCCAGTTCTATAAGTGAAATATCAATACAAGTTCTGGACCAAGCCAAGAGGGCTAGTTCTAGAAGCAAATGTCAAGTCATGCTCTGAACCAAGCCAGAAAGGCCAGCTCCAAAAACCCAGATGTCAAGCTAAGTTCTGGACCAAGCCAGAAAGGCTAGTTCCGAAAGCAAATGTCGTCTCAAACTTTGGACCAAGCTAGAAAGGCCAGTTCCAGAAGCAAATGTCATCTCAAGCTTCGGACCAAGCCAGAAAGGCTAGCTCCACAAGCAAAATGTCAAGCTAAGTTCTAGATCAGGGAAGGACAGCTCTGGAAACCCAAATGACAATTCAAGTTCTAGACCAAGCCAGGAAGGCCAGCTCTAGAAGAGAAATGCCAATCCAAGCTCTAGACTGAGCCAGAAAGACCAGTTCTAGGAGTAAATGTCAAATGCTAAGTCAAGCTTTGGACCAAGCTAGAAAGGTCGGTTCCAAGCACCAAATGTTAAACCAATCTTTGGACCAAGCCAGGAAGGCCAACTCCAGAAAGCAAATGTTAAATCAAGCTTTAGACGAAGCCGAAAAGGCCAGTGCCACTGCCAACAAAAAAATGTCAGTTCAAGCCCCGGATTAAACCAGAAAGGTGGGCTACGGAAATGAAATCTCAAACTAATTTCCGAATGAAGTCTGTCAGGCCAGCGCCATTAAGCGATGACCAAGGGATGAATTAACCTTCGGACCGAGCCAGAAAGGTCAACGCCAAGATCAAATATCAAGTCAAGCTTCGAGTTAGGCGGAAAAGGCAAGACTCGGAGAAAAGGAGTCTCAAGCCAAACGTCGAGTAGGGCCAAAAAGGCAAGTCTTGGCAAAAGGATGCCAGATCAATCCTTATGAAAGGGCAAGAAGGCTAGCTCAACACAAGCACACCAGGCCTGATGTCAGGCGAACCCAACAAGACGGGGCCAGACACCATCTCCGTAGCCAAATTCTAGATAAACCGGGGGATGAGCAAAACAAAAAGTCAGTGGCAAAATCAGCCAAACTAGCCAAATTCAAAGACTTGTTGCTCGAAGCAATCAAGCGAGCAATCAATGTTGCGGTTCAAATCTACCAAAAGGAAGCTGGCTGGATCGATGCGACTTTGAAAAACATCGCCAACCCAAGCTCCTAAAAAGGGGAGCTCGACATAGTAACCTCAATCTGGAGGTGCTCAGCCTGAAAGCAAGAGTCTACTCACCAACAAACTCAACATGACGCCACAAAGGTCGAGGGTAGAACCACCATAGCAACACATTAACGCTGCAATGTGGGAAAGCAACGCCTTCGCTAGTTCTTGATAAACACACCAACTTTAAAAAAAAAATGGGGCTTCAAATAGAGGTGCCCGGCAGACTTGGCTTCTCCTGTTTTCTGGATAGCTAGGGGCAAAAAAGCCTAAAAACTCGACTGAGGTGAAAACCCGAAATGACATCTAAAAGAAAAAAAAAGGAGATATTACCAAGTCCTTGGCTAGCAAGCCCTCATGGCCGGCCAAATAAAAAAACCAACATCCAAATCCTTAGCCAGCAAACCACAAAGGTAGGCTAAACCATAACCAAATTCCTTCCTTAGCCAGCAAACCACAAAGGTAGGCTAAGTCCAAACCAAGTTCACCCTTAGCCAGCAAACCACAAAGGTAGGTTAATTCAAAACCAAAATCAAAATCCTTAGCCAGCAAACCACAAAGGTAGGCTAAACCATAACCAGAATCCTCTCCCTTAGTCAACAAACCACAAGTAGGCTAAGCCCAAACCAAATCTCCCCCTTAGCCATTAAACCACAAAGGTAGGCTAAGCCAAAATCCAAAATCCAAAATCAAGCCCTTAGCCACAAACCATAAAGGTAGGTTAAGCCAAACTCAAAACTCCAAACCTTGGCTATCAAACCACAAAGGTCAGTCAAACTCCAAACCCAAAATTTAAGCATTTGGCTATCAAACTATAAAGGTTAGTTGAATCTTAAATCCCAAATTTAAAACTCCATACTTGCTCAACCTTAAAGTTCAAGGCAGTCACTCCTACGCCGTGAAAGTCCAACTAGTCATCACCTTCTCAAAAAAGAAAAGAGAGAGGGAAGAAGTGAAAAGAAAAAAAATGGGGCTTAAAATAGAGGTGCCCCGGCGGACTTAGCTGCCCCCATTTTAGCAATGGTTAAGGGCAAAAAGACCTAAAAATTGGGTTGAGGCGAAAACCCAAAAGGGCGCCTCAAGCAAAAATAAGTAACCCCTCAACGCGAAAACTCGCAAGGGTGCGTTGGAAAAAGCTAGAGGGGGCCAGTTTCAGTGAAAATCCGAAAGGGCACTGGGATTGGTAATGTAAAAAAAAAAAATCTTATTTATGAGTCCTTTTATTGTGGGCTTGTCCCACTGTGGCCGATAAACCATAAAGGTAGGCCAAACCCAAAACCAAAATCTCAACCTTAGCCAACAAACCACAAAGGTAGGTTAAGTCAAAACCAAAACCTCAACCTTAGTCAGCAAACCACAAAGGTAGGCTAGGTCAAAACCAAAATCTCAACCCTTAGCCAGCAAACCACAAAAGTAGGCTAAGTCAAAACCAAAATCCCAACCCTTAGCCAGTAAACCATAAAGGTAGGCTAAATCTCAAAACCAATCCAAGCCTTAGCCAACAAACCACAAAGGTAGGTCAAGGCAAAACTCCAAAACCTTAGCCAACAAACCTTAAAGATGGGCTAAAATAAAAAGACAAAACTCCACCCTTAGCCAGCAAACCATCAAGGTAGGCCAAACCAAAACTCAAAACTCAAATCTTAGCCAGTAAACACAAAGGTAGGCTAAACCAAAACTAAAAATCCAAACCTTAACCAACAAACCATCAAGGTAGGTTAAACCCAAACCAAAACTTAGCCAGCAAACCACAAAGGTAGGCTAAACCAAAACTCAAACCCTGGCTAGTAAACCACAAAGTTAAGCTAAACCAAAAACTCAAATTTTAGCCAACAAACCATCATGGTGATGGTAGGCTAAACCAAAAACCCAAAATATCAAATCCTAGCCAGCAAACCACAAAGGTAGGCTAACCAAAATTCTAAGTTTGAAACCTTGAAAACCTCGGTCTCCAAGCCATAAAGGCCAGTCGAGTCAAACAACTCCTTAAACCACATACCCAAATGCCATACTTCAAAATCCAAATTTCTGGCTATTAAACTACAAAAAACGACCCAAATAGCCGAATACCCCAAAAGCCCAAAATCAAATGTCAAATTAAAAAAAATGGGGCTTAAAATAAAGGTGTCCCGACGGACTTGAGTACGCGATTTTCCATGTACTTAAGGGTAAAAAGGTCAAAACCCGGCTAAGGTGAAAATCCGAAAGGGCACCTCAGGCAAAAATAGGTAACCCTTCAGTGTGAAAACCCGCAAGGGCGCACCAGCAAAAGCTAAAGGGGGCTGGTATTGGTGAAAACCCGAAAGGGCACTAATGCTAGTAAAGAGATCAAAAAAAAAGTGATGAATGAAATGATGAAAATGAAAGCAAAAAATGATGAGAGAAGAAAAGAAAGAAAAAGAAGAAGACGACGACTCCATAAATCCCCCAAAGGAAAGGGAGTCATTCTTACTGAAGAAAAAAACAAGCAGCAAGCGAGCCACCCCTGTCAAGCAATTCGAATATGAAGCAACTGTTGAGCGAAGCCAAGAAGGTCAGCCGCAGCAGCAGAATTCCACATTAAATCTTAGATAAAGCCAAAAATGCAAGATTCAAGAGGAAGAAGTCAAATCAAATCTTGAGCAAAGCCAGGAAGACAAGTTTCGAGAGAAAGATATCAAATCGGGTCGAAGGGCAAAGCCAAGAAAGGCAGGCTTTATCGATCAAATGTCAAAGCCAAACTGTTGAGCAAAGCCAAGAAGGTCAACCTCAGCAACAGAATCTCCCATTAAATCTTAAATAAAGCCAAAAATGCAAGATTCAGGAGAAAGAGGTCAAGTTGAATCTCGAGAAAAGCTAGAAAGGCAAATCTTGGGAAGAAAGTACCAAATCAGGCCAAAAAGCAAAATAAAAAAGGCAGGCCTCATTGACCAAATGTTAAGCCGTTGAGCGAAATCAGAAAGACAAGGCTCAGCAACCGGGCTCCAACCCAGCTTTGAGCAAAGTCAGAAAGACAAGTCTCAGGAAGAAATCTCAAATCAAGTCGTTGAGTAAAGTCAGGAAGGCAAGCCTCACCGGTCAAATCTCCGACCAAAGCAGGTCCTCGAGCAAAGCCAGGAAGGCAAGTCTCGGAAGAAGGATATCAAGATAAAGTCCCCGGGTAAAGTCAGAAAAACAAGAATCGGGTAAAGAATGCCGAAGTCAACTCCGAACAAATCCAATGAGCGATTCTTCAATGAAGCTCAGCAGAGGGGTTGACTTGGTGGAGCGGTTCCATGTCACTTCTCTAAAGTGATGTGCGTTCTCCTAAGTCCTCTTTTATAAATTGCTGAGTTGAAAGAATGTACAAGCAATAGAAGGCTTAGAAGCCAATGGCTCAACGCAAGAAGCATAGCAGGATTAGTCGTCTAAATTACTGGCGACACTGCACAAATGTCAAAGCGCATCAACTATTGTTGTGGTTTTCAACCCAATTCCCCGCTAAGTCATTAAGACCAAGGGGTGAAGTTTGAAAATCGCACGGGACATCTGCCTTCGCCTTCGCCTTCGACGCACATCCAGTGGGGGTCATTTGTTGATACAAAAAAATGTTTAACCCAAAAAACCCACAAAATACCCAAACCTCCATAAAAAGCCAAAATCCTATAAATTTCCAAAAAAATCCCAAAACCTCCATTTCCCTAAACTCAAACTCCAAAATACCAATATTCATCAAAACCCAAAATTTTCAGAAAATACCCATTTCTGAAAACACCCAAAATCCCCAAAAGAACTCCTCAGAACCCAAAAATCCCATAAAGTACCCAAATCTAAAAATCCCCAGAAATTCCATAAATTTCCAAAAAATCACAGAAATTCTCCAAAACCCCAAAATTTCCTCAAAAACCCAAAAAATCCCTAGAAATCCCGAAATTCCAAAAATCCCAGAAAGAAGAAACCCAAAAACACCAAACCCCCAAGAAATAGGCACAAATGCCACCCTCCGGTTGGGGTCCGAAAATTACAGAAAATGCCACCCTCCGATTGAGCAATTACAAAAATACCACCTTCGGTTGGGTCTAAAAATTACAAAAAATGCCACCCTCCAGTCAAGGAATTACAAAAATACCACCCTCTAGTTAGACCCCAACCGGAGGTGGGGGTGTAACCGGAGGGGGGGGTACCTCTGCTTGGACCCTCAACCGGAGGTACCCCCACCTCCGATCCCCCCCCCCCTCTAACCGGAGGGGAGGGGGGTACCTCCGGTCCCCCTCCTCTTCACCCCCCAACTGGAGGGAGGGTACCTCTAGTACCCGCTCCAACCGGAGGGACCACCCCCTCTGGTCCCTTTACACCCCCAACCAAAGGTGGGGGTACCTCCGGTCCCCCACCCAACCGGAGGTACCCCACCTCCAGTCCTCCTCTTCACCCCCCTCACTTCTATAAAAGGAGGGGGGTGAAGCTCTCTGCCTTTGGGGGCTTTTGGCCCATCTACAACGGGATGCCTCTGATCCACTAAACATCCAACCGGAGTTACCCCCACCTCTGGTCCAAACCCAACCGGAGGCACCCCACCTCCGGTCCACTAAACATCCAACATGAGGTACCCCCACCTCCGGTCCATACCCAACCGGAGGCACCCCACCTCCGGTCAATCAAACATCCAACCGGAGGCACCCCACCTCTGGTCCATCCTACCCCTACCCATTCCTATAAAAGGGAGGGGGGTCTTACCTTGGAGGAGGATTTGGAACCCTTGGGGCCTCGGGCTCTCCAAAGGGGGTTGCTGCCCCACACCCAAGTGTTGAAGAGAGAGACTTTTCCATCTCCGAAAGAGGGGTTGCACAAATTGCAGAAAAGTCCCTGAAAGGTGAAAAATTACAGAAGAACCCTCTAATATCCGAAAAATTGCACAGATGTCCCCGGTTTGTGGGAAATCAGATAAAGGCCCCTGGAAGAGCAGAAAATTGCAGAAATACCTCCGGAATGGGAAAACTGCAGAAATACCCCGGAAGGTGCAAAAATTGCAGAAGACTCCCTCTTCAAGGAAAAGTTGCAGAAAAGACCCTCTGCTGTCCAAAATTGCATAAATGCCCCGGTGGAGGGGAAAATTACAGAAATACCCCTGCTGTCCGGAAAATTGCATAGAAGCCCCCAATTTGTGGGAAATTACAGAAAAGCCCTTGAAGAGCAAAAAATTGCAAAAATACCCCAGTTTGTGGGCAACAGTGCAGAAATGCCCCCCAAGGGTTGGAAATTGCAGAAAAGTCTCCGAAGGATGCAGAATTGCAAGGAGGTTTCTCTACTGCCCAGAAAATTGTAGAAAGACCCCTGAAGGGTGTAGAATTGCAAGGAGGAGCTTCTGCTACCCAGAAAATTACAGAAAGACCCCTAAAGGGTGCATAAACTACAGAAATACCCCAGTTCTGGGAAAATTTGCAGAAATGCCCCTACCATTGGGAAAATGGCAGAAATACTCCGATTTAGGGGAAAACTACAAGTAAACCCTCATGGTGTTCGAGAATTGCATGAAAGCCCTTGGTCTGTCCAGAAAATGGCACGAATCCCCTGGCAAGCTCCAAAGGCGACAGAGCTCAAAGCGGGAATGTCGTTGGCACGACTCGGTGGAGCGGTATCCAAGGTTCAAAAACCCGGGGATCGGGATCGGATCGGTCGGCCCAAAACCGATCCGACCCGGCGATCCCGACCCCGGCTCGGCCGAGCCGGGCCGAGCCGGCCGAGCCCAGCTGAGGCAGGGATGGCTGGATCGGCCCATTATACAGGTGTATATCTTATACAGGCTGAGTTCAGACCTTATTTACCTGAATATCATTTAAGTAAAACACTTAAGATATTACATGTAAATAAGGAAGTACCCCCCATTTGAATCCAATAAAAATATCAAAAAAATCATATCTCTTACCAATAAAAAGTCAACTCTCCCACCGAAGAAGAAAATCGTGATTTCGTTGATTTTAGCGAAATGCTAACTTTCCAATCTCTCATAATTTAGCCTATCTAAAAATTTGATAATTCAAATAAACCATATGGAACACTAAAAATCCAAAGTCCGGTAAAAAAAGTCAAACATGCATATGACTTCTCCAAGGGAGCCACTCTCCTACTGACAGCACTTAGTCTGCTTGAGACCTCTCAGGATTTGGTCAAACTTAAACTATCATCACTCAAAGTCATGAGAATTGTCACTTTCTAATTTCTTTTCAATTAAAAAGTGAAAAATCTCATGAGTTTAGATGATAATAGCTTAGGTTTGACCAAATCCTGAGAGGTCTCAAGTAGACTAAGTGATGTCAGTAGGAGAGTGGCTCCCTTGGAGAAGTCATATGCACGTTTGACTTTTTTTACCGGACTTTAGATTTTTAGTGTTCCATATGGTTTATTTGAATTATCAAATTTTTAAATAGGCTAAATTATGAGAGATTAGAAAGTTAGCATTTCGCTAAAATCAACGAAATTGCGATTTTCTTCTTCGGTGGGAGAGTTGACTTTTTATTGGTAAGAGATATGATTTTTTTGATATTTTTATTGGATTCAAATGGGGGGTACTTCCTTATTTACATGTAATATCTTAAGTAATTACTTAAATGATATTCAGGTAAATAAGACCTGAAATCGCAGTGGACTCGGCCTGAACTCAGCCTGGGATTGGCCTGGACTAGCCCATGACAAGGTTGAACCGGATCGGCACGGCTCGGGCCGGGCTCGGCAAGCCGGCCGAGCCCAGCCGAGCCGGTCCGATCCGCGTGCAAGGACCGGCTAGGTTACCCCGGCTCGGATCGGGAGGCCCAAAACCGAGCCGACTCGGCCGATCCGATCCCGATCAGGCCGAGTTTTTGAACCATGGCGGTACCCATGTCAGTTCTCTGAAGCGGCGTGCGCTCTCCTGGGTCGGGCCTGGGTTAACCCCACTTGCCAGAGACGCTCGGAAAAGTCAGTTAATGACAGAAATGTCCGAGTATGCCAATCAATGGCGAAGACACCTGAGAAAGTCAACAAATGGCCGAAGGACTCAAAAATGCCAAGAAATGGGAGTAGCACCGAGGGAAGTCAACAAATGACAGGAGTACTCGAGAGCGCTCGGAAGAGCCAGGAAATGGCAGGGATGTTCGAGAAAGCCAAGAAATGGCAGGATCGTCTGAGAAGAGCCAGGAAATGACAAAAATGTTAGCAAATGCCAGGAAATGACAGAAGCATCCGGAGAAGTCAATCAATGACGGAAATATCTGGAACTGCTCAGGAGAGTCAATAAATGACGGAAAGAACCCGAGGATGTCAGCTAATGGCAAAAGGTCCGAAAAGAGCCAAGAAATGGCAAAGGTGCCTGGAAACGTCTAGAAATGGCAAGGAGCTCTTGAACAGTCATGGATATAATGTTGTCTAAGTCTCCTCTGGGTTTCTTCTTCAAAAGACAACATTGGCCAAGTTTTCAATTCTCTGATCATGCCAGCTGAGACAGAGAGTTGTAGCGAAATCCTTCAAAGGGTGGAGAAGTGCGGAAAAGTCCTTGCAATGCTAGAAACTGCAGTAAACTCCTTAAAAACAAGAAGTGGCAGAAAAGTCCCTTTGAAAGGGAGGAAACCATATGGTGCATGCTGTTTGCACGGCTCGGTGGAGCGGTACCCACATCACTTCTCTGAAGCGGTGTCTGCTCTCCTGAACTCAGCTTATCACTGGCCATCCCCGGCCTCGAGATTGCCAAAAAATGGCAGGAATCCTGTTAAAGGTCAAAAATGGCTGAAAAGCCCTGGGAGGTCAAAGAAATGACCCTAAAGCCCTAGGGAGCCAAGAAATGATAAGTGCACCCCGAGAAGTCACTTAATGACTGAAAAGACCTCGGGATACCGAAAACAACAGAAGCACCCAGAAAGGGTTCAAGCTGGCAGAAACCTGGCAAGACCGCTTAAAGGTCCCGTCACAATCAAATCGTGATGGTGACCATGATGCAAACGCAATAGACTGGCAGTGATCATCTTGGCAATCCAACAGTCTAATTGTGATGAAATCCAAGTCAACGGTCTGATCGTAACTGAAGCAAATTCAGAAGAATCGGATAGTGACCAAATGAAGTGTTGAAGACCCGATTATATAATCGGGACCCCTTGTACCGGTCTTGAAAGACCAATTGTGATTTAAATTACATATGTACAAATATTAGAGCTTTCAATTTTCTTTGTATGAGTGTAACTACAAAGGGCGACCATTAAGGTCAATGTTGTCACAACAAACAGAGACAAAAGGCTTTCTTTGACAGAGAATCAAAGGTGTTTGAGTTCGGCTCGATGTAAATTAACACCGACTTCGGTCAGTGGGGAAAGGTCTAGTACACGAAATCCTAATCGCTTGATAAAAATAAATGCGTGAAATAATGTTATCCAGTAAATGGACATGTAAAATACCCGCATTAAGCGAACCCCAAATTTGTCTGTTGTACAGACTGGCACGCCCGCTAAAACAAAACAGAAAAAGAAAGAAAAGAAAAAAAGAGAAAAAGAGAGAATTTTTTCCGCGTCCGACACCTGTGAATCCTAAAATATTTCCAACTATAAGTTTTTCAAGCATGACCTGAGCCACAAACAGTGGCTCTCTTGATAAATACTATCAAACTGGTTTAAGGTAGAAGACCTCTTTTAGGGTCATTTCAACATTTATTTTTAAGATGATTTTATATTTGCCTAATAAGAACTGCTTAAAGATGTAACCAGAGACCAATACATGTCTTCAATGATGTTATCCTAATAAAATAATAAACAAATTAAACAGCTGCATCATCTCTATGAACAACAATGCAAAGAAAATAACATTTTACTTTGCAATTTGACGAATAAACTTTATTGATATCCCCCAAAAATGTATTTTTCACATTTGCAATCACCTATTTTTGAGATATGAAAATAAATATATACGACAAATGATCAATATTCCGAATGCAAAGAGAACTCTTATACCATGTCCATTGGAAGAAAATTTCTTGCCTTTAATTTAAATTGTGCATTCATTAAATTCAAGAATGAAGAAAAACAAAGGAGAAGACAAAATGAATTAATTCCAAATGAATTAATTCCAAGTGGTTACTTCTGGAAAAAGTGGAAGATAAGGTTACAAATAATTAGAAACCAACCGTACGCAACACATCATGTCAAGTGTAAGATGAGCATGTACCATGACTTTGCGTTGTGTTATTGTGGCACAATCACCAAGTGCATACACCCCATCACATTCTCTCACTCGTAGCCATTCATCAGTTGCTAGGACACGCCTATCACCCTGTATGAAGATGTTAAGATATATTTTATGGACTTTGCTTCTAATACAGAAGATCTGAATGTAAGTGAGACTGAAATCGATGATTAAACCATTCAGCAACAAACCTGGCCAATTTCTTTCATGAAATCCAATATGATAGGTCGTGTCCCGATACCAGTAGACCAGATAGCCATTCCATATGGCACATCAATCTCTCCAGTTTCTTTGCTTACCATGCTAATAGATTTATTGGATACTTTCACAACTTTGTATCCTGTTTTCACGTCAATTCCATCTCTCTGGAACTTGCGTTCGGCAAATTCAGTGATCCTCTTATCAAACCTAAGTTTCAAATACATGAAGCTTATTCAGATGATCTCTTGAAAAAAATGAAAACACAAAGCTTATCATGGACCCTGGTGTTAACAAAATGCTAATTCTAGAGAACAAACAAAATTGACTTCACAAAAGAATCTCTAGTCATCATCAAGCGCCACATAGCACAAAGTAATAAAGCAGCTGAGAAAGGATGTTCAATATATAGGATACAAACTGGTAAGCAGCAACTTTATTGCTAGCATATATCCAATTTCATCTAGGACAAAAAAAATTAGGGCCAATTAGAGCAACAAATGGAACAGCACATGAGGATATTCCCTTACATGGTCAAAATATGCTCCCCTGCCTCAATTAGAGAGATCTTCACTAGCTCTTGAATTTTAGGATACAACTTGGACAAATCCTCATTGACAAAATCATGCAATTCTGCCGCAAATTCAACACCTGTTGGACCTCCACCAACGACGACAAAATGAAGACTTTTCTTCCTCTCTTCATCAGTAAGGGTTGGAAGGCTGGCTCTTTCAAAACAATCAATCACACTCCTCTTTATTCTTTGGGCATCCTCTACTTCCTGTATAGAATGAATTCTTTTTTTAGGCTCTATGGAAGGAGAATAAAAGGTGGAACAGCATATGTAGATGAAACAAGAGATAAAGTCCAATTAATTCTCATAAAAGTATATTTCCCAAAAGAAGAAAGTGGTAACATCAGCATGTTAAACCTATTAAACCTAAGCTGGGTATGAAATTGAAACAATGAAAGTCAGAAATATCAATGCCAAGTAATCCTTTTGAAAGAGCTTAGTAATGAGAAAACATAAATGGAGTATATATATTTTTATTTTTGTATGCAGATGTATCATGCATGTCAGACTGGAGGATGTTCAATTTTACCTTTAGAAAATGGCAATGTTCTGTCACACCAGGAGTGTTGAATGTATTCACCCTGGCACCCATCGCTATCACCAGATAGTCATAATCTACAACAAATTCCCCATTTCCTTCCAAATTTGTTCCAACATTAGACCGGCAGTAAACTTTCTTGGCTGTTGGGTCAATCTTACAACATTCAGCTTCCCAGAATTTGACTCCTCCAACTTTCTGTCCACGAATAAAAGCATTTATAATGAAAGCATGTTCGAGATTCTGAACTACACCTTTTTGCCAATGACTAAAACATGACCATGCAAGATAAAAAGAAAAAATGATATGAGCAAATTGCTTGACATACTGAAGAGTTCTAACATGCAAGATGAAGTACGAAGGATGCAAATGCTGCAATTTAAAAAAAGACTTTTTTACTAATTTGAAATACATGATATACTCGTTTTGTTCTTTGGTGTTCAAATTGTAGAAAATAGCTGTGAATTTGGCATATCTTTGGACCATGTTTCATAAAATAAACCAAATTTCAATCATGAGTCAAGGAAGCTTCTTCTATAGATTGAGATACAGACCAAATTATTTGTGACACAATGATAAAAACAATATGTCCGACTAGGAGCTTCAAAAGGCAAAAGAAAATGCTCATGTATTCTTGTTGAATTACTTGTCTGGTTTTACCTTTCGTATAATGTTGCGAACTGGCTCGACGATGCTGCGTGCATCTACAGTGCCACATGTGACACTTGGTAACAAAGGAGTGAATGCAAAATAATTGCGGGGAGATACAACTTGGACATCATAAAAGGAGCTATCCAGGTTTTTGAGAAAGTTAGTGCCAGCCCATCCAGTGCCAAGAATCACCACCTTCTTCTTGGTGGGCATCTGATCTTGTTCACCAGGAATACGAAGATCTGGTTTTGAGTCAGCATATACTACAAGACCTCCACCACTGCACAGAAGAAGATACAGACATGAGAAAACTGTGAAAGAACATGAGAAAAGAAAAAGGAAGAAAAGGTTAGACCGTAAGCAACACATAATGGTAGGGTACACTATGGGTAAAATAAAGTGAAAACAAGAAGGAAAAAAATAATTTAAATGTTAGAAAATGATTCGGCCAAACCTACACAGAACGAATTTCACCCTCCAAAGGAAACAACAAATCGATTGAGAGCACTTCTTCGATTAATGGGGGGGTGGGGCTAGAAGGCTATGACCAGAGACAACCAAGTGACCAAAGTTACAGGCAAAACAAAAACTTCTTTCAGCCCAAAGACACTGAGAGAACTTTTTTTGAAAGGGATTCATTAATAGCAATTTAAAGTTCAGAAAGAGAAGTACATGCAGTTTGAAAGCAAGCAGGGGCATTAGACAGATCCCAACTGCCAAAGATAGCATTCTTTTTTTTTTTTTTTGAAAAGTGGGTGGATCTAGGCCGATTCCTCCAATTCTGGCCGATTCTGATTGGCCCTGGCTGATTCAGGGGTCTGATCCGATCCTGCCTTCCATGATGCAAGAACAGCCACCAAAACATTCTATCTTCCTTGGTAGACCACGCCACCACGGTCTATTTCAACCTGCAAAACATTGTTGCACATTCATACCCAGGGGGCCAGGGGCAGATTTATATTCAAGTGTCGGCCAATTTCCTTCCAAATCTCCCTAGTAAAGGGGCATCTAAGAAAAATGTGATCCATGTCTTCCTGCTCAATCCCACACAGCGAGCATGTAGTAGAGATGTTGTGTAGAAATCTTTGCAATTTATCACAAGTGGGCAACCTGCCATGGGCAATCCTCCACATAAGAACTTTGTTTTTGAGTGGGCTTCTAGCAGAACAAACAGTTTTAAAATCTGAAAACCGTGTCCCCCCATCAGTTATATCATAGGGCGACTTAATTGAGAAACGTCCACTCTTGTCCCATCTTCAAAACCAGGAGTCCTTCCTCTCATGAAGAAGCCTATAATTGTGGATAATGGAGAGAAGCTGCTCCAACTGATCCATCTCATCACAGGTTAGATTTCTTCTGAAAGTTGGGTCCCAAGTCCATCCAGGAAGTTGTGAGTCAAACAATTGCTCCACCATGGGGTGTAAGACAGCCGACAATGCCATCAAAGATGGAAAACACTCATCAAGCAAAAAGTCCCCACACCGCTTATCTTGCCAAGACAAAGTGGACTGACCATCTCCCATACAATTCACACACTAATATGGATGAAATCAGTTGCCTTTAAGATTCCCTTTCATAAGGAGGAGACAATATACCACCTGTGAGGAGTAATATCCCAAACTTTGACTACGTGATAGTAATTTGGATTTTGGATAATAATTGTCCACCACAAACCACCATCCTCTACTCCCAATATCCATAGCCACTTGCATAAGAGTGCAAGATTGAAGTTTCTAAGGTCTTGATACCCAAACCCCCTACCTCCTTAGATTGACAAATTTTGCCCTATACATCATGCCAATCTCTAGTAGCCCCTCTGCTACCATGAAAAGAATCTTGTTCGAATTGACTCCAATTTTTTCGCCACCACTCTAGGTAATATGAAAATAGAGATAAATAAATGAGCAGGCTATCTAGGACTGATTTGCAAAGTACCAATCTTCCTCCATAAGAAAGTGTTCTCGCTTTCCATCCCGCTAGTCTATTCTCGAATCTATTGATCACTCCTTGCCAATCCCTGGTCTGCAAAGTCCCTAGGGATAAGGGATGACCAAGATAAGAGAAAGGGAAGCTCCAAACTTGATAGCCAAAAAAAGTAGTAGCTCTCTTGATTTCTTGATCCTCCATATTAACACCTGCCAGCAGACTTTTGTTATATTTAACCTTCAACTCCGTAACATCCTAAAGTACCTCCAACATCAACTTAGTGTTGATAAGCTTTTGGTCCTCATTAGACAAGAAAAGAATAGTATCATCCACATACTGAAGGTGAGTAACTGGAGTTACTGATGGATTGGATTGAAAAACAGATAAAGTTCCCTCCTCTTGTGCTCTACTCCACATGTTGCTCATGATCTGAGTCACCAACACAAATAGAAGAGGGGATAAAGGGGCCCCTTGCCTGATACCTCCGACAACCGAAAAAAAAGAAAAAAAAAAAGAAAAAGATGTAGGTTGGTCATTGATAAGGACAGCCAAAGAGGCAGAAGAAATGCATTGTGAAACCCATGCTATCTAAATAGGAAGAAGTCCCATCTTCCTGAGAACCTGCAAAAGGCAACGCCAATTAACCCTATCGTAGGCTTTCTCAAGGTCCAACTTGAGAACAATACCCTTTTTCCTTAAGCCTCTTCCAATGGAACAAACATTCATGTGCTGTCAAAAATTCTCCTTTATATGCCTTCCTTTGATGAATGCCCCTTGAAAGGGGCTGATCAAATCATGCAAAAGACCCTCCAATCTCATAGCCAAAACCTCGGAAATGATTTTATAAGTTCCATTTAACAAGCTACTAGGTCTAAAATCCACCAGCTGTGAAGCCCCAGCCTTCTTGGGGAATAAGGACCAGGAAAGTTTTGTTGATTCCCTTCAGGTGAGCTTTTCCTTCCTTAAAATCCTTGATGGCTGACAATATCCCAACAATATTGAAAGAAAAACATAGGGTAACTATCTAGACCAGGAGCCTTGTCCCCAGCCAATGAGAAAACTGCTTGTCTTATCTCTTCTTTTTGGAAAGGGGCAATGAGACTTTCACTCTAGGAATGAGAAAGGCATGACCAATCCATCCATCACCCTTGGCCTGCAAAACTGATCTTCAGAGTAAAGAGAAGCATAAAACTCCCTAGTATACTGCCTAATATCTTCCTCCCTGTCAAAAGATGTGACTCCATCAGGAAGGCTGACAATCTGGTTTTTTCCTTTTCCTACCCGAAGCAATAGTATGAAAAAAAATTAGTGTTATTATCCCCTTCCTTAACCCATCTCTCCCTCGACCTTTGTTTCCAATATATCTCTTCTTTAAGCAGACATTCATCAAATTGAACTAAGCACCTCTCTCCTCCCTCTGTCATGTTTATCCAGCAAGTGAGCCTCCTCAAGCTAATCCATAGCCTGTATTTGCAGCAGAATAGATTTCTTTTCCTCGATACGAAATATCTTCTTTGTAGTCCCCCATAACTTCAACACCCTGATAAGTTGATTGAGTTTAGTAATGAGAGTACTAATACCATTCCTCGAATAGTTAACACTACCCTAAGCACTTTTAACATGTCATAGAAATCACTCTCTTATTCTGAAACCTAAAAATGGGCTGCCTCATCCAACTTCTACTAGTCTTCAGCAAAATGGGCTTGTGAACTAATGCAGGTAGGGCCGTAGAGGTGCAAACGGGTCGGAGTCGGAGTTGGAAACAGTAGTTTACGAATCCGACTCCAATAAGGATTATAAAAAATAATCAGATTCGGAATCGGATACGAATCCGAAATTCCGAATCCGTTTCTTCAAATTATCGGATAATCAGCTCGGAAATCGGATATGTTGAATATGAAAAAGTTCGGTAAATCGGATTCGAAAATTGTATATTTGTATAATATATAATATATATTATATATACTATCAAATTCAGAAATCAGATACGGAAACAACTTAGCCGATTCTGATAGCTTATCGAAAATATCCAAATTCGATTCCGATAAAGTATTGGTAGTTAAATGTGTTTCCGAATCCTATAATTTTTATCGGAATTGGATCGGATAATCGGATAATCAGATTTTTTTGCAGCCCTAGATGCAGGCCTCAGCAGGTAAGACACAATTGCATGGCGGAAATGTCCCCCCCAATCTGCAGAAACCTGTCAACTCTGGAGCAAGCAGGATTGGCTCTCAGGTTAGACCAAGCGAATCAGGCATTCGCAATACCCAAGTCAATAAGAGCAACCTCCTTAATAAAGTCACGAAAGTCCTCAGTCTCAACAAAATGGTATGCATTTCCATTCCTTTCTGACAAGCTAGTAACTGCATTGAAATCTCTTGTAACACACCAAGGTCTACCTGCCACTTTATGATTGTACAATAGCTTCTGCCAAAGTTCTTGCTTTCTTTCTCTGGATTGAGGGCCCCACACACCAGTAAAATCCCAAGAGAAACCGTCTATGACAGATCTGAAATGTATAAAAACGTTCCATCTATCCACACTTCTATCAGCCTCAACCTCTTCCACTTCAAAAGCATTCCACAGAATAGCAATACCTCCTGCCCTACCTGATGCCGAAGAAACAGCCCCTTTGTCCAATCTGTCAGCCCCAAGGTCCCTTATCAACTCTTCCACCCCCCACTCACCTTTAGTCTCTTGAAGACATAGGATGTCTACATTACCCCTTCTAACCAATTCCTTCACCACCCCTAACATTCCATGAGACTAACCTCATTGAGAAGAAATGGTCTGTCCTTCCTCCATCACCCACACCTGCTCCTCTCCTGTCCCTGACACCCCTACACCACACCTACTCACTAGACCTCCCTTCCTACAGGACTTTCCCTTTTTGCTTCCCTCGCCAGCGCCATAAGCCATCTTTTTTGGATCAGATTCAGCGATCCCTTAAAGCCCTTCTCCACCCCCTCATAAAAGACACCCAGTTTACCCACTAACTCCTTAAAATGTTCTTTTGTGATCTTCTCCACTAGCCCCATTAGCTCCCTTCCACTCTCCTTCCCTGGAACTCCCTCACATTCTTCTTTTTTATCTGTGAGCTTATCTCCTGACAGATCAATCAAGGTCAGTCCTTGTTGTTCTGCAGTGTTGGAAGGGTCTTCCTGCCAAGCAAACTTGTCACTATCTCCCAATTCTTCCGTCAGCCCAGTCTGTTGCCTCCATAGAACCATTGCCCGCGAGTTCTTAAAGGGAGGATCCCGATTCTCTGCACGGAAGTTTTCCCCATCCTCCTCCATAAAAGACCACTTCTGAGGAGTGTTCTGCAAACACGAAGCTCCGATGTGACAATCTCCCGGCTGCTCAGCTACGCTCTCACCAGGCCTTCTGGAGACCCCTGCCAGTAGGGTTGAAAGGCCCGTCGTGGGGATCAGGGACCAGGTGTGGAGGTTCCTTCCCCTTGCTGCCGGTGCTGGGGGTTGATTGGCAGTGGGAACCTCGCTACGGAGATCCGGTTGGGCTTCTGTAGCGGTCATGGGAGAGACGTCTGCCGTAGGATAGGATTCTTAAAAGCATTTTTAGCAAGATTATGTGCCGGCAATCAAAGGGTGGAACTTTCTCTCTCTAGGACTTTCTAGGGAGAGAAACTCAGCAGATGGCTCTGCCATCGGGGGCTAACCGTGTCCCCCTGGGTGGAGGGGGACCTCGATGGAGAGGCTCTCCAGCTGGGTCAGATCTTCAACCAACCCATTTCCTGTGTGGGAGATTTAGGATTGTTCAATGTATATTTACAGCTCCAAAAGAGTTGCAAATACTGAGATGAGAAATGAATTATCTTTGGAGTCATGAGAGAAGGGGGGCCAAACCCACTTTGGAATTTTGTCCTCTAAAGATCTTGCAAAATGATCTATTCTGATATTCAAATTAGAAGCAAACCACACTGCCCTTGCGATATCACATTGGAATGTGATCTAGCGGCTCTCTATGCTCTCCACATATTAAGCACATTTGATTTATTGCCGGATTGACAACAGCTAACCTGGTGAAATTATGCAGTGCATCCGACAAAGCCTTCCAAATAAAGATATAACCCTTGAGGGGAGTTGAACATTAAGAGAAGGCCTCCAAATTATCTTCCAATTTTGAGAAGACCCAAATGTAGATGGTTTATCCTACATATCAAACAAGAACTTGTAGGCAGATTTAATATTGAGGATCCCATTCTGAGTATAAATTCAGACAAGCTCATCACATTCCTTAGATTACAGCTGAGGAAGACGAATGCTCAAAATGTTACCAATTGTTTCTGGGTCAAATAAATCTTCTAGCCTCTGTTGATTCCATTTGCATCCATTATCAAATCTGCCACCTTGGACAGGATGCTAAGAAAGCAAGTTGGTTTAGGTAATAATGGTTTGATTCTGCTAGGGAGCCATGAGTCAGTCCAAATGTTGATGTCAAATCCATTTTTAACGACCCATTTACTACCCTTGTTTAGCTCATCTTGAACTTTCATAATTGCTTGCCTAAGTGTGAGATGCCTAGTTGCACCTATCCATTTGCCATAAATGAAGGGATCTGCAGTATTTAGCTCTCAACAGAATTTCCCATAATCCCCCTTCATCTTTAAGGAATCTCCATGCAAGTTTCATAATTGCTGCCTTATTAAACAAATGAATATCTCTGAAACCCATTCCGCCGCTGATTTTTGGTTTTTGCATTCTTTCGCAAGCTACCAATGGCAATCTTTGCTGCCCATTCCTCTGACCCCACCAAAAGTTCCTCTGAATGGCCATCAGATTGTTAATTATGTATTTGGGGATAAGGATAGTATTCATTAGATGCACAGGAATTATATTTAGAATGGACTTAATCAAAACTGATTTTCCAGCTGATGACAAAGTATTGGATTTCCACGTGCGTAATCTGGTCTTGCATCTATCTTCCAGCATCTTCAATTGATAGCCTTTAGATCCACCTGTGGACATTGGAGCTCCCTAGTATGTCATTATGTGTGGAAGTTTCCTAAAGCCCAAAATTTGCAACAAATATCTCATAAGAAACTCCAAAGTATTATGGATGAAGATTATTCCCGATTTCTGCATGTTGATTTGTTGCCCAGACAATTTTGCAAACTCCATAATGATATTCTTCATTTCAATCACCTCTCTTTCTCCAGCTTTGCCAAAGACAAAGATATCATCAGCATACAAAATGTGAGTGATTGTTGGGGCTCTGTGGTTAATTTTAAAACCCCCGATCCTTCCTTCCTCCAATTATTAGCAAATAAGGCAGATAAGGCTTCAACACATCGCACAAAGTGATAGGGAGATAGTAAACACCATTGTCTTATACCTCTGGAAGGCTCGATCATACCTGTAGCTTGACCATTAATATTAAGTGAGTAGGTAGCTGTTGTGACACAGGTCATTATCAAGTAAATAGCCTTGGAAGAGAAGCCATGTTTCTCCAACATACTCCTGATAAACTTCCATTCTAGCTTATCATAAGCCTGTGACAAATCAATTTTGAGACCAAACAATCCTGACTTCCCCTTTTTATGCTGCATTGAATGAATTAGCTCTTGGACAATAGCAATACAATGTGATGTGCCTGCCCAAAATGAAAGCGCCCTGATTTGGAGAAATAAGATCTTTAAGGTGCTCTTTAATCCTTGCAGCCAGAATTTTAGCAATGATTTTATAGAAGGTGTTTCTGAAGCTAATAGGACGAAATTCTTCAAAATTTGGAGGCATTGGGTACTTTGGGAATAATGGTAATCAAACTATGATTTAAGCCAGGAGGAAGATAAGCATAATGGAAGAAATTTTGAACAAAATTGTAAATGTCCTCTTCCAGGATATCCCAATGACGTAGCAAGAAAGAGACAGTGATTCCCTCAGGACCAGGGGATTTATGGAGTGGGAAAGATTTAATGGTATTCTGAATTTCTTCCAAAGATGGGCAAGTGCAGATGTCATCCTTAATTTGCCTAGAGAGCTTACTTGTTCTGAGTTGTAGATTAGTGGGGATGGACATGGGATACGATGAAGAGAACAGATTTTGAAAGAAGTCAATAAAATGAGTTTTGGTGATCTCTAGATCTCCAGTCCAATACCCATTTGGCAACTGAATCCACGAGATGTAGTTTTGAATTCTTTGATTTGTAGTTGTGATGTGGAAATACTTGGAGCATCTATCTCCTCCTGAAACCACTGATTCTTAGCCCTTTGATGCCAGAAGAGTGCTTCTCGCTCATATAAGTCCTCCAACTCTTTTTCTAATTTCAGCTCTTGCTTTAAATAGTCATCCGAAATAGGCCTCCAGTTGAGTATTTTAAGATGTTTCTGAATCTTGAAGATCTTTTCTTGAGGATTAGGATAATGCTTCTTATTCCATTTTCTTCTTGTTTTTTTTTTCTGATGATTCTTCATATTTGCCTCATACTTTTCATTCAGTAACATATCCAAGCTCTAGTGCCTGCTAATCACCTGCCTGAACTCAGCTTTATCAAACAATGTTGCTTCCATCTTGAAAATGATTATTTCATACCTTTGGAATCCTATGGTGTCAAGTAAAATAGGGTTGTGATCACAGGCTGTGCAGGGGAGATAATGGACAGAAGCATGAGGGTGCGTATACCTCTATTCCCATCCACCAAGACCCTGTCTAATCTTTCTCTGATATGAGATCTAGCAGATCTTCTATTGCCCCATGTGAAGGGTGGACCTTGAATACCCATACTGATAAGGCCAATAGAATGAATGAAATTTGTAAAGTGGGTAACCTTGAGGAACTTAAAACTACAACCCCCAGCTTTTTCTGGTTTGGATGTAATAGTATTAAAATCCCCAATGAGTATACATGGTTTATCATTGCTCGAGACATATTCTGAGATCTCATTCCAAAACCTTTTCCTTTTAACCAGATTAGTAGGAGAATATACATAAATAATATGCCAATCGTTGATAGGATCATGAAATTGAAGAGATAAAGCAACCCAATTATTTGATGCATAGTCGACATTAATATTCAGATCCAATGTCCACCATATGCACATTCCACTAGATCTCCCTTGAGCTTCTTGAATATGGAAATTATCAATGTTTCTGGAAGTCAGGAATTTTGATGCTTGATCAGCTTGGGCCTTAGTTTCTGAGAGGAACCAAATATCAGGCTTGAGAGACAGGGTGAGCTGGTCAATACAGGAAGCTGTAGAGGTCCAACCCATTCCTCTACAGTTCCAAACAATAATTTTCATTTTGGGGACTGGGCCCAGTTCAGGCCAGCTGCCTCCACCTTCATTGGACAACTGGGAGATGAATGGATAGGTTTGTTCTCAGAGGAAGATGAGCTTTTGTGATGATATTTATTTCTGTTCTGGCAAGGTTTTTAATTCTAGGGCCGTGGGAGAAAGTGATGGGTATATCAGTTTAAGGGGGAGCTTAGCAATGGGATCCCCTGACAGAGAGTCATCCTTTGGTTTTTTTTTTAAGGTGTCAATGTGGTCCCAAGTAAGTTTCCTTTTAGCTGGACTAAAAGAAGAAGTGGGCAGGTCAGTGCTGAGCTGAACTGGGACTGACACTAGGGAACTCTTAGAGTTCTGAAGCGTGTGCGTAGAAACCTCTTGTAAAGGGATTTTAGGGAATGGTAAGAAAAAGATGAAGATATCTTTGATGGATTTAGTCTGTGGATACTGTGGGTCAGAAGCATTGAATCTTTGAACCACAATCTGAGACCAATCCAGTATAGGGTTTACAAATTTTGAATTGTCCAGGTAGAATAGGCACCTCTAGAAATCACAATGCAAGGGGATGTGTGGTTGCCCATGTTCTGCACCTGCCCATGCAAAGGACTAAAATCTGACGGTGGTACCTGATATTCAGATACCTGTGGTCCTTGACCCTTGAGCCCTCCTGAGGTGTCAACTTTTCGATAAGAGGAAAAGAAAGGACTTGAACCACCTATACTAGGATCCTCATCCATCTTTTGGATATTAAGTGTAGAGGCTAAATGAAACTTCTGATTCTGACTAACTCCTAGGCCAGTACTATGGTCTAATCCATTAGCTGACTGCCCAGATGATCTTAACTGACCTTTTTACAAACCTTCAAATTTGAATATGATTTCAGCTTCCATTTTCTTCCTCGAAACGAGAGAAAGAATGAATATGTCCTACATGAGGTCAAGGCTTCACAATTATCAACCTCATGACCCAAAAGAACACAAAATTTGCAAAATCTAGGCAGCCTTTCATACATAACGGGAATTCCTGAATCACACCATCAGGCAATTTAGCTCTAATGGTTTTCTTTAGAGGAACAGAAGTATCAAAGAGCCTATTCAGGAAGATTGAACACTCTGATCCACATTTCTGCAGTTTTAAGATTAAAGTCCGTTGGAGAACACCTAGGTTGATATCTTTCAATGAGGACAAAACCATTATTGAACATCCACGGTGTTCTCCAACAAACTTTGTCCACATCTTCCAAATCTGAAAACCTGACTAAGAAGTTGCCTGATTGGAAGTTCAGGATAACTCCAATGCCCTTTAGGAGTCCAAAGTTTACTGATCCATTCTTTAAGCCCTGCTGGCCTGACTTCTTGATCTGTAAGAACTTAGATAACCACACTATATTTCCACCTGTCACTGAGCTCCAAATCATTATCAGACAAAACAGTAACAGCCCCTTGTGATTCCTCTGCCATCATTTGTCTGAAAGTGAGAAGCATCTCTTCCTCATGGTAGTCAAGTGGGATTTCCTCCTCGGTTTCCACAGATGCAGCTTGATCCATGGCAAAAATGGGGGTGGCAGAGGAGAAAAAAGAAGACACAAGTCGAATTGGAAGCAGCAGAAAAAGAAAAAACAATGCAGGAGACAAATAGAGCAAATAAAGAAGAAAAAAGGGGGAAGAGTCAAAAGGCCAGATAATGCCAATGGACCCAGTGCAGTAAAAGGAAAGGAAAAGCGTTGGGATTAAGATATCATACGAGATTCACTGAGGAATAAAAACAGCTGACAGACGAGCATGGCAGAGATCAGAAGACAGAATGTATGTTGGGAAAAGGAAATACACAGTGACAAGAATAAGCAAACCCGGTTTAGAACCGTTGGTAGTTGGAGAAAAGTAGCTGAGTTCCGGTGAACAGTTGAAGACGGTCAGCTGCATGCTGTGACGCAGGAACTTCCACCTTACCGAGCATAAGTGATGATAGCTGCAGTGACTACTTTTGGAGCTTTCATGAGAACAAGTTGGAACAGGCCAAAAGGATGATGCAGGGGATAGGAAACGAAAAAGAAGACCTTAGAGGTTTTTTTTTTGGAGGGGGGTGGGGGGGTGGAGAGGAGATGGAGGGGAAACGGCAAGGAGACGGGCTGGGCAAAGGTAGATGGGAAGAATTAGATTCCGATAAAGCTCTTAGCGGCGCTCAGGGAGACGACCGCTGAGAAGAAATCCGACGGAGGCTCGAAGGAGTCCGTCGTCCCGCTTACACTGACAGAACTGACAAAACGTGAAAGGAGCCTCAGAATATGAAACAGAGTTCTGCATTGACATTTGACCCTAACAAAGACCATCATGTTTTCCTTGGGGAATAAAAGTAGCTTAAAAGAAACTATGCGCCTCGTAAAGAAATGATTATTGTTAAAATAACAATAGCTATCAGGTCCAGGTATGAGATCTCATAAGAATGAGAACGACCACACAACCCCGAAACCTCAGAGTCCAAAATGTTTTCCCTGGATGATGGAAGCTGAATAGTTACTATTGATCCCAATTACAAAGTTCAAAGAAAGAAGGGAAAGAACATAAAAGAGAGTAAACAGATATATCGACAACTAAGAAAGTGATGAAACACAAGAACAACCCTCAGGGTCCTATTTGTTAAATACTACTTATTAGATAAAATGGAAAATAGGTTCGTTATGCAGCAGCAGGACAGACCATGTGTCAATGACAAACAATAACTAGCCAGTCAAATCATTTCAACATTACAGGCAAAAACGTCATTAGCAACGTTTACCCAGAACAGACCAGTGCCCTCCAACATTTTGGGAAACGAGTGTGATGCCATTTTTAGACTTTATTTCCAAGAGAATCCCCTCCTCTACTCTACTCAGAGCGATCAACTTTGGAAACTTGGTGCTTCTAACCCGCCGGGCACAGATTTTTTCCTCTGGCATACGAGACACGATACAACGACTTTGGCATCCACGTTCTCAAAGGCTCTAATTGCGATAGCTGAAGCAAGTTTCAAGTGCTATCACCGGCCAAAGTGCTGATTTTTTTCTTTTTTACTAAATAACAAAAAAGAGAAAGCTACTAATAATACCTCAAGGATGCCAGAAAAACGGATCGAAGCAAAACCGTTATGTTCTGAATTTGTTCCAGACTGACAAGAAATCAAGGGAACGCCACAAGGATTCGCCAAAGAACAAAGACACAATCACAGAAAAGCACTACCAAAGATCACATTCTAAATTGTCAAACGAGGGAGACGCACATAGCGCGATAAGAAGTTATCCAATTCCACAAAGCCATGTTGTCTGATGTAAGATCAAACAGGCACCACGGAGACCACATGACACCACGTAACAACACGGCACAGAAGACAAAACCAGGATCCACATCACGGAAGCCACCGTAACATCAGAAAAGGGAACGGGGTAGCAGATCGGAACGGAGGAGATTCCAAGCAAACGGAAGCAGGAGAGAAGGAGACGATGCCGGACCCGACGGCAAAGACGACGAGGAGCCTGGAGAAGCCGGGGCTGCGGCGGAGCAACCCGGAAGCGAGGTCGAAGAATCCCGACGTCGGCGGCATCTCCGGCGTGTTGGAAGGAGGCGTCGATAACAGGCCGAGCGCAGCACGAGTGGAGGTCACAACAGGAACCACCTCTCTCTCTCTCTCTCTCTCTCCTCTCTCTCTCTCTCTCTCTCTCTCTCTCTCTCTTTTCCTCCTTCCTTCCTCCCGCCCCTCTCAGACGTCCGTTGGAGGCGGCCTTCTGGAGCTGCTTATACCGCTACGCGTCCCCTGTGGAGATTCCCACTTCCCCGCCTTCTTCTGTTGTGTTCCTTTTCTCTATATATTCTTATTTCCTGAATTTTTTCGCATATTCTATCTGAATACTTTTCACAAACTCCGTTTTAATCTTCATGGACTACTGGAGAACTATACTTATATCTAGCGTAGTTAAAGATTTCATTAGGTTTGTCTATTAAGTATCTTCCTCTGCCCAAAAAAAAAAGCATAGATTAACCAAAATATGCGTGTATTAGACCAAATTTGGCTAGAACAATGATGCATGTCTAAATATGAGGATATGTGCTGCTTTTACTGATGTAAATAAAGAAAGACCACTCGGCTTATTTTCTGGAAAGTGTATACGTACTTACAAAGAAAACTATATGTCAGATGGAATAAGAAAGTACATAAACCATATGAAAGTATGTGGAAATCAGGGAAATTACGTAAGGAACGGACGGAAGTAACATGGGCGATTATTAGTTAATTACTCTTCGGAGAAAAAAAAACATGGGTGGTTATTTGGGGAGAGTAATATAAAATAGGATAAATTAGTTATAAATCTCTTAGTCACTGTTAGAAAAAATGTCTCAAATAATTCCTCTTTTTAATGGACTTATCAATCAGTCCATGAAAAAATATTTTTTGTCTTTTATTTTTTCCCTATTTTATGCTCCCGACTATTTTTATGTCATTAAATATATATGACCATTGTGTTCATATTTTAACATCATTTAAAATCTGAGTTCTAAAATGTTAAAATAAGAGTTCAAAATTGTTAAAATATGTGTGACAGTTAATTAAACTATGTGAGGTTTAAAATAATTATTGATATGATTTAAAGTGTAATTATTGACATTATTTAAAGTCTAAATTTGAAGGTGTTAAAATAAGAGTTCAAAGACATTAAAGTACATGTAAAGTTAGTTAAAATGTGTAGAACTTGAAGTCACTATTAACATGACTTAAACTCTATGTTCTAAGGTGATAAAATAAAATTTTAGAGTTGTTAAAGTATGTGTGATAATTGAGTTAAAGTGTGTGAGACTTAAAATAACTATTGACATAAATTAAAATATAAGTTTGAAAAAGTTAAAGTAAATATTCGAATGTGTTAAAGTAAGAGTTCAAATTCGTTAAAATATGTATGATAATGAGTTAAAGTGTGTGACACTTAAAATTACTGTTGGTGTGATTTAAAATCTAAGTTCGAAGATTTTAAAATAGTAGTTTTAAAACATTAAAATAAGAGGTCGAACTTGTTAACGTATATGTGACAGTGAGTTAAGATATATGAGATTTAAAATAATAGTTTCTTAAGATCAGAAAATAAAAAATGTTAGACAAAGATTGTGAACGCAAATCTTAATAAAATAAGGACTATAGACTAACATCTAAAATACTTAGACTTTTTCGTACAAATATTTTCTAGCAAGACGTGCAGTTAAAGTCTTCCAGGTGACAAAGATCTATAGTTAATTTACCTTATAAAATACTTATTAGAAAAAGGGCCATGTGCCCAAAGGACAGTTATCGTGGGTCGCATCTCCATGAGGGAATTGTACAATGAAGGAAATGGATCTGGCATGTTGATGTGGAAGTGTAAGGTAGAGACACGGTGGAGCTCTCCCCTTCTTGGTCCTTAACCATGGACAATATAATAAGAGAAATATTGTTTTATGTGCATTAAATGTAGTACGTTCGTTAGAGTTATGTCACATGAAAAGAGATCTTTATATAACTCCTTCATCTCATTTTTTCAAAAACCTTCTTCTATTTGGTATAATTTTGATAAATATGTCACATTTAGTGTATAGACACATTAAAATAATATATGTATTAAATATTTCTCATTTAATTAGGTTAAGAGGTGTTTTTCTGCAGTCTCCATGTAACCCCACGTAGGAGTAGGAGAAAGATTCGGGAGAATAATTTAGTGCACTTGTGTTTTACATTTTATATTTATAATTTTTATTTTTTATTAAATAGAGTGACTAATGAAAAGAGAGAAATATAAATACAAAGTGTAAAAATTAAATACACTATTTTTTTTTTTTTCTGGAGACCCGAGAATTCTAGGAGGCGGCCCGGTGGCCTAAAGGAAGGTTCCAATTTCCAAACGTCTGCCTCGTGTTTACCGTCACCGCCATTAAAGTTCACTCCCCAGATGCTGGAATGCGCCACCTTCCGGTCACAAGTTGAACATTCAATGGGGGAGTGCTGGCAGACACGGCGGAGGTGCAATAAGGAGGGACAGGAACACGAGACCGCTGTTTCTGTTTTCATACCTCATTTGCGTTTACTTTTATCAACTATAATAATATATGTTATATAGATATCTTTTCCCTGAATATTTTAAGTGATGGCTTTGAGATATAAATATGAAATGGCCATGTAATTAATATGGAAAGGTAAATATCATATAATTACTTCCAAATAGTTAATATTTTTATCATAAATATTATTCATTGCACTGTAAAAATCCCCTCGCTTGTATAACTATAAATTATTGAAGTTAATTCAAAATTTAGAAAACGAAGTACTTTGTCGACAGGAAGAAAGCGTTTAGCTTTCGGCAGCCTTTTTTTGTTGAATCAAAACCCCTGCATCGGAAAAATATTTGACTTTGCTGACATAAAATATTTGATTTTATATCCATATTATTATAACTAAACACGTGTATTTTGTTCTTCCAGATCTGATGAAAGCAGTGACGGTGGAAGAATAGCGCCGGGCTCACGGGCGATGGCTCCGCTTTGATCTTTTTCACGTGCGGCTTCTCCCGGTGCGCATGACACGACGAACGCATGCTCCGACCAGAACGGCTACGCCTTTTTCGGCCGCGTGGGGGTGGGGGAGGCCGGGGGAAGGCAGTTGCAGTGGAAGTCGCTGCGTCTGAGCCAGGGTTTGCTCCATGATTCGATCCGATTCGTATAGAATCGAATTAAATCCGATCCGATACATATATTATCGATGGGAAACACATTTTTTTCTTAATATTTATTTACCTGAACAGTATTTAAGTAAATGTTAGTATTTATAGTTTTATTTACTTAAGATATTATATGTAAATAAAGAAGTATCTTTGTCACTTCTATTATTTAATATTTTTAAAATATTGAGACGCGACCAAATAGAAAATTGAAAACAAGTTTAAATTTTTTCGAGCAAAAATTGCCTGAGATTATGACCTAAAATAAAAAATATAAATTAAGAGTCGTTCCTCAAAGTGAAGATAATTACATGATTCTCAAACTATATTTTAAAAGTCAGACGTGACAAATGTTGATCTCTCAACACATAATTCTTGATGTCCCGCCTTCTAGAACTGATGAATACCTAAAAAAAGAGTAGGTATGAGCAGTTTTACCCAATAAGATTTATCCTCTAATAACAAAAAAATAGATATTGAAATCAAGAAAAATTTGTTGCACACGATGATAACAAATAATAGTGTTCGAGAAAAGGAAGAATAATGCAAATCAAGATGTATAATATTGAACCATGTAAGATTAAACTAATACATTAATGAACTCAATCGAAATAATGAGTGTCAGGCATATCATGGCAATCCATCATTATCAAACGTGTAATCACTATCGAGCAGTCTATTAAACATGTATTGGCGGTAAGTGCAAACTAGTTGAGTCATGGTGATGGGAAACAATAATATATAATTGAATATCCATCAATCAAGTAATTAGCAGTGTTCAATGTCAAGACACTCAAGCAGTAGTCTTATATCATTCCGTACGGCCAGTAAATGAATCTTGATGCTCCTCCTAGGGACTGGACCCACCCCTATTTGCACAAACATCTTGATTCAGTAGAGTCCGAAGACCTGAATAATACGTAAATATTCATTATTGTTAAGTTTTCGGACAATTATGCAGCACTTTAGAGTTTCAAAAATAAAGCACATGTACCCGATTGTGTATCATAAAGATCACAAAACAGTTGGAAATGATTGGAGTTTCAAGTGGTAACAATGTTATGCAAGATGAGAAGTTATGCTGGAAGCCGGTATTCAAATTGAAATATCAGAATTGTCAGTTGAAACCAGTGCATCCGATCGAAAATTAGAATCTAAAAGTACTCTAGATTGTTTAGTTATAATATATAAATTAAATAGAGTTTTCAGATATCAAATAACCATGGGATTGTGGATGAGCTTGCTAAACTTAATTAAGATCATATTAGATAAAGTTGGCTTGGAATAATTATTCAGAAGCTAAAACAATTGTTGTAACAGTGGTATTCGAGTATCAAGTTGGTATAGTCACTTTAAAACCCAAGAAAATGAAATATCCAACTTGATCTCAAAGTTTAGAATCTTATCGTCGAATTACGTCTGGGAGTAGGTTTACCTGCTCAAGAGAACAACAAGTGTTGACATATAAACAACAGGTGCTGACATCTGGACAACAGATGCTAACACACGAACAACAAGTGTTGTCACACGAACAACAGATGTTGACATATGAACAACAGGTGTTGACATATGAACATCAGATGTTGACACACTGAACAACATGTGTTGACATGTGAATAACAGGTGTTGACACCTGGACAACAAATGCTAACACACGAACAACAAGTGTTGTCACACGAATAATAGGTGCTGACATATGAACAATAGGTGTTGACATATGAATATCAAATATTGACACAATAAACAACATGTGTTGACAAGTGAATAACAGGTGTTGACACCTAGACAACAGATGCTAACACACGAACAACAAATGTTGTCACACAAACAACAGGTGCTGACATATGAACAACATGTGCTGACATATGAACAACAAGTGTTGACACATGAACATCAGATGTCGACACACTGAACAACATGTGTTGACATGTGAATAACAGATGTTGACAAATGGTCAATAGGTATTGATATACGAACAATAGGCATGTGAACTGATAACAGGCTTTTGCGTACTAAATACGTTCGGTCTTACAATCTTTATAGAATAGTCAATGGAAGAACGCATTATGAAAATCTCATAGTAAAATATGATAATCTGGCCAAGGGTCAGTTAAATAGACAAAATCGATCTGTTAGAGGTAGGTATTGACACGCTGGGGTCTGAGTATCGGCCTGCTAAAGAGGGTAGGTTGACCTACTGGAAGGATAGGTCGACTTGTTCAGGGGTGTGTGTCAACCTACTCATTGGATGTGTAGAAAGATTGGGTTTGTATGAAAATCGGTCGTTCGAACATGAGGGATCGGTCGTCAGAAAATACAAGGTCATTCAACTGAACGGAAGGAATCGGTCGTTCGATCTAGCTAGTAGCTTGGTTCTAAACTTTACTGTGAAATCGGTCGACCAAAATGGCAAAGTCAGTCGACTGGCCAAAAATTGGTCGACTGACTTGGTCAGTCGAAGTGGGTTCTCACTGGGGGTAAAGTCAGTCGAAGAATCGATCGACCGAAATATAGGAATCGGTCGACCGATTCCGGTAAAGAGCCAGAATCGTACGATCACAAATCGAACAGTCTAAACAGGCTTGGGAATGGAAATAAACACTCAGAGATTGTAGGGGGGATCTATACTTTAACTGTACATATTATCCAGATTTAATAAAACTCATTAATCTCCCTTTCAAATTCTTTTCTCTTATATGGGTCAAACTAGAGAGAGAATCGGTCGACCGAAATGCCCAAGTCGGTCATCCGATTTCGATAAAAACTTGAATCGCACGGTCTAATCATGCTTTGGAAAAGAAGTGTACAATCGAGAATGGTAGAGAGGAACCTACTTATCAATTGGGCATGACCGTCGATTGGAGATAAACTCCCTAAGCTCCAAGTCTCACTCATTTCTTTCCTCAATGTGTTGCCATCTCTTTCTCTCTCTTCTATGTTCTGCAGCACCTTTCTCTCTTCTTCTTTCTTTCTTCTTTCTCTCTTCTCAGCTTCCTGCAACACCTTTCTCTCTTCTTTTTTCTTTGTTCTTTCTCTTTTATTTTGTATGGTGGTGGTGGTAACAGGAAGAAGGTGAAGAAGAAGAAGAAGAAGTATGAACAAGTATGAAGAAGACGAAGAAGAAGATGTAGGAAGAAGAAGAAGCAACAGTGAAGAGGAAGTGGAAGTAGCAGAAGGCGTAGTAAGAAGAAGAAGAAGGCGTAGTAAGAAGAAGAAGAATGAAAGAGGGTTTTATAAAGATAGCCATGCGAAGGATGATCCTTATCATCCCATGGCCAATCTAGATAAGGATCACTCAATACAACACGTTGTCGTATCCTACTTAGCCTCCAAGTCTTCTACGTAAGGGAGCTTACTTAATGTCATTACGTAATCCAAACTAATTAATTTAAGTTCATTTAAGTCACTTATTTTATATCTAAATGATATCCAATTGAGATAAAATTTTAGACATAAACTTATTAAGACGTGATATAAATTATGATGACTTTTTGTTTAATTTTTGCCTTTTCGTCGAGTGAAAATTACTAAAAAAATCATTATGTCGACTTAATATGGATATATGTGCATCAATAATTCAAGATATTTATATTTTTAGGATCAATATATTTTTCTGTTAATTATGATATTGTTAGATTTTACTTTCGTTGCCAAATTTCGATGACGCCTAGTCGGGGTGCGCACATGTGAAGATAGTAGCGAAATCACATTAATAATATGAAAGTAGTCTAGATTTAAGTGTAAACATGTTTCTTGTAAGTATTTATGTCTTTTATGAGAATTAGAATCATTTCTAATGTCCATATCTTATTATTATTTTAATATTAAATTTTAGGATGTTACAACCCCATTTGAATTTAATAAAAATATCAAAAAAATTATATATTTTATCAATAAAAAATTAACTCTCTCGTCGAAAAATAAAAATCATGATTTTGATGATTTTATCGAAATGCTAACCTTCTAATCTTTCATAATTTGACTTACCTAAAAATTTGATAATTACACTAAAAATCCAAAGTCTAGTCATGCACGTTTGATTTTTTTATCGAACTTTAGATTTTAGTATTCCATATGGTTTATTTGAATTATCAAATTTTTAGATACACCAAATTATGAGAGATTAGAAAGTTAGTATTTCGATAAAATCACCGAAATCGTAATTTTTTTTTCTGATGTGAGAGTTGACTTTTTATTAGTAAGAGATATAATTTTTTTGATATTTTTATTAGATTCAAATTGAGAGTACTTTCTTATTTATATGTAATATCTTAACTAAATAAAACTATAAATACGAACATTTACTTAAGTGATGTTCAGATAAATAAGTATCAACGTAATAGGGTATAATAGGATGTGTATGTATATATCTATGCGAATCGGACCGAATCAGTTGAATCACAGATCGGATCTCCCCTGATCCACTCCGAATTCATCTGAATCAGGCCGATCTGATTCACCTTGCAAAACCTTGGTTTGAGCATCTCGTGACCAGACGCATACCAATGGCCATTGTTTTAAGAGAAAATATGTTCTTGTTTGTGTCAGGGATGGTATAAAAAAAAATCTGCTTCCACATACACTAAATTATACTCTTACTTTATCATAAAAAAGATATAAAAATTTTAATTAGAGATCTCTGACATAAGAAAACTTATTTTCTGAATCCTATCAAAAAAATATGCATCAGATGGTCTTGTTTTTTTTATGGATGTATCAATTTTTAGATCGAAAATTTCCCATGTAATGGTTAGATTTGATCTTCCGCTAGTGCTCTAAAAATCAGACCTAGAACATATGAAGTCAAATTTTTAATGTATGAACTTGTACTTTAAATACAGTTACATATACTTTAGTGAGTGCATGTCCTTTAACGATTACACTGTAACATACACTTTAAGGTAGCTTGTAGAATACGTTAGTTGTCTTCAACGGAGTTCCTTAACATACGATAATTTTTACTTTAACAAACTTATTAAAGTTTAACAAACATACACTTTAACAGATAGTTTTTATAGGGACCTGCATTTAAAAGACACACAAAACACCTCACATGCAAAGAGGATATAAGTAGAATTTTAAAAAGTCACTTTAGATCGGAAGACGAAACTGTTGTTCGGAGATCGTTCAGTGTCGATCTAGAAAAAAAAAATAAGAATTAAGAATTAACACTCGTAAAAACATGTGAAATTTTTTTGTACTAATCTGATAAAGACTTATAATTAATACACCTTCATTGTTAATCTGTTAGAGACCCCTAATTAAGTTTCTCAAAAGATATTTACTGGAACACCCTCCCTCTAAGATTTGTTTAAAAAATCATCTTTTTATTTTTTATTTCTAATAACCTTCTCACACGAAGATAGCACGCGTCAAATCCATAAGATTGGTATTTTTGCAAATAACCAAAAAAGGGACACCAGCCAAGTGGATCTCTTGTTGCGGCCTGCCTAAGTTAAATGAGTAATGGCCTCTTCAAGTTATTTTGTATATCGCTAACATAATATAATTTTTGGGTAGGTATCCTTAAAATGATATGGATCTTGAATATTTCGCCTAAAAAAAATAACTTACCATATAAATCGGAGATGCTGAAATCTTCCTCGCCTTGTATATTTCCTGGTAGCTACTCTATTTCATAACCAGATACTGACTGCACATGCACTAAGATATGTCTTCTAATTATATGGTGCAAGCAATGCGTTTTTAATGGGTTGCTAACTCTGATGTGAAGCTCAATTTGCATACAAACACAACGTTCTTGCAATTATAGGAAGTTCCATGCAGTGGGGGGTCATGGCTATGCCTACCCTCTATATATGTGGAAGCCACCATCCTCTCAAAAATTTAAAATATTTTCGTCCGATATACAAATTAACAGATGTTAATAAAAGCAACTTCAAGAGGGTGTTTGAATTCCTAAAATTCTCCCCAGAATAAAGAATTATATAAAATATTTCCCAGGGAACGAATGAAGTTCATAAAAAGTGTTTCCTTGTGAAATATTTCTAAAGAAAGGTGGGGGAATATTTTTCCCAGTGAATATTTCCCCAGGGGAAGGTGGAGAAGTGAAACCCAGAGAAATAGATAATATTCTTAGAATTTGGGGGGGGGGGGAATTTCAATTACTATTTTTCACTGTTTGCAAACTACTGTAAAATCCTAGCTAACCTTTTTCATGTGTTTGTAAAAAATGTAAAAATTAGTTAGTAAAATAGATATGTCGGAGAATCTTCGCTTTCCAAATCCCCCTAATTTTTTATCTATATTAATGGGTTTTTAGTTGAATAAGTTATACATCTGCCTCCGTGGAGGTTTCTCACATTCAATCGTAGTAACAAACCGGACCGGCCAATCCTTAAAAAAAGGGGGGGGGAAGCAATTTTGGTTTCTTGGGGAAGTCAAGCTTTTAAAATTTTGATATTAAAGAAAGTTATGTCTTATTTTCTGTTCAAAAAACTATATATGTCAAAGAAAGCAGGAAACTATTTGCCCTATCTATCTAGGCTTAACAAAACATTTTGTTCTCTGGCGTTCTTTCCCTCTCTCGCGAATCGCGATGTCCTCTCTCTCCCCACTTTTAAAAGTTGACAACAACTCATATTTAACCTTAACCCAGATGAGATTTTGAATTCTTAAATAATTCTGATTTAATTTAAAATGTTTGAGTAGAGGAGTTATAGATTGAATTGTGTAGAAACATTCAGTAGTAATTAAACTTCTAAGATGTCTGATACTTGGGTATGTTTGGTAACCCTTAATATATATCTATTGTCTGAAGCGGTCAAACATTACATTTTTAGACTGTTTGTTAAAATCTCTTAATGAATATCTGAAAACATATCCTGTGTCTTAAGTTGACTCTTAAAAAAAAGTGAGACTAGAGCTCTTTTTTCTTGTTCAGATCGTCTCCTTCGCAGGGCTTCTGCACCACCCCCATCCTCTATTGCTCCTCCCTCAGCAGGGTGTGGAGCTCCTCCGTCGATATCCTCGACAGGGTGCCGAGCCCCTCTATTGAGATCCCCGGTGGGTTCCTTCATCGATATCCTCGACAGGGTTGGGTCGAGTCGGGTCCAACTAATCTATCAAATTATAAAATTCGATCTTGGCTCTACCCTGTCTAAAATTTTTTAATAATTTTTTATTAAAAAAATTATTAAATTCTTAAAAAAATACATGTAAGAGTATCGGTTGACCAAATGTTTAATATCGGTCAATCGATTTAGAGTTTGATTGACTAAAAGCTTTAATATTGATCGACCGATTTGTAGTTTGGTCAATCGTCATCTTAATATTAATCAACTAATTCTTCGGTCGAGAGAAAGCTTAATATTGTCATCTTATCAAGCCTACTAGGGCCAAATAGGAAAGCCTGAGTTCGGCCCAAATTTTCAATGGGTTGGGCTTTTGGGCCTACTAAAAATTCCATGGGCTTAAAGAAGCATGGCCGCCTCACCAATTGTCGGGCCAGGCCCGTGAGCATGTCGGCGAGGCTGGCCCACTGATAGCCATACTCCTACATAGGGGTATCAATGGGTCGGATCAAACTGAGCCTGACCCAAGTCCGACACCATCTTTCTTGGGCTCCTGACTTAGGTCAGGTCTGAATGACATCAAGTCGGATCATGTCCAACTAATTTATCAAATTATAAAGTCTGGTTTCGACTTGACCTGACTTAAAAAATTTAAGAAAAAATTTATTAAAATTATTAATATTGTTTAAAAAAATACATGCAAGAGTATTGGTCGACCAAATACTTAATATCGTTCAATCAATTTGGAGTTCGATCAACAAAAAGTTTATTATCAATTGAACGATTTGGGATTCGGTCAACCGAAAGTTTATTATCAGCCAACCAATTTAGATGTCGATCAATCAAAAGTTTAATATCACGGGTCTATCATACTTGCTCGAGTCAAATAGAAAAGCCGAGCCCAACCCGAATTTTTTATGGCCCAATCATTTAGGTCCGCTCAAAAATTCATAGGCTTAAAGAAGTGTGACGATCCAATCTAATATCAAGCTAAGTTTGTGGATCTATCGGGTCGGTCCAACCGGATCCACTGATAAACCTACTCCTACATTCTTCATACTGTTAAATAGTTATGTTGTCCCACTATCGAAGCAACTTGTTAAAACTATATCAAGTGGTGACTTAATAACTACAACCTCCATATATAAAGTTAGCACTAAAATAGTAGTGTGCCAATAAAAATGAACTTGTAAAGGCTAAATCTGTAGCGGTCCTCGTCGTTCAAACCTGTTAACCTAATAACGAGCTTGACCGGACTACACCTTCCGCAAACGAGTTATAGCCTCGCATGGGATATCATGTGACGATCCTCTCCGTTCAGGCCCGTTAACCTAATAACGTGCCCGACATGACTCCACCTCCCGCGATCGGGTCGAAGCCTCGCAAGGGATATCAATCACACGTGTCTGTGAAAATATAAAGAAACACAATGAACACAAATAAGATTCCATTTCTCACATATATTCACTTGAAATGTACATACTTAGTTCCATATCATATTCATTAAACAAGTACAACAATCCAAGATAAACCCCCAAGGCTCCACAAGCAAAGACATTACTCTGCTGGTGGCGAAGGCCCGACTCCACTACTGTGCTGACCAGAACTAGAAGAGGGACGAGAACCCTCCTTCTCTCCTTCACCTGGAAGAAGAAGGGGTGAGTCTCACAAGTCACTGGCTCAGTAGGGCAACTTCCCCTAAGCCGATAAACACAATGAACAACAGTTATAATATATTAAGCTGTAAAGCATCTAAAGTAAATGACACCTACACATGATGCTACAGCTGCAAATAAATAAACGGCAAACCACAAACATGTGTACAAGCTACAGAAGGGCACGCCGCACACGAGTCACGAGGACTGGTTCGCGACACCAACCACAGACCCGGACAAACAACACAAGTCCACCTCTTAGTCTCGCAGCCACGGACGAAAGGTCCAGCTACCGCTCCACCTCAACAAGATAAAAATTGTGGAGACAACTAACACCACTCCTACAAACTACACAGCTGCAGGCCCAAGTCTGACACCTTTAGGGACTCCGTCCGAGAACTCTAAAGTGAGGCACTGGAAACATGACTAGCTGGGGACCAGTACGTCTACCGGTGTCCGTCCACCAACCACGAGTGCGCTACAAGCAACTGCATACCCACAAACACGTGTCGCTGTCCCTTACCATCTTTCCCTCAGCTGGACGTACAACTCAAACTCAGGAGTGAGGGTGTCCAGGAAGACGACTCAGACCTTGATGGTATTCACTATACCGAAACAAAACCCGAGCACCCGGTGCCTGGGTAACCGACTAGAGAGGTAACCTCAGAAGGCGTAATAACTCGACTCACTATGCATACATTTTCATGCAAAACCTCTCGTTAACCACCACGGTACAAGCCGACATGACCCACATAGTCCCTACATTGCATGGCCAACACTACCCAAGCAATGTAGGACAGTAATAGGGTAAACTGGCCACAGAACCCTAGAGCTCGGGTGGCTACATTTCAAAACGTGTCCGACACAGTGGACATCTATTAACCTGAATCGCGACGGGCCAACCCGTTGCCTTACAGTCTGAATCGTGACATCTGGTTCCGTCGCCTTTTAGGTGACAGAACCAAGACCCAAACCTTGTTCCAAAAATCACACCAACTCACCATACATGCTGTTTAAGTAGGGAAATAAGCATATAAATGAAACCCTAGCATGCTCTCTATCATGCTCTCATGATTCTTGAGTCAAAACTTATAAACCCTAATCCACTTGTCTCATACAAGCTAAAATGATGGAAAGTCCCCCTACATGCAAGTGAAACGCAAATCTGACGATATCCCGGTGTTCCCCGCGCTCCGCAGCACCTCCTCGCGCCGGAATCACGCCGAATAGACACCAAAACCAGCAAAATCGTCTCAATTCCCCTTCAAAGCTCACAGTAGAGCTCCTCCCAGCTAAACAGTGCAACTGCACTGTTCGGACAAGGGTAGGAGCCCAAAACACACAGGATTCAAATTGCATCGTGTCTTCCTGACACGTTTAGAAATGCGTCCGACATCAGCGACGCGTTTAATCCCCGACATCCCTGCATGCGCCACACGGCGCGCATGTAGTGGCACTCACATAACAGTGGTGCCAAATCGCGTCGGCACAGGTGGTCGCGTTCATCTAAGAGACGCGTCGCCTGTGTTCGACGCGTTCTTAATGAGCCTGACAGAGGCTTGCTTGGGCTGGAATGCCCAACCTCCAGCCTTCCAATTGCTACAACAAACCTGTAAAAACACATGTAGACCCACATGGTCTACCAATGGGCTACACATTGGCCTCCAAACCCGGTAAACCTCGATCCGAACATACCAGATATTACATCATTCACATGTCCGTGGAATTATAAAAGAAACATCTCAAATATACATAAGATTCTATATCTCAAATATACATAAAATTCTACATCTCAAAAATATTTACATGAAATATACATAGTCAGTTCTCAACTAGAGTCAAATATATAGTACAGCAACCTGGGGCATACCCCGAGGTAGGGCTGCCAATGGATATCCATTTTCCGACTTTCTGACCCGTTTTCGACCTTTCCGTATCCGTTTTTTCGTTTTCAATTATTTTCTATTTTTCTGTTTTCGTTTCTGATAAGATATAATTTTTATTTTATTTACAAAATATATACTTTTAAATCTTATTTCTTAATATTAAAAAGTTTTAGACTAAGTTTTTAGCTTCTCCTTAATTTGTAAATAGAATATAATTAACTTGTCACTCTCGTAGTATTTATTATACCTATTATTATCAAAGACATCTCTTTTACCATTACTCTCAATGCTACATACATCTACCATTTGATCATACCAAATGTTTCCGATTACTTTCCGTTTCCGACCCGTTTCTGATTTTCTTATAGGAAATGGATGCGGAAAGTGCCATTTTCGATTCCGACTCCGACCCGTTGATAGCCCTACCCCGAGGTGAGCAGAAAGTGAAGATT
Organism: Colocasia esculenta; assembly: GCA_014218235.1. NCBI lineage: Eukaryota > Viridiplantae > Streptophyta > Magnoliopsida > Alismatales > Araceae > Colocasia > Colocasia esculenta. The sequence continues at coordinate 134,391,195 of CM024762.1, read as the reverse complement.
ACACTACTGGAGGAGCAGGCCCAACTCCGTTACGGTGCGGCTCCAAACTAGACGAGGGACGAGAACCCTCCTGCTCTCCCTCACTTGAAAGGAGTAGGGGTGAACCTCACAAGTCACTGACTCAGTAGGGAAATCCCCCAAAAGTCGAACAAAATTAAATTCATATAAAACAGCAACAAGGAGCTACACTAAGCAATTTATAGTACTATCTACACATAGTACAAAAACTATAAATAACAAATATCTCGAAGCTACTAACAAAGAACCATTAATAAATAAACAAAAAACCTCGCCCAAGTGCACGGGCTAGAGTAGGTAACGCCACACTCATGTCACGAAGACTGGTTCGCGACACCAGCAACTAGGGCTGCCAATGGACCTCCGATTTCCGCTTATCCGACCCGTTTTCGCATGTTTTATAGGATGCGGAACTCCGAAAAGAACTTTCCGATAGCTTAGCGGAAGCGGAAATGGATATCCGAATTCTTATAGGATGCGGAAGCGAAAACACCCAATTCCGCATCCGCTTTTCCGTTTCCGTTTCCGATAACTTTTAATATATATTATATAATATGTTATAATAAAATCTCATCAAACTCGAAGCTTTGGCTCTTAAATTTTTTACTCATTGTCTCTCACCTCCCATCTATATGTAAATGTCATCTATTCTGTCCCAATTATTGGTTAGTGGTCACTTTCTCATATCATCATATATGATAGCTTTTTTCTCTAATAATATTTATATGGGAAAATTAATGGGGGTCCTTATCAGAGGGTGTTACTTTTTTCCTCGTCCCTGTCAGAATGCTGGAAGACGTAGAGTCCTTACTTTTTCAACTAGTTTAATTTAGAGTCTCTACTTTTGAGACGTCACCATTTACGACCATCGATTCACGAGTTCCGTCTCTTTTACATCTATCTCTTTTTCCCATTCCCATCTTACCCTTTCGTCCTTTCAAATGCGTATATTTGTTCAAGGTGCAAACAAATAGGTCACAACAAAAGAACTTGTAGCAACCCGCCCCACAATCTTAAATAAATTAAAATCTTCTATAATTATTCTTTACCTACAATGTGTAAGTGATGTCAATGTTGCTGTAAGTGCGAAACACACGTTATGTAAGTGCGATACACGTTATGTAAGTCCAACTTCCATGGATGGCGGAGGCAGATAGAAAGGCGGACATGTCATGACTGCATTGCATTCGAAAGACGGAAAGGTAAGACGGGAATGGAAAAAAGAGATGGATGCAAAGAGATGGAACTTGTGAATCGAGGGTCGTAAATTGTGACGTCTCAAAAGTAAGGACTCCAAATTAAACCAGGCAAAAAATTAAGGACTCTACGTCTTCCAGTATTCTGATAGGGACGAGGAAAAAAGTAACACCCTCTGACAAGTACCCCCAATTAGTTTTCCCTATTTATATCTACATATATTGATTTTCTATTACTCAACCATTATATATAACTATATGATTTTATCATACTAATTTGATCTTGTTATACTTCATTTAGTAAGGGTCATTATAATGTACATGATGGAGAAGATATGGTAGAAAAGATTATTAAATTTACATTTAAAATTATTCATAAATTTAATAATTAATGTACTTGTAAATTTATTAATAAATTCTAATTGTATAGATGTTATTACATCCGAAGTTTCCGTTTTGTTTCCGTTTCCGTTTCCGATAGAAAGCGGAATGGATGCAGAAGCGGAAACACCCTTTTTCGTTTCCGATTCCGACTCCGAAATTTCTTATAGGAAGCGGAAGCGGAAACACCTATTTCCGATTCCGACTCCGACCCGTTGGCAGCCCTACCAGCAACTGACCTGGACAAACCACACAGGACTACCTCTCCATCTCACAGCCAAGGACAAAAGGTCCAGCTGTCGCTCCACCACAACAAGGCCAAGAAACTGTAGAGACCAACCAACCACCACACCTGTGGACCACACCGCTACAGGCCCATGCCTAGCACCTTTAGGGACTCCGGTCCAAGCTTCCTAAAGTGAGGCACTGGGAAAAACAGGACTAGCTGGGGCCCAGTACGTCTACTGGTGTCCGTACCCCCAACCACGAGCGCGCTTCAAGCGACTAAACTTAAACTCTCACAATTCGTTGTCCCTCTGCCGTCTTTCTCTCAGCCGGACGTACAACTCTACACAAGAGTGAGGGTGTCCAAGAAGGCGAAACAGACCTCGACGGTACACATAGTACCGGGACAAATCCTGAGCACTAACGTGCCTGGCTCACACAAAACTTGGGGTACCCGACTAGAGAGGTAACCACGGAAGGAGTCGTACTACCCAACTCACCATGTATTCACAAACCAAGCAAACACGACATTCCTCAACCTCGACACTTGACAACGCACTGCTTACCAATATTACTAATAAGAAATAAAATCATGCGATAATCATGTAACCATGCACAAGCTTACTGCCTTCGGAAGCCAGAAGGCGACGGGGAGTTCTGTCGCCTTCAGAACGCAACACCTTGATACGGCGCGTTCTGAAGAAGAATGCGACCGGTCGGGCTGTCGCATTCTGAATGCGACACCCTGGACCTTCGCCTTCACAGACAAAGCCCAACTTCGAGGTTCCATCTCCAGAAACCCCACACAAACCATGTAAACACATGTGTAAAGCATTTATAAACAGTCTAATAGTTACACTAGCACGCCATCTAACATCTGAAACTCATTTCATGGATTAAACATGCTAAACACACTATCTACAACGAGAAACAAGGTGGAATTTCCCTACCTACGCGAAGTACGTGAGGAACAACAACGATTTGGCGTTTCCCCCGCTCCGTACTACGTCCTCACGATGAGAGCATGCCAAAACCAGCTCCAAATCCTCAAATCGCCTTAAAACCAGCTGCAAAACCCCCTCTCCCGGCCGAGCAGAGCTTATGAGCTCTGTTTGGCCGACCAAAGTTCTTAACCCTACATAGTTAAGAATGCAACACACCTGGCTGTCACGACAAGAACGCGACGGTATAGACTGTCGACCTTCTCACCGCTGGCGCCAGTCGACTACCCTGCGCGCCACGCGGCGGGCATGTAGCCAAACGACCCCAAATAGTGGCAACGTGAATGCGATGTCCTAAACTGTCGCATTCAGAACGCGACATTCACCCCCGTCGCGTTCACAAACAGAGAACCAGTAGGCGCTTTGGGTCTGAATTCTCGTCCCACAGTACCCAAACAACCTGTGAAACACTCCAAACACCAACCCAAAGGCCACACATTGGCCACTAGAACCGATAAACCTCGGTCTGAGCAATCGCTACGTTACAAAATCCATGTTCTCCATGAGATGATTGGGTATGACGACAATTAATCAAACCTTTGTTTGTCGTGCGTTATGTTTTTACCAAGAGCTAAGATGAGATTAGGTGATCAAAGTGCATCATCATGTTAGTCATCAAGAAAAGTGTTTAACTCTAGTCAGTTTAGTGAGGCCCATGGTAAAAGGGCTCCTATTAATACCATTTTTATAAACTTTACACAAATGCTACGGGTCAATCATCTATTTTTCATAACTAAAATGATAATTGATGATGAAAAATGTTTATAGGTGGTAAATAGATGTCCGGAGACACACAAATTGCACTTGTTGCAGTACAGCAAGTGCAGTAAGACTCAAATGGTAGCTTGCATGGCGCCCTGTTGGGCGCCACGTGGGTTGGCACGTGAGTTGACAGCCAACGATAGGCGTTGATGGCAATCGGCAATGGCGGGATTCAAAATCATCATTTTTGGTCCAAATCTGTATTTTGAAACAGTATTTTGTATTTTGGAATCTAAAATCTCTATTTTAGTGTTTAAATTATTATTAAAATCTAGTCAATATTTTTGAATTCTAAAGGTAAATTTTAGAGCCCAAGTTTACATTTTGGAGTCATAGTAATTATTTTGGTGTCTAATGTCTGTATTTTAGAGTCCAAATATTAAAAGTTCAATCAATATTTTTAAACTCTAATTGGTGTTTGGGAGCACTTTTTTTTTAAAGGTTATTTCTACCTAAAAATTATGTTGTATCAATTTTTGACTAAAAATTTAAAATTAAAAAAAATTGGTATTATTTGTTTAGCAGAAGTGCTATAATTTTTAAAATTTGTGTACATTTGTTTGACAGATATTGTTTCGCCACCCTTCTTCCTCCTCTCTACCCTCCTTGTCACCCTCCTCTCCGCCTCCACCTCTCGCTCCCACCCCGACGTCTCATTGATCTGCTCCAACTACCGCTGCACCCAACACCCAACCCTCTGTGAGCGCTCCCTCTCTGGCTTCGCTAGCACTATCCGGCACAGTCGCTGCCAGCTGGTGCACGCCGCTCTAGCCGTGTCCCTGGACCGGGCACGGTCAGCCTCCACCTTCGCTCTGAGAGTACTCACGGACAGCCGACCACCAACCCCCTAGCGAACAATATTTGGGAGCACTTTTTTTTAAAGGTTATTTCTACCTAAAAAATTATGTTATATCAATTTTTGACTAAAAATTTAAAATTAAAAAAATGGTATTATTTGTTTGGCAGAAGTACTATAATTTTTAAATTTTGTATAATTTGTTTGGAAGATATTGTTTCGCCACCCTTCCTCCTCCTCTCTGCCCTCCTCGTCACCCTCCTCTCCGCCTCCTGCTCCCACCCCGAGGTCTCATTCATCCGCTCCAACTGCTGCTGCACCCAATACCCAACCCTCTACGAGTGCTCCCTCTCCAGCTTTGCTAGCACCATCTGCCACAACCGCTGCCAACTGGCTCACGCCGCCCTGGCCGTGTCCCTGGACCGGGCACGGTTGGCCTCCACCTTCGCTTCGGGAGTGCTCATGGACAGCCGACCACCTACCCCCTAGCAAACGAACAATAGAGATATGTTCGTCGGATGGGTCCGGAGGGGACATGAGGGGGGGGGGGGGGATCTACGTGGGGGAGGAGGGGGCGACCGGGGTGGGAGGGGGTGATCCAAGGGAGGGAGGAGGAGGCGATGTGGGGGGGGGGGGGGGGGGGAATCCAAGCAAGGGAGGAGGGGGCGACCGGGGGGGGGGGTGAGGAGGAAGGGGAGGCGCGGGAGGGGGGGGGGGGGGCGACCGGGGGGGGGGGGGGGGGCGATCCAGGCGAGAGAGGAGGGGGCGACCGAGGGAGGTGAGGAAGAAGGGGCGACGCGGGGAGGGGGGACATCGTGCGCCAGAGTTTCAAAAAAAATGGTGAAGACTTGTTTTTTTCTTGAAAGAGTTTTAACCAGTGAAATTTCTTCCCTAAAAAAAAGATATGTCTTATCAAACGTGTGTTAGTGAACATCTTTTAAAAAAAATTTAGAGAAAGAAGAGATAAAAAATTACAACCAAACACCCTATAAAGATAATATTTTGAAGTCTAAAATTTATATTTTAAAATCTAAAATTTATATTTTAAAGTCTAAAATTTATATTTTGAAGTCTAATCATTGATCGTCATTGCCAATCATCGGTCGGAGTTGGTCATCGTTGTTGGTCGCCACTGGTTATCAGTCGTTGGTCGATCACTAATCATTAGTCGCCGATTGTCGTCGATTGCCAATTTTTGCCCGATGTCGGTCGCCAATCGCCACCACCGTGCTCTGTTTGTTGACTCTGTCACCATTCCTTCCGCTTCCGCCGTTCTCACATGACATCTAACGCCACCTTATATACCAATTTACTGTGCTTACTGTAACTTTTCTCAAAGGATATAGTTCACGAGAAATGCTAGTTACTGGGCAACCGGATAACTAGCTGATGTGGATCGGCCGCGCGGCCGACCTCATTGGTCGGCCGCGGGTGGGCCCCACGTGAGGTCGGCGTGGGGCCCGCGCGGCCGACCAATGAGGTCGGCCGCGCGGCCGATCCACGTCCGCCCGGTTGCCCGGGCGGACGTGAAGCTAGCATTTCTCATAGTTCACGAACGTGAGTGAGTCACATCTGCTCTGTACTTGTGAAAGTTACACTTACTACCACGTCAAACATTTCTCATTGGTGATATGCATACATATCTTGATCAACCAATCTTGTTGCCCAAAGAACGATAGATGTTAGAGCCGATTTCGAGATCAGCCTAATTAGCTGATCAGTTAATGGTATCAAATTGCAAGAACAGAGCTGATACCGTCCGATACGAGTAAAAACCTAATTAATGACCTAACCTGGCCCTCCAATCAGATTTCTCTCCCACTGTTTTTTACGGAAAAGATTCTCCCCGGGGTTTGTTAGCATTCTGGTTTGTTGCTTTGATGGGAACCGGTGGGCATGTGAAGGTGTTTGGTCGACCACGGAAAGCGAAGTGTACGAAACACTCCCCGCGTTCTGTGGCTGCGGCAGCAGGCTGCTCGGAGTCGGACCAACCACGGCCGATATCAACTCACTTTTTGTGTTTCACTCACCTTGGCAAGTCTGAGTTTTTATTTCTTTTTTATAACATAATATTTATTAAACATTTAGATGCATAGTAAATACAAAATTGATTTAATACCTCACTATTTTCACTCTACTTTTAACACCACCCAACCCTTTTTTTTCTTTTAATGAAGTAGGCCTCGTGTTATAGTTGGTAAATGTGATGTAACACATGTTTACTCGTTGGATTAATTGTCATGTCAAAAACTAGAGTTAATAAATCAATTTTTAAAGATGACAGACACTTCTCTCTATAAGAGTTTCTTGTTACTTCTTTCTCCCTCTTGTCCCAAGTCTAAACTCTCTTATGTGGATCAATCGCATAAGAAATGTTATGTCATTTTTAAACCTGCTCCACACTTAATTGCATAGAATTGCTTTTCTTTATTAACTATTTTTTTGCTTCATCCACATCTTTGCCGTGCAAAAAATGAGTTAATAAATCGATTAGAATCCGTGAGATGTGGATGAAGCAAAAAATGAGTTAATAAAGAAAAACAATTCTATTCAAGTAAGTGTGGAGCAGGTTGGTTGGGTATTTTGCTGTGTATTTGGAGGTCAAGAGTTCTACTCTCAACGACAACAGATTTATAAAAATTTATTATAATAGATTAGTATTTAATAAATAAAATTTTTAAAAAATGTCATTATAATCAATGGAGTAGTATATTGAAAGAGTAAATCTTTCAGGGATATACAAGAAAAATAAGTGTTTTACCGGGTATATAATTGTTATTTTAACTCAATAATTTTTGTTTCTCATCTTAATCCACATAAAATTAAGTTAAAACAAAGAGCAAACGTGGTAGAGGTAAATTATGATGAAACAACACAATGATTTATTATAAAAATATTATATATATATATAATGATGCTTGGGTACGACGGTGCGGCCCCACCATACCCCAATCGCTGTTGTTGGATCATGATCTAATGGTAGAAAAAAAATATATCGTTGCACACATCTCCAACGCATGCAATGCACTGCGGTTGTTGGATGGCCATCCAACGACCTCCACTGGGGTGCGACACGGTCGCCCGTCACACTCCAACATGCATCTATATATATATATATATATATATAGGTGATAATTCAAAGAACATAAAGATAAGTTTTTTTGTTTTTTGTGGGTGGGGGCACGCGTAAGAAAGACTTCCATGGATGTCTTCTCTGCTATCTCAGATGCACATGAGCCAGACCCTGGTTCCCTGAAGAGAGCAAGCACCTCCTGCTATTCCCAAACAGCATCTTGTAGTCAGATCCCAAGATATTCTTTTTATGACAGAAAACTTAGCGCAGATCCCTATAATAGGTATCTTAGCATTACTCTCTTCCATCAATTGCACCGAGAACATAGGCTTACCAGCAAAATGCCATAAACTTTATCCTTGTCATAGTAAAAAATTCAAAAATTGAGTGTCCAACATGGATCATTTCCAACCCATCAAGCTGGAAAACAAGGGCATATGAATATCCAGCTGTGGCCACAAGATAGGCATCGACCAGTAAGCTCAAATTTCACAGAATCTTCCACGATGGCCAAGAAAACCAACACTAGAAATGTCGTTGATACCATTTTAACCACAGTAAAAGTCCATGATGGTGCAGAAATGAAAAGAAAAAACTCAACTTAGAAGATGAGTGCCGCTTCAGAAAAAACTTGCAAGATGGTAGAATTCAGATTCCCCTTAGCTTTTTCTTCACCAAGTAGGCAAGTTACCCGGAACTTACCTCATTCTTATACATGGAAATATATTGTTTCTCCCAACAACACATCCCACAAGCTTACAGAAACAGCAAAGATATTCCACTTGTGAATAGAAATGGATGCAAGCCCATCGCTAAAAGAAGGCACTTTTAGAGTAACATTCTTATTACATGGGTGTGAAACAACATTCACGGATAAGATCAGATGATGATCTTCCTGTGATCCCTAACAACTTAAATGTACATGTAGATGACGAAACCCACATCCTTCAATACGGCAATTGAGGGATGCTTATACATAATATATACAAGTTACAAAAATTGGGACCTCCACAGACAGTGGACCGTATACAAAAGAGATGTTTGGAAAAACTCACCTTACAATACTATACAAAAAAACTAGACTAGTATGCAGCTACAGTTCTCGTTTGAACTTGTTTGTCTTCAGCTCTCATCTGAGCTTTTAAACAAGGCAACCGTAATGCTGGACAGATCTTTGCAACCAAGTTTAGACCTGGGACCCCTCATTGGGGCGCTTGGGGTTTCATGAATGCCATGAAGCTCATTTATATTTTCAATGCCGTCTTCTTCTGGTGCGAGCTTTCTGAGCTTTGAATTGGGTGTTCTAAAATCAAAATGTGATTTTTTTGCGATCATAACCTGACAAAAATCACAAGGAAGAACATAAACGAATAATTCAAGACTGGCAGATGTATGTATAACTACTTTTCCTTAGATGGGTACTCACAGCATCATGGATTGCCTTTGACACAAGAATCAGGTGCTTAAGGTTACTGTGATGCACACCACACAGCACATGGATCTGAAAAGTAGGAGAAAAAGGATTAATAAGCAACAGAAGGATGGCTACAGGAAATAATGGTCTTCTCACCAAAGACCGTGCACTTACCAAAACATCTTGCGGTAGCATTTCAAGACGGTTCACTGCTTCATGAGACTTCTTCTTTGGCCGTCTTTTGAATGGTGTGCTTATTGGTGAACTGAATGGCAAATCATCAGCAGACTGTGGAGTGACGACGCGCTTCCTCCCTATTATCCGTGTGTACTGGCCATATTTTGAAACCTCTCCCACACAACACCTCCTTTTGCATCGGCAACCCTCAACCATTCCGAGAGCCATCCTTTTTCTGATAAAAATATTGGAAGTTCTTAAGACTGAAACTCTCAAGGTTTTCCTCTGCAAGAAGTTAAAAAAAAGAGTTAGAACAAACTGAGAATGAATGATAGTCAATTCTTTTGTACATGTCGAAGCTAATGAGATTAAACATGATACTTGCCCACAACCAGAAACTGTATAGAAGACAAACAAGTTTCTGTAATTCTTAGCCTGAACAAAACAATCACATTCAGGGGCTAAAACAATGAAGAATTGAGGAAACAAAATCTGAAGGAGTCAATTCTGAACATATAAGAATTGAGAAACCGAGTCCATTTTTAGTTCACAAAGTATTTACAAACTTACACTACAAAATGGAAACAGAATAACATTTGTTGTTGTGCACAGGAAAAGGAGAACTAACGTATAAGCCCAACCTAAGATTTTTAATAATGACGAAGAACATACACTAGCCTTTTGTACTATCCCGACATTGAATGAACAGCAAAGCAATAAGAGATACTTCTAAACTTACCTATAACACGAAGTTAAGCTCTGAAGTTTCCAAGTTGACTTGAACTCGTTAATTGTATACCTCCAAATTATATATTATTTATAAGCAATACCTTGAATAGTGATCTGCAGCAAAAAGAAAGGTTCTGAAGAATTAGAAAGAGGAGAAATAGTATGCATCATCTTGACAAAGTCAATGTAGTGACCAGTTTGAAAACAAGGCAGAAGAGGATATTAAACGAAGAAACGGCTCAAACTAAGTATGGATGTTGGATAAAGATGAGCAAGAAACATTGAGACACTAAAAGTATAGAGACCTGAACCCGTGTTCTCATGATGCAGAAAAACCAACCTGGCCATGAAAGCTACAAGAAGATTATCACTTAAAAAAGGTCCCAACTATTTCATCAAGAGAAAACAATGAAATGCAAAACCCTTTTTGGGGAGCAGGGATCCGCATTCCCAATAAACCCAGCACGCACATTCAAACATCCACATTGATCAAACTGAAACCCTTGACCTCTCAAATCCTCCCAACATGTGACCACCACAAAAGCCCTAAACCCTACAGTATCCCAAGAAATGAAATCGCCACACCTTCCATCCCACCAAGCACTCCAGACCGGGATGCCCCATCCGGCATTCCCAATACCTAATCCCGCAATGCAACACAGCGCATTACCAGATAACAGAAGCACCTTCACCCCAAACCCCACGAAACAACCACAACAACGTTAAACACCACTCACCAGAGCTGGAAGCTCGGCCAGCAACCCCCCCCCCCCGGTTACCAACAAAAAGGCAAACGCGCAAGACCCAGGACGAGGAGAAAGAGGAGGGAGGAGGAGGAGAAAGGGAGGGAGAAGGAGAGATCAATCACCTTGAGCCTCTCAGAGTCCTCGGATACCCTTTTCCCCTGTGCAAATTCTTCCGCGCTGTGTTTAAATAGACGCCCGTTAGGGGGGCAAAGCAGAAAAAGGCAGAAATCTAGAAACTACTCTTTTATTCCCTCTGTTGAAAGTGCTTTTCCAAAAACACCCTAGCGACGTCACCACGATTAAGTCTCTCACCCCCGGTTTCCCGCCTTCTCCTCATTTCGATTTACGCACACCGCGTTTGTTGCCCAAGCTCGGGGCACCGCCGCCCCCACAGTTCGGTCCAGACCCAGAATTGGGACTCTGACACGTGGCGGCATCCGAGGAGCATCCAAAGTAGCCGTTAGAGATTTCTCTCTCTACGTGGAGGTCTCCGGTTGGCCAACCAAACCCAGAGTCGGTTGTGGGGTAGAGATGTCGGCTGAGGCGGTTGCTTAGGGAGAACGCAACTCGATGGTCGCGAAGCTCGCCTGCTTCGGATCAGCCCAGCGTTTTTATGTCGTCGCTTCTATCGTGGCTGGTCAACGTAGGAGGGCGTCTGTCAGGAGCTTCTGACTCTGACTTTTTGACTGAGCCAAGGGCGGACCGCCTCTGGCCCGGCCGCCTGAGCCCAGACCGGGTCATCCGGCGGTTCTAATATTTGAACCAAGTTGGTTTGAAGGTGGAAAGAGGCGTTTACGGACTTCCAGTTACAAGATTTCACTACATATAAAGTCGCACCGGTGATAACTATATATATGCCATGGCAATGAGCAATGTCCCTCGCCTTATCTGCCAAGAACAAGCAAGCTTGGCTTTGTTAATGGCACTATTGCAAGGAACCTCCACAGGACGACCCAGTACGCGGCTCATGAGAACGCGTCGCCCTTGCCTATTTCTCAAACTCCATTCATCGGAATCTCATTCTCTCTGTTCTATATACAGAATCTACTGCCATTGAGTGCTTCTCACCTTCAAATGAACTGCGCATCTACATTCTTAAGCGATCCATTGCCAACCTTCAGCAAAACAGTAAGCCGGTTGCTAAATATTTTAACACCCTCAAAGGATATTGGGACGAGCAGCGGCTCAATTTGATTCAATTTCATCTACCGAAACCACTACTCTGCAGCAAACAAAGACAGCTATTAATGCAATTTCTTATGGGTCTTAATGACACTATTCCCATGTTCGCAGTCAGATCTTGCTAATGGGAGCCACTTCCTACTGTTAACAAAACATACGGTTCTCCTCTAACCACAAAACGTAGGTGTTGTGTTGAGATTCTAAGACTCAAGATGTATAACCACAGGAACTTCGCTTGATTGTTTTGATATGAAATATTCCTATATAGTTCTTCTCTAATACTTTCCCTCACAACTAAGATGAGCCGTGAAATTGGGAGGAGGCAAAAACTCCAAAGTGGGCCAAGCCCTACTCTGATACCTTGTAGAAACTTATAAAATTTAGGTGTTGAGGTTCTAAGGCCCAAGATATTTATAAGTATGGGAATTCCACTTGACTTTTCTGATATGGGATATTCCCATACGGTTCTCTAAACCCACAAAATCTAAGTGCTGAGATTCTAAGACCTTGGATATATAAGCACGAGAATTTCATTTGATTTTTCTAATATGAGATATTTCCATATGATTCTCCTCTAATATTCTCTCTCACAATCAAGATGGGCCGTGCAATTGAACAAAGAGGAGACGTAAACACTTCTGATCTTAGATAGAAATGCACAAAATCTAAATGTTGAGGTTCTGAAGCCCTGGATATATGAGCACAGGAACTCCACTTGGTTTTTACGATATGAGATATATGGTTCTTCTCTAATATTTTGTAAGACATTAAGTTAGATTGCACACCATGGTATGTGATAAGCGTTACTTCCAAGGAAAAATAGAGCCATTTATTTAGACTTGGATTTTGACCGTTTGTGTAAGCTTATCTAGCGTCTACGGCTTGTCCACATAAAGAGGTGTGAACTTATACATCCTTTGATTTCTATGTTAAATATTTGGAAAATTTAATTATAGGTCTTTGCTAGTGATAGTAACTTAACTACAGGTATACTTGTGCAAAAAAATATAAGTACTTTTAGGGATGTTAATTTCTAATCTTTATTTTATTGGGATCTGCAGGGATGATCCCTTAATGTTTCCCATTTTCTGACCGTGAGTAACTATTATTTTAAACTTTTTCAACTCTTATTTTAACATCTTTAAAATTACATTTTAAATCATATCAATAGTTACTTTAAATTTTACATATTTTAATTCACTGTCACACATACTTTAATAACTTTCAACTCTTACTTTAACACCTTAGAACTTAGACTTTAAATAATGTTAACAGTGACTTTAAATCCCACACGTTTTAACTTACCGTCACACATATTTTAACGACCTTGAACTTACTTTAGTACCTTCAAACTTTTACTGTAATATCTTCAAACTCAGACTTTAATTTATATCAATAGTTACTTTAAATCTCATATACTTTAACTCAGCATCACACATATTTTAACAACTCTGAATTCTTACTTGATGTCTTACAAGTTAGATTTTAAGTCATGTTAACAGTTATTTTAAATCTCACACCTTTTAATTAACTGTCACACATATTTTAATGACCTCAGACTCTTACTTTAACATTTCTAACTCTTATTTTAATACCTTCGAACTTAGACTTTAATTTATGTCAGCAGTTACTTTAAGTCTCACACACTTAACTCAGCATCACACATACTTTAACAAGTCCAAATCCTTACTTTATCGCCTTAGAACTTAAAGTTTAAGTCATGTTAACAGTGGTTTTAAGTCTCACACATTTTAACTAATTGTTACACATACTTTGCTTTAACGTCTTTGAACTCTTCCTTTAACACCTTCAAACTTAAACTTTAAGTCATACCAACAGTGACTTTAAGTCTCATACATTTTAACTCACTGTCACACATATTTTAATAACATTGAACTCTTATTTTAACACATTTGAACTCTTATTTTGATATATTTAAACTTAGACTTTAATTTATGTCAATACTTACTTAAGTCTCACACACTTTAACTTAGCATCACATATACTTTAACAACTCCAAACTCTTACTTTATCGTCTTAGAAATTAGACTTTAAGTCATGTTAACAGTGAATTTAAATCTCACACATTTTAACTAACTGTCATATGTACTTTAACAACCTCAAACTCTTACTTTAACGTCTTCGAACTTTTACTTGAACACCTTCAAACTTAGACTTTAAGTCATGCCAACAGTGGTTTTAAGTCTCACACATTTAGTTCACTATCACACATACTTTAACGAATTTAAAATCTTACTTTAACACCTTCGAACTCTTTAATGTCTTGAAACTTAAACTTTAATTTATGTCAATAGTTACTATAAGTCCCACACACTTTAACTCAACTTCGCACATACTTTAACAACTCAAAACTCTTACTTTATTGTCTTAAAACTTAATTTAAGTCATATTAACAATGACTTTAAGTCTCACATATTTTAACTAATTGTCACACAAATTTTAACAACCTCAAACTCTTACTTTAACATCTTCGAACTATTACTTTAACACATTCAAACTTAGATTTTAAGTCATGCCAACAGTGGCTTAAGTCTCACACACTTTAACTTATCGTCACACATACTTTAACAACTTTGAATTCTTACTTTAACACCTTCAAACTCTTACTTTAATGTCTTCAAACTTAGACTTTAATTTATGTCAACAATTACTTTAAGTCTCACACACTTTAACTCAACATCATACATACTTTAACAACTTCAAACTCTACTTTATCGCCTTAGAACTTAAACTTTAAATCATGTTAACAATTACTTTAAGCCTCACATATTTTAACTAACTGTCACATATATTTTAACAACATCAAATTCTTACTTTAATTTCTTCGAACTCTTACTTTAACACCTTCAAATTTAGATTTTAAGCCACGCCAACAGTAACTTTAAGTCTCACACACTTTAACTCACTGTTACACATACTTTAGTAATTTCAAACTATTATTTTAATACCATCGAACTGAGACTTTAAATCATATTTGCAGTGACTTATTATGACGGACTGCGCTGTTCAAACCCGTTAAACCAATAACGAGCTTGACTCGAGTCTGCCTCCTGCGATCGAGCCGTAGCTTCGCAAGGGGTAACACACTCACAAGTCCGTGGAAACACAAAGGAAAACACACACACACACACACACACACTATATATATATATTATATATAATTCACAAACCCACATATATTCATACTGAATTTACATAGCCTTTTTAAAAAAAAGTCAATAAAGGTACAAGAGCCTGGGGCATACCCCGAGGTGCAACAAGAAAAGAAACTACACTGCTGGAGGTGCTGGCCCAACGCCGCCGCGACACGGCTCCGAACTGGAAGACGGTAGTGAAACCTCCTCCTCTCCTTCACCTATTGGGAGTAGGGGTGAGCCTCGCAAGTCACTAGCTCAGTAGGGTAACTCCCAAAAAACCGAGCAAACCAACACAAGTGTGTAAACAAAAGGCTACGCTAGCAGTTTATATAACACAGGCTAACAAGCTATTAAAACTGTAAACACCACTTACCGTCTGCCAACAATGAAAAACCATATTAATAAATAAACGACAAACCACAACCATGTGTACGTGCTAAAGTAGAGACCGCCGCACTCGAGCCACGTAGACTGGTTCGCGACACCAACTAGTGACTCGGACAAAACCAAACAGATCTGCCTCTCAGCCTCGCAGCCATGAACGAAAGGTCCAGCTGTCGCTCTACAAGAACAAGACAAACAACAGTGGAAACCAACCAACACCACAACTTGTGGACCACACAGCCATAGGCCCATGCCTGGCACCTCTAGGGACTCTGGCCTGAGCTCTCTAGAGTGAGGCATTGGAATGGACTAGCTGGGGACCAGTGACGTCTACTGGTGTCCGTACCCCCAACTACAAGCGTGCTACAAGCGACAAACACAAACTCACTGTAGACGGCGTTTTTCCTCAGTGCCCACAAAGAGGGGGGAATGAATAGTGGTGTGGGTATGTGTGTGTGATATGGAGTGGATGGTGAAAAAGACAATAAAATAAAAAGATCGTGATCGCCAGGCACGCGAGGGTGCCGAATGGAGGCACATGCGCGAGGGGTGCGGATGAAGGAAGTGATCGCGTACGTACCTTTTTAGCGGAGGGAGATTGCGCGGGGGAATGGGGGTCCTCTCTTCCTCTACGAACACGGCCGACCGCGATAGAGGGCGTTTCCTCGTGATTACCCTGACAAAAAAGACAAAGAAAAGTAAAGAAAGGGGATTAGCCACGTGTAGTACAAAATCCTAAAAATAAAGAATAAATGAAATAAAAGACATGGAAGTGTACTTACCGGGTGGTGGCTTTTAAACCCCTAAGAATGTGGGTGTGTGTAAAATGCATGCATGTGTGTGTGTGTGTTAAAAAAGGAGTACAAAGGCCACGTGGGGCCCGGAGGAGATGAAAGTGAAGAGAAAAGAGAAAGGGGAGGGGGGTACTTCCCCGAATGGATGGTATGACGGCGTTGCCGGTACGGACGGAATGGATGAAGAGGAGGAGGAAGACGTCGCCCGCTCGCTTCGGGGCACGTGAACAATGGAGAGGACGTCGTCTCCGAACACTGCGGAAGGAAGGCGTGGATTGCTCGGAGTAGAGGGTCCCCGTGGGTCAGAGGTGAGATGTGAATCCGGCAGGGCTTCGCTGCTCTGAATGCCCCCCTGAACAAATGACCCTCGGGTCCAATTTATAGGCAACAGATTCTTGAATCACGTCCAAACAGGAAGCCGCGATTATGAATTGAATCGCGTCCGGGCGGCTGGCCGCGATTCAAAAGTCAAATTGATGCGACAATCGTAGCCCATAGTTAGGCTCTGAATTGCGTCCGGGCGGCACACATCATTTTCTTATGCAAATCAAATCTCTGACGAAATTTGACCTTGATTTGACATCTTACACAATGCAGCGTCTGACACGGACGCGATTTCAACAAACATCATGATTGCTGATGAGATGCGCTGACTGTAGAGCCAGACTTAGGGTTTGACTTTTGAGTCACGTCCGGGAACGTGGACGGTATTCCAATTAGAACATGTGGCTAAAAAGCTCTTAAACACGTTGACTTTGACCGCCGCTTTAAGGACCTAATGCATCCACCATGTCCGACGCGTTTAAAAGGCGTCCACTGTAGCGGACGCGAATCGATGAAGCTGTGCCTTAACCAAATTTAGCTTCCGGGGGCGCTGCCCCCGGAGACCCCCGCTGGGGCGCTGCCCCGGACCCCCGCGACTAGACCGCGAACCTCATGGGGAAGCACCGAGAAAGAAAAGGTGAGATCCAGAAATATTGGAAAAACACTCTTACGAGGCAAAAAAAAAGAGGGCCATCTGTGGCATTATGGGGTAATATGAAATTTGCCCGCGGTGGAGCCAAATTCGTGTGTCTACACTCACAAGTCACTATCCTACTGTCATCTTTCCCTCAGCCGAACGTACAACTCAAACACAGAAGTGAGGGTGTCCAAGACAGATGACACAGACATCAACGATACAACACAAGTACTGGGACAAGTCCCGAACTAACAGCTTGGCTCACAAAGAACCTGGGGCACCCAACTGAGAAGGTAACCACGGTAGGCGTCGTACTACTCGCCACACACAAAAAAATCATGTGCACACCGCACAAACCACGTAAAGCCTCACGACAACCTCGTGTACAGCCTGTCCACAACACGTGAACAGCACACACACCGCGTAAACAACACGCCAACACGTAAACAACTCGCTAGCTACGTAAACAATACGCTAGCCTCGGAAACAACACGCTCCCAGAGCGTCACAGGTGCCAATGCACCACTTGCCACTGCCATTTACATCGTATAATGATAATCGGAAACACACCGCTGAAACCATGCACAAACTGACCTCTCGGCTGAGGTCGCGACATAGAGCTGTGTTGCCATCAGAACGCGACGCCCCGACATGTTGCAATGACAACCTTGTCGTGACTGGTCGGCTCCATCGCCTTCATAGGTAGGAACCCTAATCCGGGAACACCTCCGGATTACCCCCACAAAACCACATAAACCATGTTAATTCACTATTTCCATGCTTTAATGTAACTCCTAGTATGATATCTAGTTATTAATCAAATAAACATTACACGATCGTAACAAGCCATCCACAGCCCAAAAAACAAGAGGAATACCCTACCTCCTCGAAGAACACGAAGAACAATAATCCTCCGACATTTCCCCCGCTCCACGCACGGTCCTCACGGCGAGAAGATGCCCAGAACCTCATTCCTACGCCAAATCGCCCCCATACGCCGCAGCAGCTCTCCCCCTGGCCAAACAGAGCATACCCAGCTCTGTCTGGCCAGCAGGGTTTAAGAACCTGTTGTGGTTAAGAACGCGACCAACCTCTCCGTCGTGACCTTAGCGCGACGAACCTGGGTGTCGCCTTCCTAGGGCTGATGTCTGCAGGTCGCCCGGTGCATGACACGCGACGCACATGCGGACGATCAGCATCTCTGGGCGGCAATGGGAACACGACATGCAGGACCGTTGCATTCAGAACGCGACGTCAATCCCCGTCGCATTCACAGTTAGTGAACTGAGGGGTGCTATGGGCCAAAACAGTCGGCCCTGTAAGCCCCAAAACCTGCGTAAAAGCTTGCAACACACCACATTGGCCACACGTTGGCCACCACAAACACCAAACACAGGATCCACATGGATCCGAAAAATTCACGACGTTACACTTATCACCACATATACTTTACCGTTTCAAATTCTTATCTTAGAGTTTTACAAAAATTACATATATGATATATTAATGTAACATAGAAGGTTAAATTTTGTCTAACTGTAAGATGCATAAAAGGTTGAAGTTAAAGTGAATGTCAACCTCTATTATAAAGTATGTATGAATATGTTAAAGTAATATTATACGTGAGTTAAAGTAGAAGAAGAATCTAGTTAAAATGTAAGAATAGATAATAAACACATAAAGGATAAGTTAAGGTAGATGTAGAATCTAGTTAAGTAGGCATGAAAACTATTAAAGTAGACGAGAAAATTGGTTAAAGTAGATGGGAAAATCTATTAAAATATAAGTACATTGATCATACATATCTGATGGTAAGGAACAAAAGATATGCAATCACGAAAGAATAAAGCGAAAAATAAAATAGAAGATGTGAACGTGTTTTTTCAAACACCCCACAAAGAGAGATTTTTGAGTAAAAAGAAATGAAAGAGTAAGAGATAGGGAAAAGGAGTGTCTGTGTGCACGAAATAGAGGTGTGATCGCCAGGTATGCGAGGTACCAAAGGGGTGGGCGAAGAGACTAATGGTGTACTTACCTTCACCCGAAGATCGCGGGAGTTATGATTGCAGGTTGACTTCTACTTCCTCCATCGGCCGGCCGGCGATGAAGTTTTTAGTTCAGACGATTACCTTGCACAATAGGAAAAAACACCAAACAAGTGAAAGAGAGGTTAGACTATGGCGTGTAGCATCAAAATCAAATGAAATGAAAAGGAATATGATAGCATGAGCATTAACACACTCGTGGGAGTGGCGTTAAACCCCTAAGGATGTGGGTGTGGAGAAAATGATGTGGTGTGTGTGTGAAATGTAGTAGTGAATGCACTAAATAATAAAGTGAAAATGAAATGAAAAGAGGGAGAGAAGAAGGGCGATGGTAGCCCGCTGTAGGAATGGCCGGAGTGGAAGAAAAAAATGCTCCTCCCGCCTCGCTCCGATGCGCGTGAGGATGACGGAAGCTCCGAACTCCAAGAAAGGCTTGAAAAGCTTGAAATGAGGATCTCCTTAGCTCAAAAGTCAAGTCTCCGGTGCGGCAGGGCTTCGCTGTAGTGCTTGTGTTGTGTTCAAAACAATGGCCTCAGAGGTCTTTTTATAGAGGAAAAATACTAAAATTGCATCAGACACAGTGGACGCCTAATTTAGTAAATTACGTCCGACTAAACCGCTGCGACTACCAAGATTCACTTGCTCCAATTAACCATTTCCAAACATCGATTATAGCAGATTCAAGAATCGCGTCGGCTACCGCCACGTTTCAAACACTTCCAATTTGAATCGAGTCTTTCCAATATCAATATAAATGGAAATATTGAATCGTGTTGGCCTAAACCGCCGCGTATTTGAACAAAATCATTCTTTGATGGAAATCGATCTTCATATGAGGAAGGTCAGAAACGCGATGGAGCATATGGACGCGGTTCTATTTAGCAACAAAATCTTTTCAAAAATAATTGAAATTTGCCATATTCAAAAATGGAACTATTAATCACGACGACTTAATAGGACGCGATTCAAAACAGGTTAAGTGCCAGAAAAGGAAGTGTGATACGCGTCAGTTTTACCCGCCGCGGATCAAACCTCCTAAAAGACGTCCACTATGTCAGACGCGAATCACTTAAGCTCAACAAACCCCTTAGAAAAATGTCTAAAAATCTTATAAAATTCAAAAAAATAGGAAAATCACTCAAGAGGTTAATTGAAAAGAACCACTTTAAGGCATCGCGGTATAACATGAAATTTACTCGACATGGTGCCAAAATGGCATGTCTACAGAAGATAGAAACTATCTTTTCAAAAAGTAATTGTAACGTCCACCAAAAGACGAGACTATTTAAGGCACCTTTTTTTTGTCAGTGATCAAGAAATAAGTAGAGACTCCTAATTAATTTTTCCTAAATATTCTTTTATCCTTAGATCTCATCATTTCATGTGGATTGATTACAAGTTGAAAAAATAGGTAGATAGATCATAGAGTACATTGTGCAAGAATTATCCATAGAGTTGTAGATGTTTATGGCCCGTTTGAAAATGGGTAGAGTTAAAGTTAACTTTTACTTATAACAAAAGTTAGTATAGGTTAATCTATTTTTCAATTTGTTTGCAAGTGAGTTAATTGACATGACTAAAGAGAGTTAACATACTTTTGTCAAAAGTGTTTTATTAACAAAAAATGAGTTAGCGCATTTGGACAATGTCTACAATACCTTTGTATCACGTCATTGGCCATCTCTTTTTTTATTTTTTTTGTGATTGTATTTTAGTTCCAATAGATATATGATATTACTTATTATTATAAGATTTTTCATGGTTAATAATGTTATTAAATATTTACTAATAAAATTTCATTTCATTTCATAGTTACGCCCAAAATTTTAGAAGGGATGGTAATTAAACTTCATTTCATTTCATAACTGAGGAGGCTATTTCTAGCCTCCTAGGCCATAGGCCATTATAGCCCAACGAGCCAACACCGGCTATGTTCATTCGGCCACGTGTCCTCGGATCCAACCATTGGTTTCCGAAACGCTTCAGCCATCAGGCACCTAAAAGTTCAAAGATGGTCTCCGGACACCTCTAGACCTGTTCGGACAGGATACAATCTACCGGGCAGACCACGAGGCTCCTGTTTGAACCCTCTGTGGTCGTACCGAGCACCGGGCAGCCTCCCCGAACACCGAGCACGCCCCGTTAGCCCCTACGCGGCGCCACCGTGGCCTGCGACTCTAAGCGGCCCCTCACCTACCACAACAGTTAATGCGACGGCTTGGGCACCCGCCCCCCCCCCCCCCCGATCTTGGGCTTTAACGGCGTGGCATCCCAACGGGCGTCTTAAACAGACAACCCTAGCTTTGGGAATTCAATCGACACATCCCTTCAGTTTATCATGGAGGAGGTTGTGTCTAGACCCTTCAAATCCCTCACCTATATAAGGAACATGTAACCTTCATGCAGAGGTACAAGACCTATCTCACACACACTCCCCTCGCATGAATCCACACCAGGAACCTTCCTTTCATGTCTCTCTCACAGTCTGCTTGACTTAGGCATCGGAGGATTCCCCCGGTTCTCCAACCGGGCCCCCCTGACGCTCTCCGAGTTTTGCAGGCTTTCGTCCGCACCAGCGACAACACTCCCTCCTCTCTCAGTGGAGGCATGTTCGGCCCACCGCCGAACAAGAAATTCCCCCCATTTTTAGCGTTGTCTGTGGGAACGACGACTGCCATGGCTTTGTAGACACGCCAATTTGGCTCCACTGTGGGCAAATTTCATATTGCGCCATAATGCCACAAATGGCCCTCTTTTTGCCTTGCAAAGTAGTTTCCCAATATTTTTGGATCTCGTCCATTCTTTTTCGTGCTTCCCCAGGTGCTTTAAGTGCAGGATTCGAGTTAACTCATCTGGTACTATATCAGGCTGCTGCTGCCCCGACCATCACCTATCTGTATTTACTATATGTTATACCTTTAGAGCACACCAAGGACCTTGTGGCTTTGAGGAATCTGGATTTGAGTTCCCCTTCATCAAAAATAGTGATTATCCCAGTGGATACTTAACCGCACGGAGGCCGTTACGCTTGGCATGTGAGGGCGACGGACCCATGCATAAAACCCGGGTCCTGACTCACCGGCATAACAATATTATCCTTGGTTATTTTCTACTCCTCTTTTAAACTTATTTTCTTTTAGCCCAGCATACAGCATATTGAAATCTCAGTGGAAAACCACTCTCCAAGCATCTGAAGGCCATCTGCGCTTCAATTCCAAGCAATCTGAAATATTCCATTCTAGGTCGAATACCCAACTCCCTTTATCGTCGCCTCCGGGCTGATTTCCTTCAGAACCTTTTGTTTGGACTCATCATTTTATTTTCATTTCTCCTAGAGATCCACCTGAGGCAGTGGCAGACGCCCCCGATGGTGCAACCTAACGGATTGTGTTCTAGGTACTTCCCCCGCTGGAAGTTGATCTCTCCTTCTCTCCCCAAGATCCACCTGAGGCAATGGCAGACGCCCCCGATGGTGAAACCTAACGGATTGTGTCCTTAGGTACCTCCCCGACGCTGGAAGTTGGTCTTTTCCTTTTCCTTTTCCTTTTATTTTCCTTTCCTCTGTCCAAGCTTTTGTTTCTTTAGGTCTTCTTTCCGGTGGTGATTTCCTTGGGTGTTGGTGAAAGACTCTTATCAGGTGGCAGTCACCCATTGATCAACGCTGTCTATTTTTTCACCTTGGCGTCTACTTTTTAGTCCGATCTCGCTTCACTCCACTACGCTACACTTCATTTATTTTCATTCCATTACAAATCCATTACACTCCACTTTGTGTCCTTCCGCTTCACTCCCCTGCAAAGCAGACGCCAAGGTGTGGCAGTTGTAGACACGCGAATTTGGCTCCACCGCGAGCAAATTTCATATTGCGCCATAATGCCACAAATGGCCCTCTTTTTGCCTTGCAAGAGTAGTTTCCCAATATTTTTGGATCTCGCCCATTCTTTCTCGGTGCTTCCCCAGGTGGTTCGGTCGCGGATCGACCTACGCGGTCAGGTCGCGGGGGTCCAGGGGCAGCGCCCCGGCAGGGGTCTCCAGGGGCAGTGCCCCCGGAAGATAATTTTGGTTCAAATGGCCCATAGGCAACTTCATTGATTCGCGTCTGCTTTAATGGCCGTTTTCTTTGCCATTCAAAAGGCGTCCGGCATGTGGACGCAATTCAGATCCTTGTCGCGACGGCTTCAACGGCCGCGTTTATGAGCACATTTTTAATAGAATTGTGTCCTGCCGCCCGATGTGGTTCAAGGTCAAAGAGGCTACGCCTGCGAAGTCGTCGCACCTACGATTGCCATGTCGTGCAATCATGAGGAAATCCTGTAATCACATCTGTGTCATCATGCGCCTGTCACATCAATTTGACTTTCTAATTGCGGCCTGCCGCCCGGGCGCGATTCAATTCATAATCGTGGCTTCCTGTTTGGATGTGATTCAGAATCCAGTGCCTATAAATAGACCCCCGGGTATTATTTCAAGGGGGGCCATTCAGAGCGGCGAAGCCTTGCCGGATTCATGTCTCGCCTTCGATTCGGGAAGACTTCCACTCTGACCCGTCCATTCCCAGAGAGCGGAACACAACGTCCCCTTGTCATCCACGTTGCGGGAGCTCCTTCCTCGCCTTCCTCCATTCATCCCGGCATCGGCTACCACGCCTCCACGCCGCCCATTCGGGGAAGTACCCCCCCCCTCCCCTTTCTCTTTTCCTCATATTTTCACCTCCTTCGGCCCCACGTGCCCCTTTTACTTCTTTTTAACCACCTACACATGCATGCATTTTACACACACCCACATTCTTTAGGGTTTAAAAGCCACCAACCAGTAAGTACACTTCCATGTCTTTTATTTCATTTATTCTTTATTTTTAGGATTTGATACTACACGTGGCTAATCCCCTTTCTTTCTTTTCTTTGTCTTTTGTCAGGGTAACCAACGAGGAAACGCCCTCTACCGCGGCCGCCGTGTTCATAGAGGAAGAGAGGACCCACATCATCCCCGCGCAATCTCCCCATGCTCCAAAAGGTACGCTCGCGATCACTCTTCCATCTCGCACCCCTAGTGGCATCTCCATTCGACACCCTCGCGTGCCTGGCGATCACGATCTTTTTATTTTTATTTTTATCATCTTTTCCACTCCATATCACACACAACATAACACTATTCATCCCCCCTCTTTGTGGACCAGAAACGGTATCCACAGGCTCGTAGACGATCCTCTCACCAGAACCACGAGAGCCGGCAACGAGATCACGAAATCGCATGAAGACTCACGTTACCAAGCTCCTCCCGCCAACGACAATGCATCCCCTCCCCGCCAGAACAACTATCAACCCACCTGCAACCGAGGCTCCAGTTTTGGCCCAAGAGGTAGTCGAGCTTCGGGGCCAACAAAGCAGCTGATGGGAGTCTGTCAAGGACTCCAGGCTCAGTTGGCGAGGCACCCTGCCCCAACTGCCCCTCCTTAACCAGAGCAACAGGCGGAGTTGTCTCTATGACAGCTGCCATTCCATCAGCACATCTGGAGTGCCGTGAAGAGTCTCCTCGACATTCGCAACGTGTTGCGTCGGTCCGCCGTATGCCGGATCGACGGGCGAAGTCGCCCTGTAGGTCGACTGCATCTCCCCCTTTGTTGCGCTCCGTCATTGACGCCAACTCCCACGGTCCCGACGTGAGGTCTAGGCGCACTCCGACCAGAGCTGGCCAGACGTCTACGTCGGGCGACGACCTGGAGCAACGCATGGAGGATCGCACTCGCTAGATGGACGCGATGGTCCAGAGGATTAGGGTAAGGCCTCGACGGATGACGACCTAGACTTCCGCTCCCCATTTGAGGTGGAGATTCTGGAAGCCAGGGTCTCGCCGAGCTCCCCCTACCTTCCAATCGCGCCCTACGACGGCACCTACAACCCGGCGGATTACATCCACGGGTTTGAGTCGCAACATGGTGTTTCCATGGAGCATCAGACGCGGCCAAGTGTCGGGCCTTCCCTACCATGTTGAAAGAGACCGCACGAGCATGGTTTGAAACCCTCCCCGCGGGATCCATCTTCTTCTCCTTCCACCAGTTGAAGAATCCTTTCGGGACAACTTCCTGGGCGGAAGGTCTCAGCCTCGCACGGCGGCCTCCCTTCTATCCATTCGGCAGAAGAAGGTGAGGCTCTCTGAGACTACGTCAAACGTTTCCAGACCGAGGCGCTGCGCATTCCACGTCTGGATGTTCCGCTCTCTACCAACATCCTCATCCAGGGAATGCGCGATGGCTTCCTCCTCCAAAGAACGCTGGGGGTGCAACAGCCGTCACCCTTGTCGAGCTTCTCTCCACCGCCCAGTGCCATGCTGCGTGCGAGGAGAGCCTAGCAGCTGGCAGAGCCAAACAAGGGGAGCCAGCGGAGAAGAAGAGGCCTTCCGACAATGGTTCCGACTGAGAACGAAAGAAGGGCAGGTGCAATGGTGATTCGCCACGCCGACCACGCCCCTTCACCGACTACACCCCTTCACGGTAGCCCCCGAACAAATCCTGGCCGAGATCCGGATGAGCAGTATGTTCGGTGGCCACCTAGGATGTCTCTGACCCCCGCAAGTGCAACCAAGACAATTTATCGCTTCCATCGTGACCACGGCCATGACACCTCCGAATGTCGCCAACTCAAGGATGAATCAGTCCTTGATCAGTGTGGCTACCTCGAACGATATGTGCGCCGAAATGAAGACCGCCCAAGACACCAAGAACGACCCCCGAGCAGCCCATCATACGAACCAAATGGGCAGGAGATCACGTGATCGCGAGAGGTTTCGGTGCGGGCGGAGAAGTAGCCAAAGCTGACGCGACTATGCTCGGAGGGTTGCACCTAGTAGAAAGGCCCCCAGTGCCTCGGCCAAGCCCATATCCACCTAGTTCAGCATTCGCACGAACAGAGGAGGCCATAACCTTCTCGGACAATGACCTTGTAGGAGTTACAACTCCACACACTGATGCGTTGGTCATCTCGGCCACCATCAACCATTGTACTGTGTGTCGCATACTAGTAGATAATGGAAGCACCCCTCGATGTGTTGGCTTATGACTGTTCCTTGTTGATGGGTTTAAAGCCGACCAGCTCTCTCCAGTAGAATCGTCCCTGTTCGGCTTCTCTGGGGTATCGTGCATCCTATGGGACGGATATGCCTCTCTATCACCCTAGGAACAGAACCAAAGAACATGACAAAAATGGTGGACTTCCTAGTGGTCCATAGCATGCCAGGATACAACGCCATTCTCGCAGAGGCCTGATCGGATGCATCAAAGCTGTACCCTCATCTCTACACCAGAAGATGAAGTTTTCCACTCCGCACGGCGTCGGAGAGGTGCTCGACAGCCAACGAGTCTCGGCGATGTTATGTTCTCTCCCTACGAGACAAACAGCTCGTTGCGGACCCAGAGGCCCTGCCTATGCCAACCAGCGTGCCCTCCACCAGCTGAGGAGCGCCTGTCGAAGACTTGTTGCCGGTGTGGGTGGACGACGACCCTGACCACGTCCTCTACATTGGCACGCTGCTACCGAAGCTGAAGAGCAATGCTACAAGGCTTTTTTGCTGGCCAATCTGGACGTGTTTGCATGGTCAGACAACGAGCTGCCCGGCATCCCGCTGGACGTGATGACTCATCGCCTTAACCTGAATCCAAGGGTGCCACTTGTCCAACAGAGACAGCGACATGTCAACAGAGAGCGGCAGTTCATCACGTCGTCAAAGTCGAGCAGCCAGGTTTCTTCAAGAAGCCCAATACCCCAAGTGGATATCCAATGTGGTCCTTGTACGCAAAGCCAACAGCAAATGGCGTGTATGCGTGGACTACAAGACCTCAACAAAGCGACACCCAAGGACAACTTCCCCCTACCGTGTATAGACCAGCTGGTGGACACCACTTCTGGGCATGAGCTCCTCAGCTTCTTGGATGCTTACTCTGGTTATCACCAGATCAACATGCATCCCCCGGACCAGGACGCCACAATGTTTGTAATCGACCTCGGCCTCTACTGCTTCACTAGAATGCCGTTCGGTTTGAAAAATGCGGGCACGACTACCAACCAACGACTGGTCAACAAGATGTTCGAGTAGCAGATCGGGCGCAATATGGAGGTCTACGTCGATGACATGCTGGTCAAGACACACTCAAGCACCGAGCATGTTACCGACCTGGAGAAACCTTCGCCACCTTGCGAAGGTTCAACATGAAGCTCAATCCGACTAAGTGCGCGCTCGGAGTACGTTCGAGGAAATTCCTTGCTTCCTCGTGTCCAACCGAGGATAGGCCAACCCCGAGAAGATCCGAGCAATACTGGAGATGAGCAGCTCGAAAACCGTACACAACGTCCAGCAGCTCACTAGACGCTTTGCAGCCTTTAATCGCTTCATGTCTCGAGCAGCCGAAAGGAGTTTCAATTTCTTCAAATTACTGCGAGTCCCCAAAGGCACCTCACCACAAGGGGGGCAAGTACGAAAGACTGAGGAATGTGAAGCAGCCTTCACCGAGTTGAAGGCATACCTTGATGCTCTGCCAATTCTCTCAAAGCCAATGCTCGGAGAAAGACTGTTCGTGTACCTCTCCATCACCGAACACTCCATCAGCACGGTGTTATCCGAGAAGAGGTGACATGCAACACCTTGTGTACTACATAAGCATGGTGCTTCAGGAAGCTGAACAAAGATATCCCCGAGCAGAGAAGCTTGCTCTGGCGCTCATCACGGCCACGCGGAAGCTCAGACCA
This sequence comes from Colocasia esculenta, assembly GCA_014218235.1. NCBI lineage: Eukaryota > Viridiplantae > Streptophyta > Magnoliopsida > Alismatales > Araceae > Colocasia > Colocasia esculenta. The sequence goes on along the minus strand of CM024762.1, from coordinate 134,363,415 downwards.
TATTTTTAGGCCCATCCGATCAGGGTACTAACCGACTAGCCACTGAATTCATCCTACAGCGCCCAGAGGCTTCCGGACGGCTCATCAAATGGGCCATCGAGCTTGGAGATTTTTGACATCAGCTACCATCCAAGAACGGCTATTAAGGCACAGGCGCTAGCAGACTTTGTGGCAGAATGCACCCTTCCGACCGAGAAGGACCCCCCCATTGGCAAACGAGCCCCCATGGGAGCTCTACATCGATGGGTCCTCTTGTGTCACTAGAAGCAGTGCAGAACTAGTCCTAACCTCCCCAGAAGGGTTTGAATTCCAGTACGCCCTCAGGTTCCGCTTTGCCGCCTCCAACAATGCAGCCGAATACGAAGCACTCATGTCTGGCATCAGAATGGCAAGGCACCTCGGAGCGCTTCAGCTACGAGCCTTCAGCGACTCCCAATTGGTTGCCAGCCAGGTCAACGGGCAGTTCGAGACAAGGGAACCCCGCATGGCGCAGTACCTCCAGCAGGTCAAGCGCCAGGTAGAAGGCCTCCTCTACTTCAAGGTCATGCACGTCCCATGAGAGCAGAACGTGTAGGCAGATGCACTCGCCAGACTAGCGTCTTCAGGCGACATCACCCCTTCTCACTCCATATTCGTCGAAGAGCTAGCCTCGCCGAGCACCGAGGTAGATGTAGTGGTCATCGAAACCGACCAACCGGCCCCAAGCTAGAAGATCCTATTCTGGCCTATCTACTTCGAGGGGTGATCCCCCCCCCCCCCCCCCGACCAAGCTGAAGCTCGCAAGATCAAACTACACAGCCAAAGGTTCACAAACATCGACGGTCAGCTATACTGACGTTCCCTCTCGAGACCCCTCTTATGATGCCTTAGCCCTTCCGAGGCAACGCCGGCCACTGAGGAGGTACACGAGGTTCTGTGCGGAGCCACCTGGGTGGAAGAACTTTGGCGTGCAGCATCCTTCGAGCAGGTTATGGTGGCCTTCTCTGCAAAAAGATTGCATGTCCTACGCGAAGAAATGCCCAGATGCCAGAAGTTCGGATAGCTCATTCGCCAGCCTGCCGAGCAGCTGCACTCCCTCTTCGAGCCACGACCCTTTGCTCGGTGGGGGATTGATATCATAGGACCATTCCTAGAAACTCAAGGTCGAAAAAAGTTCATGCTCATCGCCATCGACTACTTCACCAAGTGGATCGAGGCAGAGTCTGTTGCCACTATCACCGACCAGGCAGCATGGAAGTTTGTTTGGAAACACATCCTCTACCAGTTTGGTATCCCGAAGGTGATCACCTCTGACAACGGGAAACAATTCGACAGCACATTCTTCAAACAAAGTGCTAGGAGCTCAGCATTTACAACCACTTCACCTCAGTTGCACATCCCTAGGCTAACAGGTTGGTTGAAAATGCCAACCGAACACTGCTGCACGGGATATGCACAAGGATGGAGGCAGCAGAAGGATTGTGGATCGAGGAGCTCCCCAACGTGCTTTGGTGTCACCGAACAATAACTCGGGTGGCCACTGGAGAAACCCCCTTCCACTTAGCCTACGGCACTAAAGCAGTTGTCCCTCTGGAAATTGCTCTCCCTACACTCAAAACAGGTCACTTCGATGAAGTAGCCAACAAACGCGCGCTAAGGGAGAACCTAGACATGCTCGGAGAACGCCAAGGCGACGCCAGCATAAGGCTAGTATCCTATCAGTAGCAGCTTGCGCAATATTGAGTGGCGCTTCTTCGAAGGCGGCCTTGTTCTTCGCCGTTGCTATGCTTCAGACCCCCGAAGGGCAACCGGCAAACTCGCCCCAAAATGGGAAGGACCTCATAAGGTCATCTAGGTTCTCAGAAAAGGGTCTATAAGCTGTCTACCTTTAGCGGCGAAATCATATCGAGGACCTGGCATGTATCAAACTTAAAGGCTTATTATTTATAAAGGTCTTTCTATTCGGCATCCTACTTCTCTTT